>CM069533.1:712500-715000 GCA_035773235.1 Eospalax fontanierii | reverse complement strand
AGGGTAAGGGTTAGGGTTAGGGTTTGTGTTAGGGTTAGGGTTAGGGTTAGGGTTAGGGTTAGTATTAGGATTAGGGTTTAGGTTAGTGTTAGGGTTACGGTTAGGGTTAAGGTTTGGGTTAGCGTTAGGGTTGGAGTTTGGGTTTGGGTTAGGGTTAGGTTTGGGGTTAGAGTTTGGGTTAGGGTTAGGATTAGGGTTAGGATTAGGGTTAGGGGATAGGGTTAGGGTTAGGGTTAGGATTTGGGTTAGGGCTAGGGTAGGGTTAGGGTAAGGGTTAGGGTTAGGGTTATGGTTATGGTTAGGGTTAGGATTAGGGTTCGGGTTAGGGTTAGGGTTTGGGTTAGGTTTAGTGTTAGGGTTTGGGTTTGATTTAGGGTTAGGGTTAGGGTTAGGGTTAGGGTTAGGGTTTGGTTTAGGGTTAGGCTTAGCGTTAGGGTTAGGGTGTTGGTTTGGGTTAGGATTAGGCTTAGGGTTAGGGTTAGGGTCAGAGTTAGGTTTACGGTTTAGGTTTAGGGTTAGGGTTAGGGTTAGGTTTAGGGTTTCGTTTATGCTTAGGTTTGGTGTTAGGGATTGGGTTTGTGTTAGGTTTAGGGTTAGGGTTAGAGTTAGGGTTAGGATTAGGGTTAAGGTTAGTGTTTGGTTTTGGGTTCGGGTTAGATTTAGGGTTAGGGTAAGGTTAGGGTTAGGGTTAGGGTTTGGGTTAGGTTTAGGGTTAGGTTTAGTGTTAGGGTTAGGGTTTGGGTTAGGGTTAGGGTTAGGGTTAGGGTTAGGTTTAGGTTTAGGTTTAGTTTTGGGTTAGGGTTAGGTTAAGGGTTTGGTTTTGAGTTAGGGTTATTGTTAGGGTTAAGGTTTAGATTTGGGTTCGGATTATCGTTATGGTTACAGTTAGGGTTAGGGTTAGGGTTAGTATTAGGATTAGGGTTTAGGTTAGTGTTAGGGTTATGGTTAGGGTTAAGGTTTGGGTTAGCGTTAGGGTTGGAGTTTGGGTTTGGGTTAGGGTTAGGTTTGGGGTTAGGGTTTGGGTTAGGGTTAGGATTAGGGTTAGGATTAGGGTTAGGGGATAGGGTTAGGGTTAGGGTTAGGATTTGGGTTAGGGCTAGGGTAGGGTTAGGGTTAGGGTTAGGTTTAGGTTCAGTTTTGGGTTAGGGTTAGGTTAAGTGTTTGGTTTTGAGTTAGGGTTAGGGTTAGTGTTAAGGTTTAGATTTGGGTTCGGATTATCGTTAGGGTTAGAGTTAGGGTTAGGGTTTGTGTTAGGTTTTGGGTTCGGGTTAGAGTTAGGGTTAGGGTTAGGGTTTGGTTTGGGTTAGAGTTAGTGTTACAGATAGGGTAAGGGTTAGGTTTTGGGTTAGGGTTAGGTTTAGGGTTAGGGTTACAGGTTGGTTGAGGATTAGGTTTAGGGTTAGGATTAGAGTTAGGGTTTGGTTTGGGATAGGGTTAGTGTTACGGTTAGGGATAGGGTTTTTGTTAGAGTTAGGGTTAGGGTTAGGGTTAGGGTTAGGGTTTGGGTTAGGGTTAGGGTTTGTGTTAGGTTAGGGTTAGGGTTAGGGTTAAGGTTAGGTTTAGGGTTTGGGTAGGTTTAGGGTTAGTGTTAGGGTTAGGGTTAGGGTTAGGTTTAGGGTTTGGGTTAGGTTTAGGGTTACGGTTAGGGTTAGGGTTTGGGTTAGGTTTAGTGTTAGTGTTTGGGCGTGGGTTAGGGTTAGGTTTAGGGTTAGGTTTATGTTTTGGCTTAGGGTTAAGATTACGGTTAGGGTTAGGGTTTGGGTTTGGGTTAGGGTTAGGCTTAAGGTTAGGTTTAGGATTAGGGTTAGGGTTAGGCTTAGGTTTTCGGTTAGGGTTAGAGTTAGTGTTAGGGTTAGGGTTAGGGCTAGGCGATAGAGATAGTTTTAGGGTTAGGGTTACGGTTAGGGTTAGGGTTAGGGTTCGGGCTAGGCGATAGAGATAGTTTTAGGGTTAGTGTTAGTGTTAGGGTTTGGGCTTGGGTTAGGGTTGGTATTAGTGTTAGGATAGGGTTAGTGTTAGGGTTAGGATTAGGCTTCGTGTTCGGGTTCGGGTTAGGTTTAGGGTTAGAGTTAGGGTTAGGGTTAGGGTTAGGGTTAGGGCTAGGCCATACGGATAGGTTTAGGGTTAGGGTTAGGGTTAGGGTTAGGTTTAGTATAAGGATTAGGGTTTGAGTTAGTGTTAGGGTTACGGTTAGGGTTAGGGTTAGGGTTAGGTTTGGATTTAGTTTTGGGTTAGGGTTAGGATAAGGGTTCGGTTTTGAGTTAGGGTTAGGCGTAGGGTTAAGTTTTGGATTTGGGTTCGGATTATCGTTAGGGTTAGGGTTAGGGTTTGGGTTTGCGTTCAGGGTTAGGGTTAGGATTAGGTTTAGGGTTAGGGTTAGGGTTAGGGTTTGGTTTAGGGTTAGGGTTAGGGTTAGGGTTTCGGTTAGGGTTAGCATTAGGGTGAGGGTTTGGGCAAGTGTTAGGGTTAGGGTTAGGGTTAGGGTTTGGGTTAGGGTTAG
>CM069533.1:700000-707500 GCA_035773235.1 Eospalax fontanierii | reverse complement strand
TTAGGGTTTGGGTTAGGGTTAGGGTTTGTGTTAGGTTAGGGTTAGGGTTAGGGTTAAGGCTAGGTTTAGGGTTTGGGGTAGGTTTAGGGTTAGTGTTAGGGTTAGGGTTAGGGTTAGGTTTAGGGTTTGGGTTAGGTTTAGGGTTACGGTTAGGGTTAGGGTTTGGGTTAGGTTTAGTGTTAGTGTTTGGGCGTGGGTTAGGGTTAGGTTTAGGGTTAGGGTTAGGGTTAGGTTTATGTTTTGGCTTAGGGTTAGGGTTACGGTTAGGGTTAGGGTTTGGTTTGGCTTAGGGTTAGTGTTACGGATACGGTAAGGGTTCGGTTTTGGGTTAGGGTTAGGTTAAGGTTAGGTTAGAGGTTGGTTGAGGATTAGGGTTAGGGTTAGGATTAGAGTTAGGGTTTGTTTTGGGATACGGTTAGTGTTAGGGTTAGGGTTAGGTTTAGGGTTAGGGTTAGGTTTAGGTTTAGTTTTGGGTTAGGGTTAGGTTAAGGGTTTGGTTTTGAGTTAGGGTTAGGGTTAGGGTTAAGGTTTAGATTTGGGTTCGGATTATCGTTAGGGTTAGGGTTTGGGTTAGGTTTAGGGTTAGGGTTAGGGTTAGGGTTAGGGTTAGGGTTAGGGTTTGGTTTGGGTTAGGGTTAGTGTTACAGATAGGGTAAGGGTTAGGTTTTGGGTTAGGGTTAGGTTTAGGGTTAGGTTTAGAGGTTGGTTGAGGATTAGGTTTAGGGTTAGGATTAGAGTTAGGGTTTGGTTTGGGATAGGGTTAGTGTTAGGGTTAGGGATATGGTTTTTGTTAGAGTTAGGGTTAGGGTTAGGGTTAGGGTTAGGGTTTGTGTTAGGGTTAGGGTTTGTGTTAGGTTAGGGTTAGGGTTAGGGAAAAGGTAAGGTTTAGGGTTTGGGGTAGGTTTAGGGTTAGTGTTAGGGTTAGGGTTAGGATTAGGTTTAGGGTTTGGGTTAGGTTTAGGGTTACGGTTAGGATTAGGGTTTGGGTTAGGTTTAGTGTTAGTCTTTGGGCGTGGGTGAGGGTTAGGTTTAGGGTTAGGGTTAGGGTTAGGTATATGTTTTGGCTTAGGGTTAGGGTTACGGTTAGGGTTAGGGTTTGGTTTGGGTTAGGGTTAGTGTTTCGGATACGGTAAGGGTTTGTTTTGGGTTAGGGTTAGGTTTAGGGTTAGGTTAGAGGTTGGTTGAGGATTAGGGTTAGGGTTAGGATTAGAGTTAGGGTTTGGTTTGGGATAGGGTTAGTGTTAGGCTTAGGGATAGGGTTTGGGTTAGGGTTACGGTGAGGGTTAGGGTTAGGGTTAGGGTTTGGGTTAGGGTTAGGGTTTGGGTTAGGTTTAGGGTTAGGGTTAGGGTTATGGTTAGGGTTAGGTTTAGTGTTAGTGTTTGGGATTGGGTTAGTGTTAGGTTTAGGGTTAGGTTTAGGGTTAGGGTTAGGGTTAGGGTTTGGCTCAGAGTTAGGGTTAGGGTTAGGGTTAGGGTTAGGGCTAGGCGATAAGGATAGGGTTAGGGTTAGTGTTAGGGTTAGGGTTTGGGCTTGGGTTAGGGTTAGTTTTAGGTTTAGGATTAGATTTAGGGTAAGTGTTAGGATTAGGGTTTGGGTTTGGGTTATAGTTAGGTTTAGGGTTAGGGTTTGGGTTAGTGTTAGGGTTTGGGATAGGATTAGGTTTAGGGTACGGGTTAGGGTTAGGGTTTGTGTTAGGGTTAGGGTTAGCGTTAGGGTTAGTATTAGGATTAGGTTTTGGGTTAGTGTTAGGGTTACGGTTAGGGTTAGGGTTAGGGTTAGGGTTAGGTTTGGATTTAGTTTTGGGTTAGGGTTAGGTAAAGGGTTTGGTTTTGGGTTAGGGTTAGGGTTACGGTTAAGGTTTGGCTTTGGGTTCGGATTATCGTTAGGGTTGGGTTAGGGTTAGGGTTTGGGTTTGCGTTAGGGTTAGGGTTAGGGTTAGGTTTAGGGATAGGGTTAGGGTTAGGGTTTGGTTTAGGGTTAGGTTTAGGGTTAGGGTTTCGGTTAGGGTTAGCATTAGGGTTAGGGATTGGGCAAGTGTTAGGGTTAGGGTTAGGGTTAGGGTCTGGGTAAGGGTTAGGGTTAGGGTTAGAGTTAGGGGATAGGGATAGGGTTAGGGTTAGGGTTAGTTTTAGGGCTTTGGTTAGAGTTAGGGTTAGGATTAGGGTTAGGTTTAGGGTTAGTGTTAGGATTAGGGTTTGGGTTTGGGTTATGGTTGGGGTTAGGTTTCGGGTTTCGGTTAATTTTAGGGTTTTGGATAGGGTTAGGTTTAGGGTAAGGGTTATTGTTAGGGTTTGTGTTAGGGTTAGGTTTAGGGTTAGGCTTAGGGTTAGTGTTAGGGTGACTGTTAGGATTAGGGTTTGGGTTAGGATTAGGGTTAGGGTTAGGGTAAGGATTATTTTTAGGGTTAGGGTTTGGGTTAGCGTTAGGCTTGGATTTTGGGATTGGGTTAGGGTTAGGGTTAGGGTTGGGGTTTGGGTTAGGGTTGGAATTAGGGTTAGGTTTAGGGTTAGGGGTTAGGGTTAGGGTTCGGGTTAGGATTTGGGTTAGGGTCAGGGTTAGGTTTAGGGTTAGGGTTAGGGTTTAGATTAGGGTTATGGTTATGGTTATGGTTAGGAATAGGGTTTGGGTTCTGTTTCGTGTTAGGGTTAGAGTTAGAGTTAGGATTAGGATTAGTGTTAGGGTTAGGGCTAGGCGATACGGATAGGGTTAGGGTTAGGGTTAGGGTCAGGGCTAGGCGATACGGATAGGGTTAGGGTTAGGGTTAGGGATAGGATTAGGGTTTGGGTTTCGGTTTGGTTTCGGGTTAGATTTAGGGTTAGTGTTAGGTTTAGGTTTTGGGTTAGGTTTAGAGTTACGGTTAGGGTTAGGGTTTGGATTGGGTTAGGGTTAGTGTTACGGATAGGGTAAGGGTTCGGTTTTCGGTTAGGGTTTGGTTTAGGGTTAGGTTAGAGGTTGGTTGAGGATTAGGGTGAGGGTTAGGATTAGAGTTAGGCTTTGGTTTGGGATACGGTTAGTGTTAGGATTAGGGTTAGGGTTAGGGTTAGGGTTAGGTTTAGGTTTAGTTTTGGGTTAGGGTTAGGTTAAGGGTTTGGTTTTGAGTTAGGGTTAGGGTTAGGGTTAAGGTTTAGATTTGGGTTCGGATTATCGTTAGGGTTAGGGTTTGGGTTAGGTTTAGGGTTAGGGTTAGGGTTAGGGTTAGGGTTAGGGTTAGGGTTGGTTTGGGTTAGGGTTAGTGTTACAGATAGGGTTAGGGTTAGGTTTTGGGTTAGGGTTAGGTTTAGGGTTAGGGTTAGAGGTTGGTTGAGGATTAGGTTTAGGGTTAGGATTAGAGTTAGGGTTTGGTTTGGGATAGGGTTAGTGTTAGGGTTAGGGATAGGGTTTTTGTTAGAGTTAGGGTTAGGGTTAGGGTTATGGTTTGGGTTAGGGTTAGGTTTTGTGTTAGGTTAGGGTTAGGGTTAGGGTTAAGGTTAGGTTTAGGGTTTGGGGTAGGTTTAGGGTTAGTGTTAGGGTTAGGGTTAGGATTAGGTTTAGGTTTGGGGTTAAGTTTAGGGTTACGGATAGGATTAGGGTTTGGGTTAGGTTTAGTGTTAGTCTTTGGGCGTGGGTTAGGGTTTGGTTTAGGGTTAGGGTTAGGGTTAGGTATATGTTTTGGCTTAGGGTTAGGGTTACGGTTAGGGTTAGGGTTTGGTTTGGGTTAGGGTTAGTGTTTCGGATACGGTAAGGGTTTGTTTTGGGTTAGGGTTAGGTTTAGGGTTAGGTTAGAGGTTGGTTGAGGATTAGGGTTAGGGTTAGGATTAGAGTTAGGGTTTGGTTTGGGATAGGGTTAGTGTTAGGCTTAGGGATAGGGTTTGGGTTAGGGTTACGGTTAGGGTTAGGGTTAGGGTTAGGGTTTGGGTTAGGGTTAGGGTTTGGGTTAGGTTTAGGGTTAGGGTTAGGGTTATGGTTAGGGTTAGGTTTAGTGTTAGTGTTTGGGATTGGGTTAGTGTTAGGTTTAGGGTTAGGTTTAGGGTTAGGGTTAGGGTTAGGGTTTGGCTTAGAGTTAGGGTTAGGGTTAGGGTTATGATTAGGGCTAGGCGATAAGGATAGGGTTAGGGTTAGTGTTAGGGTTAGGGTTTGGGCTTGGGTTAGGGTTAGTGTTAGGTTTAGGATTAGATTTAGGGTTAGTGTTAGGATTAGGGTTTGGGTTTGGGTTAGAGTTAGGTTTAGGGTTAGGGTTTGTGTTAGTGTTAGGGTTTGGGATAGGATTAGGTTTAGGGTAAGGGTTGGGGTTAGGGTTTGTGTTAGGGTTAGGGTTAGGGTTAGGTTTAGTATTAGGATTAGGTTTTGGGTTAGTGTTAGGGTTACCGTTAGGGTTAGGGTTAGGGTTAGGGTTAGGTTTGGATTTAGTTTTGGGTTAGGGTTAGGTAAAGGGTTTGGTTTTGGGTTAGGGTTAGGGTTACGGTTAAGGTTTGGCTTTGGGTTCGGATTATCGTTAGGGTTAGGGTTAGGTTTAGGGTTTGGGTTTGCGTTAGGGTTAGGGTTAGGGTTAGGTTTAGGGATAGGGTTAGGGTTAGGGTTTGGTTTAGGGTTAGGTTAAGGGTTAGGGTTTCGGTTAGGGTTAACATTAGGGTTAGGGATTGGGCAAGTGTTAGGGTTAGGGTTAGGGTTATGGTTTGGGTTACGGTTAGGGTTAGGGTTAGAGTTAGGGGATAGGGTTAGGGTTAGGGTTAGGGTTAGTTTTAGGGCTTTGGTTAGAGTTAGGGTTAGGATTAGGGTTAGGGTTAGGGTTAGTGTTAGGATTAGGGTTTGGGTTTGGGTTAGGGTTGGGGTTAGGTTTCGGGTTTGGGTTAGTTTTAGGGTTTTGGATAGGGTTAGGTTTGGGGTAAGGGTTATTGTTAGGGTTTGTGTTAGGGTTAGGTTTAGGGTTAGGCTTAGGGTTAGGGTTAGGGTGACTGTTAGGATTAGGGTTTGGGTTAGGATTAGGGTTAGGGTTAGGGTAAGGATTATTTTTAGGGTTAGGGTTTGGGTTAGCGTTAGGCTTGGATTTTGGGTTTGGGTTAGGGTTAGGGTTAGGGTTGGGGTTTGGGTTAGGGTTGGAATTAGGGTAGGTTTAGGGTTAGGGGTTAGGGTAAGGGTTAGGGTTAGGATTTGGGTTAGGGTCAGGGTTAGGTTTAGGGTTAGGGTTAGGGTTTAGATTAGGGTTATGGTTATGGTTATGGTTAGGAATAGGGTTTGGGTTCGGGTTCGGGTTAGGGTTAGACTTAGAGTTAGGGTTAGGATTAGTGTTAGGGTTAGGGCTAGGCGATACGGATAGGGTTAGGGTTTGGGTTATGGTTAGGGCTAGGCGATACGGATAGGGTTAGGGTTAGGGTTAGGGATAGGATTAGGGTTTGGGTTTGGGTTTGATTTCGGGTTAGATTTAGGGTTAGGGTTAGGTTTAGGTTTTGGGTTAGGTTTAGGGTTAGGGTTAGGGTTAGGGTTACTGTTAGGTTTAGGATTTGGGTTAGGGTTAGGGTTAGGATTAGGGTTAGGTTTAGGGTTAGGGTTTGGGTTAGGGTTTGGGTTAGGGTTAGGGTTTGTGTTAGTTTAGGGTTAGCCTTAGGGTTAAAGTGAGGTTTAGGGTTCGAGGTATGTTTAGGGTTAGTGTTAGGGTTAGGGTTAGGGTTTTGTTTTAGGTTTAGGATTAGGGTTAGTGTTAGGTTTAGTGTTAGTGTTTGGGCTGGGTTAGGGTTAGAGTTAGGGTTATGGATAGGGTTAGGGTTAGGGTTAGGGCTAAGCGATACGGATAGGGTTAGGGTTAGGTTTAGGGTTAGGGCTAGGCGATACGGATAGGGTTAGGGTTAGGGTTAGGGATAGGGTTTGGGCTTGTGTTAGGGTTAGTGTTAGGTTTAGGATTAGAGTTAGGGTTAGTGATAGGATTAGGGTTTGGGTTTGGGTTAGAGTTAGGTTTAGGGTTAGGGTTTGGGTTAGTGTTAGGGTTTGTGTTAGGGTTAGGGTTAAGGTTAGGGTTAGGGTTAGTATTAGGATTAGGGTTTTTGTTAGTGTTAGGGTTACGGTTAGGGTTAGGTTTAGTTTTAGTTTTGTGTTAGGGTTAGGTTAAGGGTTTGATTTTGAGTTAGGGTTAGGGTTAAGGTTTGGATTTGGGTTCGGATTATCGTTAGGGTTAGGTGTAGGGTTAGGGTTAAAGTGAGGTTTAGGGTTCGAGGTATGTTTAGGGTTAGTGTTAGGGTTAGGGTTAGGGTTTGGGTTAGGGTTAGGGTTAGGGTTAGGGTTAGGGGATAGGGTTAGGGTTAGGGTTAGGGTTAGGGTTAGGGTTTGGGTTAGTTTTTGTGTTTTGGATAGTGTTAGGGTTAGGGTAAGGGTTATTGTTAGGGTTTGTGTTAGGGTTAGGTTTAGGTTTAGGGTTAGGGTTAGGGTTATGGTTCCTCTTAGGATTAGGGTTTGGGTTAGGGTTAGGGTTAGGGTTAGGGTTAGGGTTAGGGTTAGGGTTAGGTTTAGGTTTAGGGTTAGAGTTTGTGTTAGAGTTAGGCTTGGATTTTGGGTTTGGGTTAGGGTTAGGGTTAGGGTTGGGGTTTGGTTTAGGGTTAGGATTAGGGTTAGGTTAAGGGTTAGGGGTTAGGGTTAGGGTTAGGTTTAGGGTTAGGGTTTGGGTTAGGGTTATGGTTATGGTTATGGTTAGGATTAGGGTTCGGGTTCGGGTTCGGGTTAGGGTTAGGATTAGGTTTAGAGTTAGTGTTAGGGTTAGGATTAGGGTTAGGGTTAGGGTTAGGGTTAGTTTTAGGGCTTGGGTTAGAGTTAGGGTTAGGGTTAGGGTTAGGGTTAGTGTTAGGATTAGACTTTGGGTTTGGGTTAGGGTTAGGATTAGGGTAAGGGTTTGGGTTAGTTTTAGGGTTTTGGATAGTATTAGGGTTAGGGTAAGGGTTATTGTTAGGGTTTGTGTTAGGGTTAGGTTTAGGTTTAGGGTTTGGGTTCGGGTTAGATTTAGGGTTAGGGTTAGGGTTTGGGTTAGGGTTTGTGTTAGGGTTAGGGTTAGGTTTAGTTTTCGGTTAGGGTTAGGTTTAGGGTTTTTGTTTGAGTTAGGGTTAGGGTTAGGGTTTCGGTTAGGGTTAAGGTTAGGGTTAGGGTTTGGCTTAGAGTTAGGGTTAGGGTTAGGGTTAGTTTTAGGGCTAGGTGATAAGGATAGGGTTAGGGTTAGGGTTAGGGTTAGGGTTTGGGCTTGGGTTAGGGTTAGTGTTAGGTTTAGGATTAGAGTTAGGGTTAGTGTTAGGATTAGGGTTTGGGTTTGGGTTAGAGTTAGGTTTAGGTTTAGGGTTTGGGTTAGTGTTAGGGTTTGGGATAGGATTAGGGTTAGGGTAAGGGTTAGGGTTAGGGTTTGTGTTAGGGTTAGGGTTAGGGTTAGGGGTAGGGTTAGTATTAGGATTAGGGTTTGGGTTAGTGTTAGGGTTACGGTTAGGGTTAGGGTTAGGGTTAGGTTTGGATTTAGTTTTGGTTTAGGGTTAGGTTAAGGGTTTGGTTTTGAG
>CM069533.1:675000-682500 GCA_035773235.1 Eospalax fontanierii | reverse complement strand
GGGTTAGGGTTAGTGTTAGGGTTTGGATTAGGGTTACGGTTAGGGTTAGGATTAGGGTTAAGGTTAGAGGCTGGGTTTGGGTTCGGGTTAGATTTAGGGTTAGGGTTTGCGTTAAGGTTAGGTTTTGGGTTAGGGTTAGGGTTAGGGTTAGGGTTTGGGTTAGGATTAGGGTTAGGGTTAGGGTTTGGGTTAGCGTTTGGGTTGGACTTTGGGTTAGGGTTAGGGTTAGGCTTAGGCTTAGGGTTAGGTTTAGGTTTAAGATTAGGGTTTGGTTTGGGTTAGGGTTTGTTTTAGGGTTAGTGTTAGGGTTAGGGTTCTTGTTAGGGTTAGGGGTGGATTAGGGTTAGGGTTAGGGTTAGGGTTAGGGTTTAGGTTAGGGTTAGGTTTAGGATTAGGGTTAGGGTTGGGTTCGGTTTTGGGTTAGGGATAGAGTTAGGGTTAGGGTTCGGGTTTGGTTTGGGTTAGGGCTAGTGTTACCGATAGGGTAAGGGTTAGGTTTTCAGTTAGGGTTAGGTTTAGGGTTAGTGTTAGAGGGTGGTTTAGGATTAGGGTTAGGGTTAGGATTAGAGTTAGGGTTTGGTTTGGGATAGGGTTAGTGTTAGTTTTAGGGATAGGGTTATTTTTAGGGTTAGGGTTAGGGTTAGGGTTAGGGTTAGGGTTAGGGATTAGGGTTAGGGTTAGGGTTAGGATTTGGGTTAGGGTTAGGGTGAGGGTTAGGTTTTTGCTTAGGGGTAGGGTTTGGGTTAGTGTTAGGATTAGGGTTTGTGTTTGGGTTAGGGTTAGGGTTAGGGTTAGTTTTAGGGTTAGGTTTTGCGTTTGAGTTAGATTAATGTATAGGTTTAGGGTTTGGGTTAGGTTCAGGGTTCGGGTTACGTTTACGGTTAGGGTTTGGCTTAGGGTAGGGTTAGGGTAAGTGTTACGGTTAGGGTTTGGCTTAGGGTAGGGTTAGGGTAAGTGTTAGGGTTAGGGTTTAGGTTAGGCTTAGAGTTAGGTTTAGGGTTAGGTTTTTGGTTAGGGTTAGGTTTAGGGTTAGGATTTGGGTTAGGGTTAGGTTTAGGGTTAGGGTTAGGGTTAGGGTTAGGTTTTGGGTTATGGTTAGGGTTAGGTTTAGGGTTAGGGTTTGGATTTGTGTTTGTGTTAGGTTTAGTGTTAGGGTTAGGATTTGGGTTAGGGTTTAGGTTTGTGTTAGGGTTAGGTTTATGGTTAGGGTTAGGATTAGGGTTAGGGTTTGGCTTTGGGTTAGGGTTAGTGTTAGGGTTAGGATTAGGGTTAGGGTTAGTGTTAGGATTAGGGTTTGTGTTTGGGTTAGCGTAAGGCTTAGGGTTAGGGTTTGGGTTAGTGTTAGGGTTTGGGATAGCGTTAGGGTTAGGGTAAGGGTTAGGGTTAGTGTTTGAGTTAGGGTTAGAGTTAGGGTTAGGGTTAGGGTTAGTGTTAGGATTAAGGTTTGGGTTAGGGTTAGAATTAGGTTTAGGGTTAGGTTTAGGGTTTGGGTGAGCGTTTGGATTGGAGTTTGTGTTTGGGTTAGGGTTAGGGTTAGGGTTTGGGTTAGGGTTAGGATTAGGGTTAGGTTTAGGGTTAGGTGTTAGGGTTAGGGTTAGGTTTAGGATTTGGTTTAGCGTTAGGGTTAGGATTAGATTTAGGGGTAGGTTTAGGGTTAGGTTTAGGGTTAGGGTTAGGGTTAGGGTTAGGGTTAGGGTTAGGGTTAGGGTTAGAGTTAGGGTTAGACTTAGGGTTAGGTTTGGGTTTGGGTTAGGGTTAGGTTTTGGGTTATGGTTCGGGTTAGGGTTAGGGTAAGGGTTAGGTTTTGTGTTTGTTTTAGGGTTAGGGTTAGGGTTCGATTTAGGGTTAGTGTCTGGTTTGGGTTAGGGTTAATTTTAGGGTTAGGGTTAGGGTTAGGGTTCATGTTAGGGTTAGGGGTGGTTTAGGGTTAGGGTTAGGGTTAGGATTAAGGTTACTGTTAAGATTTGGGATTGGGTTAGAGTTTTGTTTACAGTTAGCGTTTGGTTTAGGGTTAGTTTTAGGGTTAGGGTTGGGGTTAGGGTTACGGTTTGGGTTAGGGTTAGGGTAAGGGTTAGCTTTAGGATTATGGTTAGGGGTAGGATTAAGTTTTGAGTTAGGGTTAGAATTAAGGTTAGGGTCAGGGTTTGGTTTGGGTTACGGTTAGTGTTACGGATAGGGTAAGGGTTAGGTTTTGGGTTAGGGTTAGGTTTAGGGTTAAGGTTAGAGGTTGGTTGAGGATTAGAGTTAGGGTTGGGATTAGAGTTAGGGTTTGGTTTGGGATAGGGTTAGTGTTAGGTTTAGGGATAGGTTTTGGGTTAGGCTTAGGTTTAGGGTTAGGGTTTAGGTTTGGGTTAGGGTTAGGTTTAGGGTTAGGGTTTGAGTTCGGGTTTAGGTTTGGGGTAGGGTTATGGTTAGGGTTAGTTTTAGGGCTTGGGTTAGTTAGGGTTAGGGTTAGGTCTTGGGTTAGGGTTAGGGTTATGGTTAGGATTAAGTTTAGGGTTAGGCTTTGGGTTTGGGTTAGAGTCAGGTGGAGGCTTAGGCTTTTGGTTAGGGTTAGGTTTAGGGTTAGGGTTTCGGTAGGGTTAGGGTTAGGGTTAGGGTTAGGGTTAGGGGTTAGCCTTATGCATAGGGTAAGGGTTACGTTTAGGGTTTGGGTTTGGGTTAGGGTTATGGTTTAGGGTTAGGGTTAGGGTTAGGGTTAGGTTTAGTGTTAGGTTTTGCGTTTGGGTTAGGGTAAGGTATAGGGTTAGGGTTTGGATTAGGTTTAGGGTTAGGGTTAGGGTTAGGGTTAGGGTTAGGGTAAGTGTTAGGGTTAGGGTTTAGGTTAGGCTTAGGGTTAGGTTTAGGTTTAGGTTTTGGGTTAGGGTTAGGTTTACTGTTAGGGTTTCGTTTAGGGTTAGGGTTAGGGTTTGTTTTGGGTTAGGGTTAGGGTTAGGGTTAGGGTTAGGGTTAGTGGTTAGCCTTATGGTTAGGGTAAGGGTTACGTTTAGGGTTTGGGTTTGGGTTAGGGTTGGTGTTTAGTGTTACGGTTAGGGTTAGGATTAGTGTTAGTGTTAGGTTTTGCGTTTGGGTTAGGGTAAGGTATAGGGTTAGGGTTTGGGTTAGGTTTAGGGTTAGGGTTAGGGTTAGTCATAGGGTTAGGGTTAGGGTAAGTGTTCGGGTTAGGGTTTAGGTTAGGCGTAGGGTTAGGTTTAGGTTTAGGTTTTCGGGTAGGGTTAGGTTTTGGGTTAGGGTTTGGGTTAGGCTTAGATTTAGGGTTAGGTTTAGGGTTAGAGTTAGGGTTTGGGTTAGGGTTATGGTTATGGTTAGGATTAGGATTAGGGTGTGGGTTTGGGTTAGGGTTAGGCTTACGTATAGGGTTAGGGTAAGTGTTAAGGTTAGGGTTACGGATAGGGTTAGGGTTAGGGTTAGGGTTAGGGTTTCGTTTATGATTAGGTTTAGGGTTAGGGTTTGCGTTAGGGTTAGGTTTAGGGTTAGGGTTAGGGTTAGGGTTTGGGTTAGGGTTAGGGTTAGGGTTAGGTTTAGGTTTAGGATTAGGGTTTGGTTTGGGTTAGGGTTTGTTGTAGGGTTAGTGTTAGGGTTAGGGTTCTTGTTAGGGTTAGGGGTGGATTAGGGTTTGGGTTAGGGTTAGGGTTAGGGTTAGGGCTAGGCTATAGAGATAGGGTTAGGGTTAGGGTTAGGGTTAGGGTTTGGTCTTCGGTTAGGGTTAGTATTAGGGTTAGGATAAGGTTTAGGGTTAGTGTTAGGATTAGGGTTTGGGTTTGGGTTAGGGTTAGCGTTAGGTTTTGCGTTTGAGTTAGATTAAGGTATAGGTTTAGGGTTTGGGTTAGGTTCAGGGTTCGGGTTACGTTTATGGTTATGGTTTGGCTTAGGGTAGGGTTAGGGTAAGTGTTAGGGTTAGGGTTTAGGTTAGGCTTACGGTTAGGTTTAGGGTTAGGTTTTTGGTTAGGGTTAGGTTTAGGGTTAGGATTTGGGTTAGGGTTAGGTTTAGGGTTAGGGTTAGGGTTAGGGTTAGGTTTTGGGTTATGGTTAGGGTTAGGTTTAGGGTTAGGGTTTGGATTTGTGTTTGTGTTAGGGTTAGTGTTAGGGTTCGGATTTGGGTTAGGGTTTAGGTTTGTGTTAGGGTTAGGTTTATGGTTAGATTTAGGATTAGGGTTAGCTTTAGAGTTGTGGGTGATTTAGGGTTAGGGTTAGGGTTAGGGTTAGGATTAAGGTTAGGGTTAAGGTTTAGGTTTGGGTTAGAGTTAGGTTTAGAGTTAGGGTTTGGTTTAGGGTTCGGTTTAGGGTTCGGTTTAGGGTTAGGGTTGGGTTTAGGGTTACGGTTAGGGTTAGGGTTAGGTTTACGAATTGGTTTGGGATAGGGTTAGTGTTAGGGTTAGGGATAGTGTTTGAGTTAGGTTTAGGGTTAGGGTTAGGGTTAAGTTTTAGGTTTGGGTTAGGGTTAGGGTCAGGGTTAGGGTTTGGGTTAGGGTTTAGGTTTGGGTTAGGGTTAGGGTTAGGGTTAGGGTTAGTTTTAGCACTGGGGTTAGGGTTAGGGATAGTGTTAGGGTTTGGGTTTAGGTTAGGTTTACGTTTAGGGTTAGGATTAGAGTTAGGGTTAGGGTTAGGGTTAGTTTAGTGTTAGGATTAGGGTTTGGGTTAGGGTTAGGTTTAGGGTTAGGGATAGGGTTTGGGTTAGCGTTTGGTTTGGAGTTTGGGTTAGGGTTAGGGCTAGGCGATAGGGATAGGGTTAGGGTTAGGGATAGGGTTAGGGTTTGGCTTTGGGTTAGGGTTAGTGTTAGGTTTAGGATTAGGGTTAGGGTTAGGGTTAGGATTTGGGTTAGTGTTAGGGTTTGGGATAGCGTTAGGGTTAGGGTAAGGGTTAGGGTTAGAGTTTGAGTTAGGGTTAGGGTTAGGGTTAGGGTTAGTGTTAGGATTAAGGTTTGGGTTAGGGTTAGGGTTAGGTTTAGGGTGTGGGTTAGCGTTTGGATTGGAGTTTGGGTTTGGGTTAGGGTTAGGGTTAGGGTTAAGTTTAGGGTTTGGGTTTGGGTTAGGGTTTGGGTAAAGGTTTGGGTTTGGATTAGGGTTAGGGTTAGGGTTTCGGTTTGGGTAAGGCTTAGGGTTAGAGTTAGTGTTTGGGTTAGGTTTAGGGTTAGATTTTGGGTTATGGTTCGGGTTAGGGTTAGGGTTAGGGTTAGGTTTTGTGTTTGTATTAGGGTTAGGATTAGGGTTAGGGTTAGGGTTAGGGTTTGGTTTGGGTTAGGGTTAGTTTAAGGGTTAGGGTTAGGGTTAGGGTTCTTGTTAGGGTTAGGGGTGGTTTAGGGTTAGGGTTAGGGTTAGGATTAAGGTTAGGGTTAAGGGTTGGGATTGGGTTAGAGTTTTGTTTACAGTTAGGGTTTGGTTTAGGGTTAGGATTAGGGTTTGGTTTGGGTTAAGGTTAGGTTTAGGGTTAGTGTTAGGGTTAGGGTTAGGGTTAGGGGATAGGGTTAGGGTTAGGGTTAGTTTTAGGGCTTGGGTTAGAGTTAGGGTTAGGGTTAGGGTTAGGGTTAGTGTTAGGATTAGGTTTGAGTTAGTGTTAGAATTACGGTTAGGGTCAGGGTTTGGTTTGCGTTACGGTTAGTGTTACGGATAGGGTAAGGGTTAGGTTTTGGGCTAGGGTTAGGTTTAGGGTTAAGGTTAGAGGTTGATTGAGGATTAGAGTTAGGGTTGGGATTAGAGTTAGGGTTTGGTTTGGGATAGGGTTAGTGTTAGGTTTAGGGATAGGTTTTGGGTTAGGGTTAGGTTTAGGGTTAGGGTTTAGGTTTCAGTTAGGGTTAGGTTTAGGGTTAGGGTTTGAGTTCGCGTTTAGGTTTGGGTTAGGGTTATGGTTAGGGTTAGTTTTAGGGCTTGGGTTAGTTAGGGTTAGGGTTAGAGGTTGGTTTAGGGTTACTGTTATTGTTAGGGTTAGGGTTAGGGTTAGGGTTAGGGTTAGGGTTAGGGTTAGGGTTAGGAGTTAGGTTAGGGTTAAGGTTCAGGTTTGGGTTAGAGTTAGGTTTAGAGTTAGGGTTAGGTTTAGGGTTAGGTTTAGGGTTAGGGTTGGGGTTAGGGTTAGGGTTAGGGTTAGGGTTTGGATTGGGTTAGGGTTAGTGTTACGGATAGGGTAAGGGTTAGGTTTTGGGTTAGGGTTAGGTTTAGGTTTACGCTTAGAGATTGGTTTAGGGTTAGGTATAGGTTTAGGGTTAGGGTTAGGGATTGGTTTGGGATAGGGTTAGTCTTAGGGTTTGAGTTAGGGTTAGGGTTAGGGTTAGGGTTAGGGTTAGGGTTTAGGTTTGGGTTAGGGTTAGGGTTAGTGTTAGGGCTTGGGTTTAGGTTAGGTTTAGGGTTACGGTTAGGGTTAGTGTTAGGGTTAGGGTTAGCGCTAGGCGATAGAGATAGGGTTAGAGTTAGGGTTAGGATTAGGTTTTATGCTTGGGTTAGGGTTAGTATTAGGTTTAGGATTAGGGTTAGGATTAGTGTTACGATTAGGGTTATGGTTTGGATTAGGGTTAGGGTTAGGGCTAGGGTTTGTGTTAGTGTTAGGTTTTGGGATAGGGTTAGTGTTAGGATAAGGCTTAGGGTTAGGGTTTGTGTTAGGGTTAGGGTTAGGTTCAGTGTTAGGGTTAGTGTTAGGATTAGGATTTGGGTTAGGGTTAGGGTTAGGGTTAGCGTTTGGGTTTGAGTTTGGGTTTGGGTTAGGTTTAGGTTTAGGTTTAGGGTTTGGGTTAGGGTTAGGATTAGGGTTAGGGTCAGGGTTAGGGTTAGGGTTCGGGTTAGGGTTAGGGTTTGGGTTAGGGTTATGGTTATGGTTAGGGTTAGGATTAGGGTTCGGGTTCGGGTTAGGGTTGGGTTTAGGGTTAGTGTTAGGGTTTGGGTTTGATTTAGGGTTAGGGTTAGGGTTAGGGTTAGGGTTAGGTTTAGGGGTAGGGTTTCGTTTATGATTAGTTTTAGGATTAGGATTTGGGTTAGGGTTAGATTTAGAGTTAGGGTTAGTGTTAGCGTTTGTGTTAGGGTTAGGGTTAGGGTTTCGCTTATGATTAGGTTTAGGGTTAGGGTTTGGGTTAGGGTTGGGTTATCGTTAGGGTTAGTGTTAGGGTTAGGGTTTGTGTTTGCGTTAGGGTTAGGCTTAGGTTTAGGGTTTGGGTAAGTGTTAGGGTTAGGTTTTGGTTTAGGGTTAGGGTTAGGGTTAAGGTTAGGGTTTCGGTTAGGGTTAGGTTTAGGGTTAGGATTTGGGTTAGGGTTAGGTTTAGGGTTAGGGTTAGGATTAGGGTTTGGGTTTGGGTTAGGGTTAGGTTTAGGATTAGTATTAGCGTTAGGGTTAGGGTTAGGATTAGGGTTCGCGTTTGGGTTTGGGTTGGGTTTAGGGTTAGTGTTAGGATTTGGGTTAGGGTTAGGGTTTGGGTTAGGTTAGGCTTGGGGTTAGGGTTAGGGTTAGGGTGTGGGTTTGGGTTAGGGTTAGGCTTACGGATAGTGTTAGGGTAGGTGTTGGGGTTAGGATTAGGGATA
>CM069533.1:660000-662500 GCA_035773235.1 Eospalax fontanierii | reverse complement strand
TATGGTTATGGTTAGGATTAGGGTTCGGGTTCGGGTTCGGGTTAGGGTTAGAGTTAGTGTTAGGGTTAGGATTAGGGTTAAGGTTAGGGTTTGGGTTTGGGTTCAGGTTAGATTTAGGGTTAGGGTTAGGGTTAGGTTTAGGGTCTGGGTTAGGTTTAGAGTTAGGGTTAGGGTTAGGGTTTGGTTTGGGTTAGGGTTAGTGTTACGGATAGGGTAAGGGTTCGGTTTTGGGTTAGGGTTAGGTTTAGGCTTAGGTTAGAGGTTGGTTGAGGATTATGGTTAGGGTTCGGATTAGAGTTAGGCTTTGGTTTGGGATAGCGTTAGTGTTAGGGTTAGGGATAGGGTTTGGGTTAGGGTTACGGTTAGGGTTAGGGTTATGGTTAGGGTTTGGGTTAGGGTTAGGGTTTGTGTTAGTTTAGGGTTAGGGTTAGGGTTAAAGTGAGGTTTAGGGTTCGAGATATGTTTAGGGATAGTGTTAGGGTTAGGGTTAGGGTTTGGGTTATGTTTAGTGTTAGTGTTTAGGTTGGGTTAGGGTTAGAGTTAGGGTTAGGGTTTGGGTTAGGTTTAGGGTTAGGGTTAGGGTGAGGGTTAGGTTTAGGTTTAGTGTTAGTGTTGGGCTGGGTTAGGGTTAGAGTTAGGGTTAGGTTTAGGGTTAGGGTTAGGGTTAGGGTTAGGGCTAGGCGATACGGATAGGGTTAGGATTAGGGTTAGGGATAGGGTTTGGGCTTGTGTTAGGGTTAGTGTTAGGTTTAGGATTAGAGTTAGGGTTAGTGATAGGATTAGTGTTTGGGTTTGTGTTAGAGTTAGGTTTAGGGTTAGGGTTTGGGTTAGTGTTAGGGTTTGTGTTAGCGTTAGGGTTAGGGTTAGGGTTAGGTTTAGGGTTAGGGTGAGGCTTAGGGTTTGGTTTAGTGTTAGCGTTAGGGTTACGGTTTCGGTTAGGGTTAGCATTAGGGTTAGGGTTTGGGTTAGGGTTAGGGTTAGGGTTAGGGTTAGGGTTAGGGTTAGGTTTAGGGTTAGGGTTTGGGTTATCGTTAGGCTTCGATTTTGGGTTTGGGTTAGGGTTACGGTTAGGGTTGGGGTTTGGGTTAGGCTTAGGATTAGGGATAGGTTTAGGGTTAGGGGTTAGGGTTAGGGTTAGGGTTAGGGTTTGGGTTAGGGTTATGGTTATGGTTATGGTTAGGATTAGTGTTCGGGTTCGGGTTCGGGTTCGGGTTAGAGTTAGAGTTAGGGTTAGGGTTAGGATTAGGGTTAGGTTTAGGGTTAGGGTTAGGGTTAGTTTTAGGGCTTGGGTTAGAGTTAGGTTCAGGGTTAGCGTTAAGGTTAGTGTTAGGATTAGAGTTTGGGTTTGGGTTAGGGTTAGGATTAGGGTTAGGGTTTGGGTTAGTTTTAGGGTTTTGGATAGTATTAGGGTTAGGGTAAGGGTTATTGTTAGGGTTTGTGTTAGGTTTAGGTTAGGGTTTAGGGTTTGGGTTAGGGTTAGATTTAGGGTTAGGGTTAGGGTTAGGGTTAGGGTTTGGGTTAGGGTTAGGGTTAGGGTTAGGTTTAGTTTTCGGTTAGGGTTAGGGTTAGGGTTTGGGTTTGAGTTAGGGTTAGGGTTAGGGTTAGGGTTAGGTTTTGGGTTAGGTTTAGAGTTAGGGTTAGGGTTAGGGTTTGGTTTGGTATAGGGTTAGTGTTAGGGTTAGGGATAGGGTTTGCGTTAGGGTTACGTTTAGGGTTAGGGTTAGGGTTAGGGTTTGGGTTAGGGTTAGGGTTTGTGTTAGGTTAGGGTTAGGGTTAGGGTTAAGGTGAGGTTTAGTGTTTGGGGTAGGTTTAGGGTTAGTGTTAGGGTTAGGGTTAGGGTTTGGGTTAGGTTTAGGGTTAGGGTTAGGGTTATGGTTAGGGTTAGGTTTACTATTAGTGTTGGGGCTTGGGTTAGGGTTAGGTTTAGG
This sequence comes from Eospalax fontanierii, assembly GCA_035773235.1. Lineage (NCBI taxonomy): Eukaryota > Metazoa > Chordata > Mammalia > Rodentia > Spalacidae > Eospalax > Eospalax fontanierii. Next base: position 660,572 of record CM069533.1, on the reverse strand, counting down.
TTTAGGTTTAGTGTTAGTGTTAGGGTTAGGGTTTGGCTTAGAGTTAGGGTTAGGGTTAGGGTTAGGTTTAGGGTTTGACTTAGAGTTAGGGTGAGGGTTAGGGTTAGGGTTAGGGCTAGGCGATAAGGATAGGGTTAGGGTTAGGGTTAGTGATAGGGTTTGGGCTTGGGTTAGGGTTAGTGTTAGGATTAGGATTTGGGTTTGGGTTAGAGTTAGGTTTAGGGTTAGAGTTTGGGTTAGTGTTCGGGTTTGTTTTAGGGTTACGGTTAGGGTTAGGTTTAGATTTAGTTTTGGGTTAGGGTTAGGTTAAGGGTTTGATTTTGAGTTTGCGTTAGGGTTAGGTTTAGGTTTAGGGTTAGTGTTAGGCTTAGGGGTTTTTTTAGGGTTAGGGTTAGGGTTAGGATTTCGGTTAGGGTTAGCATTAGGGTTAGGGTTTGGGCAAGTGTTAGGATTAGGGTTAGGGTTAGGGTGTGGGTTAGGGTTAGGGTGAGGGGTAGGGTTAGGGGATAGGGATAGGGTTAGGTTTAGGGTTAGTTTTACGGCTTGGGTTAGAGGTAGGTTTAGGGTTAGGG
>CM069533.1:642500-652500 GCA_035773235.1 Eospalax fontanierii | reverse complement strand
GTTTGGGTTAGGGTTAGGATTAGGGTTAGGTTTAGGGTTAGGGATTAGGGTTAGGGTTAGGTTTAGGGTTAGGGTTTGGGTTAGGGTTAGGGTTTGTGTTAGGTTAGGGTTAGGGTTAGGGTTAAGGTGAGGTTTAGGGTTTGGGGTAGGTTTAGGGCTAGTGTTAGGGTTAGGGTTAGGGTTTGGGTTAGGTTTAGGGTTAGGGTTAGGGTTAGGGTTAGGGTTAGGGGATAGGGTTAGGGTTATGGTTAGGGTTAGTTTTAGTGCTTGGGTTAGAGTTAGGGTTAGGGTTAGGGTTAGGGTTAGTGTTAGGATTAGGGTTTGGGTTTGGGTTAGGGTTAGGTTTAGGGTTAGGGTTTGGGTTAGTTTTAGGGTTTTTGATAGGGTTAGGGTTAGGGTAAGGGTTAGGGTTAGGTTTAGTGTTAGTGTTTGGGCTTGGCTTAGGGTTAAGTTTAGGGTTAGGGTTAGAGTTAGGGTTAGGGTTTGGCTTAGGGTTAAGGTTTGGTTTTCGGTTCGGGTTATCGTTAGCGTTATGGTTAGGGTTCGGGTTATGCTTACTTTTAGGTTTTGGGTAAGTGTTAGGGTTAGATTTTGGTTTAGGGTTAGGGTTAGAGTTAGGGTTTCGGTTAGGGTTAGGTTTATGGTTAGGGTTTGGGTTAGGGTTAGGGTTTGGGTTTGGATTAAGTTTAGGTTTATGGTTTGGGTTTGGGTAAGGGTTAGGTTTAGATTTAGGGTTTGGGTTAGGGTTAGGGTTAGGTTTTAGGTTAGGGTTCGGGTTAGGGTTAGGTTTAGGGTTAGGTTTAGGATTAGGGTTAGGGTTAGGGTTAGGTTTTCGGATAGGTTTAGACTTAGGGTTAGGGTTAGGGTTTGGTTTGGGTTAGGGTTAGTGTTACAGATAGGGTAAGGGTTCGGTTTTGGGTTAGGGTTAGGTTAAGGGTTAGGTTAGAGGTTGGTTGAGAATTAGGGTTAGGGTTAGGATTAGAGTTAGGGTTTGGTTTGGTATAGGGTTAGTGTTAGGTTTAGGGATAGGGTTTGGCTTAGAGTTAGGGTTAGGGTTAAGGTAAGGGTTAGGGTTAGGGCTAGGCGATAGGGATAGGGTTAGGGTTAGGGTTAGGGTTAGAGTTTGGGCTTGGATTAGGGTGAGGTTTAGGGTTAGGGATAGGGTTTGGGTTTGGGTTAGAGTTAGGTTTAGGGTTAGGGTTTGGGTTAGGGTTAGGGTTAGGTTTAGTGTTAGTGTTTGGGCTTGGGGTAGGGTTAGGTTTAGGGTTAGGGTTGGGTTAGGGTTAGAGTTAGGGTTTGGCTTAGAGTTAGGGTTAGGGTTAAGGTAAGGGTTAGGTTTAGGGCTAGGCGATAGGGATAGGGTTAGGGTTAGGGTTAGGGTTTGGGCTTGGGTTAGGGTTAGTGTTATGTTTAGGATTACAGTTAGGTTTAGGGTTTGGGTTTGGGTTAGCGTTAGGTTTAGGGTTAGTGTTTGGGTTAGTGTTAGGGTTTGGGATAGGATTAGAGTTAGGGTAAGGGTTAGGGTTAGGGTTTGTGTTAGGGTTAGGGTTAGGGTTAGGGTTAGGGTTAGTATTAGGATTAGGGTTTAGGTTAGTGTTAGGGTTACAGTTAGGGTTAAGGTTTGGGTTAGCGTTAGGGTTGGAGTTTGGGTTTGGGTTAGGGTTAGGTTTGGTGTTAGGTTTTGGGTTAGGTTAGGTTAGGGTTAGGGTTAAGGTGAGGTTTAAGGTTCGGGGTAGGTTTAGGGTTAGTGTTAGGGTAAGGGTTAGGGTTTGGGTTAGGTTTAGGGTTAGGGTTAGGGTTAGGGTTAGGGTTAGGGTTAGGTTTAGTGTTAGTGTTTGGGCTTGGGTTAGGGTTAGGGTTAGGTTTAGGGTTAGGGTTAGGGTTTGGCTTAGAGTTAGGGTTAGGGTTAGGGTTAGGGTTAGGGCTAGGTGATACGGATAGGGTTAGGGTTAGGGTTAGGGATAGGGTTTGGGCTTGGGTTAGGGTTAGTGTTAGGTTTAGGATTAGAGTTAGGGTTAGTTTTAGGATTAGGGTTTGGGTTTGGGTTAGAGTTAGGTTTAGGGTTAGGGTTTGGTTTAGTGTTAGGGTTTGGGATAGGATTAGGTTAGGGGAAGGGTTAGGGTTAGGTTTTGTGTTAGGGTTAGGGTTAGGGTTAGGGTTAGGGTTAGTATTAGGATTAGGGTTTGGGTTAGTGTTATTGTTACGGTTAGGGTTAGGTTTAGATTTAGTTTTGGGTTAGGGTTAGGTTAAGGGTTTGATTTTGAGTTAGGGTTTGGGTTAAGGTTTGGATTTGGGTTCGGATTATCGTTAGGGTTAGGGTTAGGGTTTGGGTTTGCGTTAGGGTTAGGGTTAGGGTTAGGTTTAGGGTTAGGGTTAGGCTTAAGGTTTGGTTTAGGGTTAGGGTTAGGGTTAGGGTTTCGGTTAGGGTTAGCATTAGGGTTAGAGTTTGGGCAAGTGTTGGGGTTAGGATTGGGGTTAGGTTTGGGGTTAGGGTTGGGGTTAGGGTTAGGGGATAGGGTTAGGGTTAGGGTTAGGGTTAATTTTAGGGCTTGGGTTAGAGTTAGGGTTAGGTTTAGGGTTAGGATTAGTGTTAGGATTAGGGTTTGGGTTTGGGTTAGGGTTAGGGTTAGGGTTAGGGTTTGGGTTAGTTTTAGGGTTTTGGATAGGGTTAGGGTTAGGGTAAGGGTTATTGTTAGGGTTTGTGTTCGGTTAGGTTTAGGGTTAGGGTTAGGGTTAGGGTTACTGTTAGGTTTAGGGTTTGGATTAGGGTTAGGGTTAGGGTTAGGTTTAGGGTTAGGGTTTGGGTTATCGTTAGGCCTGGATTTTGGGTTTGGGTTAGGGTTAGGTTTAGGGTTGGGGTTTGGGTTAGGGTTAGGATTAGTGTTGGGTTTAGGGTTAGGGATTAGGGTTAGGGTTAGGGTTAGGGTTAGGGTTAGGGTTTGGGTTAGGGTTAGGGTTTGTGTTAGGTTAGGGTTAGGGTTAGGGTTAAGGTGAGGTTTAGGGTTTGGGGTAGGTTTAGGGCTAGTGTTAGGGTTAGGGTTAGGGTTTGTTTTAGGTTTAGGGTTAGGGTTAGGGTTAGGGTTAGGTTTAGGGGATAGGGTTAAGGTTAGGGTTAGGGTTAGTTTTACGGCTTGGGTTAGAGTTAGGGTTAGGTTTAGGGTTAGGGTTAGTGTTAGGATTAGGGTTTGGGTTTGGGTTAGGGTTAGGATTAGGGTTAGGGTTTGGGTTAGTTTTAGGGTTTTTGATAGGGTTAGGGTTAGGGTTAGGGTTAGGGTTAGGGTTAGGGTTAGGTTTTGAGTTAGGGTTAGGGTTAGTGTTACGGTTAGTATTAGGATTAGGGTTTGGGTTAGTGTTATTGTTATGGTTAGGGTTAGGTTTAGATTTAGTTTTGGGTTAGGGTTAGGTTAAGGGTTTGATTTTGAGTTAGGGTTAGGGTTAAGGTTTGGATTTGGGTTCGGATTATCGTTAGGGTTAGGGTTAGGGTTTGAGTTGGCATTAGGGTTAGGGTTAGGGTTAGGTTAGGGTTAGGGTTAGGCTTAAGGATTGGTTTAGGGTTAGGGTTAGGGTTAGGGTTTCGGTTAGGGTTAGCATTAGGGTTAGAGTTTGGGCAAGTGTTAGGGTTAGGGTTAGGGTTAGGGTTTGGGTTAGGGTTAGGGTTAGGTTTAGGGTTAGGGGATGGGGTTAGGGTTAGGGTTAGGGTTAGTTTTAGGGCTTGGGTTAGAGTTAGGGTTAGGGTTAGGGTTAGTGTTAGGATTAGGGTTTCGGTTTGGGTTAGGGTTAGGGTTAGGGTTAGGGTTTGGGTTAGTTTTAGGGTTTTGGATAGGGTTACGGTTAGGGTAAGGGTTATTGTTAGGGTTTGTGTTAGGGTTAGGTTTAGGTTTAGGGTTAGGGTTAGGGTTAGGGTTACTGTTAGGATTAGGGTTTGGATTAGGGTTAGGGTTAGGGTTAGGGTTAGGGTTAGGGTTAGGGTTAGGGTTAGGTTTAGGGTTAGGTTTTGGGTAACCGTTAGGCTTGGCTTTGGGGTTTGGGTAAGGGTTAGGTTTAGGGTTGGGGTTTGGGTTAGGGTTAGGATTAGGGTTAGGTTTAGGGTTAGGGATTAGGGTTAGGGTTAGGGTTAGGGGTAGGGTTTGGGTTAGGGTTAGGGTTTGTGTTAGGTTAGGGTTAGGGTTAGGGTTAAGGTGAGGTTTAGGGTTTGGGGTAGGTTTAGGGCTAGTGTTAGGGTTAGGGTTAGGGTTTGGGTTAGGTTTAGGGTTAGGGTTAGGGTTAGGGTTAGGGTTAGGGGATAGGGTTAGGGTTATGGTTAGGGTTAGTTTTAGTGCTTGGGTTAGAGTTAGGGTTAGGGTTAGGGTTAGGGTTAGTGTTAGGATTAGGGTTTGGGTTTGGGTTAGGGTTAGGTTTAGGGTTAGGGTTTGGGTTAGTTTTAGGGTTTTTGATAGGGTTAGGGTTAGGGTAAGGGTTAGGGTTAGGTTTAGTGTTAGTGTTTGGGCTTGGCTTAGGGTTAAGTTTAGGGTTAGGGTTAGAGTTAGGGTTAGGGTTTGGCTTAGGGTTAAGGTTTGGTTTTCGGTTCGGGTTATCGTTAGCGTTATGGTTAGGGTTCGGGTTATGCTTACTTTTAGGTTTTGGGTAAGTGTTAGGGTTAGATTTTGGTTTAGGGTTAGGGTTAGAGTTAGGGTTTCGGTTAGGGTTAGGTTTATGGTTAGGGTTTGGGTTAGGGTTAGGGTTTGGGTTTGGATTAAGTTTAGGTTTATGGTTTGGGTTTGGGTAAGGGTTAGGTTTAGATTTAGGGTTTGGGTTAGGGTTAGGGTTAGGTTTTAGGTTAGGGTTCGGGTTAGGGTTAGGTTTAGGGTTAGGTTTAGGATTAGGGTTAGGGTTAGGGTTAGGTTTTCGGATAGGTTTAGACTTAGGGTTAGGGTTAGGGTTTGGTTTGGGTTAGGGTTAGTGTTACAGATAGGGTAAGGGTTCGGTTTTGGGTTAGGGTTAGGTTAAGGGTTAGGTTAGAGGTTGGTTGAGAATTAGGGTTAGGGTTAGGATTAGAGTTAGGGTTTGGTTTGGGATAGGGTTAGTGTTAGGTTTAGGGATAGGGTTTGGCTTAGAGTTAGGGTTAGGGTTAAGGTAAGGGTTAGGGTTAGGGCTAGGCGATAGGGATAGGGTTAGGGTTAGGGTTAGGGTTAGAGTTTGGGCTTGGATTAGGGTGAGGTTTAGGGTTAGGGTTAGGGTTTGGGTTTGGGTTAGAGTTAGGTTTAGGGTTAGGGTTTGGGTTAGGGTTAGGGTTAGGTTTAGTGTTAGTGTTTGGGCTTGGGGTAGGGTTAGGTTTAGGGTTAGGGTTGGGTTAGGGTTAGAGTTAGGGTTTGGCTTAGAGTTAGGGTTAGGGTTAAGGTAAGGGTTAGGTTTAGGGCTAGGCGATAGGGATAGGGTTAGGGTTAGGGTTAGGGTTTGGGCTTGGGTTAGGGTTAGTGTTATGTTTAGGATTACAGTTAGGTTTAGGGTTTGGGTTTGGGTTAGCGTTAGGTTTAGGGTTAGTGTTTGGGTTAGTGTTAGGGTTTGGGATAGGATTAGAGTTAGGGTAAGGGTTAGGGTTAGGGTTTGTGTTAGGGTTAGGGTTAGGGTTAGGGTTAGGGTTAGTATTAGGATTAGGGTTTAGGTTAGTGTTAGGGTTACGGTTAGGGTTAAGGTTTGGGTTAGCGTTAGGGTTGGAGTTTGGGTTTGGGTTAGGGTTAGGTTTGGGGTTAGATTTTGGGTTAGGGTTAGGATTAGGGTTAGGATTAGGGTTAGGGGATAGGGTTAGGGTTAGGGTTAGGATTTGGGTTAGGGCTAGGGTAGGGTTAGGGTAAAGGTTAGGGTTAGGGTTATGGTTAAGGTTAGGGTTAGGATTAGGGTTCGGGTTAGGGTTAGGGTTTGGGTTAGGTTTAGTGTTAGGGTTTGGGTTTGATTTAGGGTTAGGGTTAGGGTTAGGGTTAGGGTTAGGGTTTGGTTTAGGGTTAGGGTTAGCGTTAGGGTTAGGGTGTGGGTTTGGGTTAGGGTTAGGCTTAGGGTTAGGGTTAGGGTCAGAGTTAGGTTTAGGGTTTAGGTTTAGGGTTAGGGTTAGGGTTAGGTTTAGGGTTTCGTTTATGCTTAGGTTTGGTGTTAGGGATTGGGTTTGTATTAGGTTTAGGGTTAGGGTTAGAGTTAGGGTTAGGATTAGGGTTAAGGTTAGTGTTTGGTTTTGGGTTCGGGTTAGATTTAGGGTTAGGGTAAGTTTAGGGTAATGGTTAGGGTTTGGGTTAGGTTTAGGGTTAGGTTTAGTGTTAGGGTTAGGGTTTGGGTTAGGGTTAGGTTTAGGGTTAGGGTTAGGTTTAGGTTTAGGTTTAGTTTTGGGTTAGGGTTAGGTTAAGGGTTTGGTTTTGAGTTAGGGTTAGGGTTAAGGTTTAGATTTGGGTTCGGATTATCGTTATGGTTACAGTTAGGGTTAGGGTTAGGGTTAGTATTAGGATTAGGGTTTAGGTTAGTGTTAGGGTTATGGTTAGGGTTAAGGTTTGGGTTAGCGTTAGGGTTGGAGTTTGGGTTTGGGTTAGGGTTAGGTTTGGGGTTAGGGTTTAGGTTAGGGTTAGGATTAGGGTTAGGGGATAGGGTTAGGGTTAGGGTTAGGATTTGGGTTAGGGCTAGGGTAGGGTTAGGGTAAGGGTTAGGGTTAGGGTTATGGTTATGTTTAGGGTTAGGATTAGGGTTCGGGTTAGGGTTAGGGTTTGGGTTAGGTTTAGTGTTAGGGTTTGGGTTTGATTTAGGGTTAGGGTTAGGGTTAGGGTTTGGTTTAGGATTAGCGTTAGCGTTAGGGTTAGGGTGTGGGTTTGGGTTAGGGTTAGGCTTAGGGTTAGGGTTAGGGTAAGAGTTAGGTTTAGGGTTTAGGTTTAGGGTTAGGGTTAGGGTTAGGGTTAGGGTTTCGTTTATGCTTAGGTTTGGTGTTAGTGATTGGGTTAGTGTTAGGTTTAGGGTTAGGGTTAGTGTTAGGGTTAGGATTAGGGTTAAGGTTAGTGTTTGGTTTTGGGTTCGGGTTAGATTTAGGGTTAGGGTAAGGTTAGGGTTAGGGTTAGGGTTTGGGTTAGGTTTAGGGTTAGGTTTAGGGTTAGGGTTAGCATTTGAGTTAGGGTTAGGGTTAGGGTTAGGGTTAGGGTTAGGTTTAGGTTTAGTTTTGGGTTAGGGTTAGGTTAAGTGTTTGGTTTTGAGTTAGGGTTAGGGTTAGTGTTAAGGTTTAGATTTGGGTTCGGATTATCGTTAGGGTTAGAGTTAGGGTTAGGGTTTGTGTTAGGTTTTGGGTTCGGGTTAGAGTTAGGGTTAGGGTTAGGGTTTGGTTTGGGTTAGAGTTAGTGTTACAGATAGGGTAAGGGTTAGGTTTTGGGTTAGGGTTAGGTTTAGGGTTAGGGTTACAGGTTGGTTGAGGATTAGGTTTAGGGTTAGGATTAGAGTTAGGATTTGGTTTGGGATAGGGTTAGTGTTAGGGTTAGGGATAGGGTTTTTGTTAGAGTTAGGGATAGGGTTAGGGTTAGGGTTAGGCTTTGGGTTAGGGTTAGAATTTGTGTTAGGTTAGGGTTAGGGTTAGGGTTAAGGTTAGGTTTAGGGTTTGGGTAGGTTTAGGGTTAGTGTTAGGGTTAGGGTTAGGGTTAGGTTTAGGGTTTGGGTTAGGTTTAGGGTTACGGTTAGGGTTAGGGTTTGGGTTAGGTTTAGTGTTAGTGTTTGGGCGAGGGTTAGGGTTAGGTTTAGGGTTAGGGTTAGGGTTAGGTTTATGTTTTGGCTTAGGGTTAGGGTTACGGTTAGGGTTAGGGTTTGGGTTTGGGTTAGGGTTAGGCTTAAGGTTAGGTTTAGGATTAGGGTTAGGGTTAGGCTTAGGTTTTCGGTTAGGGTTAGAGTTAGGGTTAGGGTTAGGGTTAGGGCTAGGCGATAGAGATAGTTTTAGGGTTAGGGTTACGGTTAGGGTTAGGGTTAGGGTTCGGGCTAGGCGATAGAGATAGTTTTAGGGTTAGTGTTAGTGTTAGGGTTTGGGCTTGGGTTAGGGTTGGTATTAGGGTTAGGATAGGGTTAGTGTTAGGGTTAGGATTAGGGTTCGTGTTCGGGTTCGGGTTAGGTTTAGGGTTAGAGTTAGGGTTAGGGTTAGGGTTAGGGTTAGGGCTAGGCCATACGGATAGGTTTAGGGTTAGGGTTAGGGTTAGGGTTAGGTTTAGTGTTAGTGTTTGGGCTTGGGGTAGGGTTAGGTTTAGGGTTAGGGTTGGGTTAGGGTTAGAGTTAGGGTTTGGCTTAGAGTTAGGGTTAGGGTTAAGGTAAGGGTTAGGTTTAGGGCTAGGCGATAGGGATAGGGTTAGGGTTAGGGTTAGGGTTTGGGCTTGGGTTAGGGTTAGTGTTAGGTTTAGGATTACAGTTATGTTTAGGGTTTGGGTTTGGGTTAGCGTTAGGTTTAGGTTTAGTGTTTGGGTTAGTGTTAGGGTTTGGGATAGGATTAGAGTTAGGGTAAGGGTTAGGGTTAGGGTTTGTGTTAGGGTTAGGGTTAGGGTTAGGGTTAGGGTTAGTATTAGGATTAGGGTTTAGGTTAGTGTTAGGGTTACGGTTAGTGTTAAGGTTTGGGTTAGCGTTAGGTTTGGAGTTTGGGTTTGGGTTAGGGTTAGGTTTGGGGTTAGATTTTGGGTTAGGGTTAGGATTAGGGTTAGGATTAGGGTTAGGGGATAGGGTTAGGGTTAGGGTTAGGATTTGGGTTAGGGCTAGGGTAGGGTTAGGGTAAAGGTTAGGGTTAGGGTTATGGTTAAGGTTAGGGTTAGGATTAGGGTTCGGGTTAGGGTTAGGGTTTGGGTTAGGTTTAGTGTTAGGGTTTGGGTTTGATTTAGGGTTAGGGTTAGGGTTAGGGTTAGGGTTAGGGTTTGGTTTAGGGTTAGGGTTAGCGTTAGGGTTAGGGTGTGGGTTTGGGTTAGGGTTAGGCTTAGGGTTAGGGTTAGGGTCAGAGTTAGGTTTAGGGTTTAGGTTTAGGGTTAGGGTTAGGGTTAGGTTTAGGGTTTCGTTTATGCTTAGGTTTGGTGTTAGGGATTGGGTTTGTATTAGGTTTAGGGTTAGGGTTAGAGTTAGGGTTAGGATTAGGGTTAAGGTTAGTGTTTGGTTTTGGGTTCGGGTTAGATTTAGGGTTAGGGTAAGTTTAGGGTAATGGTTAGGGTTTGGGTTAGGTTTAGGGTTAGGTTTAGTGTTAGGGTTAGGGTTTGGGTTAGGGTTAGGTTTAGGGTTAGGGTTAGGTTTAGGTTTAGGTTTAGTTTTGGGTTAGGGTTAGGTTAAGGGTTTGGTTTTGAGTTAGGGTTAGGGTTAAGGTTTAGATTTGGGTTCGGATTATCGTTATGGTTACAGTTAGGGTTAGGGTTAGGGTTAGTATTAGGATTAGGGTTTAGGTTAGTGTTAGGGTTATGGTTAGGGTTAAGGTTTGGGTTAGCGTTAGGGTTGGAGTTTGGGTTTGGGTTAGGGTTAGGTTTGGGGTTAGGGTTTAGGTTAGGGTTAGGATTAGGGTTAGGATTAGGGTTAGGGGATAGGGTTAGGGTTAGGGTTAGGATTTGGGTTAGGGCTAGGGTAGGGTTAGGGTAAGGGTTAGGGTTAGGGTTATGGTTATGTTTAGGGTTAGGATTAGGGTTCGGGTTAGGGTTAGGGTTTGGGTTAGGTTTAGTGTTAGGGTTTGGGTTTGATTTAGGGTTAGGGTTAGGGTTAGGGTTAGGGTTTGATTTAGGGTTAGGGTTAGCGTTAGGGTTAGGGTGTGGGTTTGGGTTAGGGTTAGGCTTAGGGTTAGGGTTAGGGTAAGAGTTAGGTTTAGGGTTTAGGTTTAGGGTTAGGGTTAGGGTTAGGGTTAGGGTTTCGTTTATGCTTAGGTTTGGTGTTAGTGATTGGGTTAGTGTTAGGTTTAGGGTTAGGGTTAGTGTTAGGGTTAGGATTAGGGTTAAGGTTAGTGTTTGGTTTTGGGTTCGGGTTAGATTTAGGGTTAGGGTAAGGTTAGGGTTAGGGTTAGGGT
>CM069533.1:635000-637500 GCA_035773235.1 Eospalax fontanierii | reverse complement strand
GCTTAGAGTTAGGGTTAGGGTTAAGGTAAGGGTTAGGGTTAGGGCTAGGCGATAGGGATAGGGTTAGGGTTAGGGTTAGGGTTTGGGCTTGGGTTAGGGTTAGTGTTAGGTTTAGGATAAGAGTTAGTTTAAGTGTTAGGATTAGGTTAGGGGTTAGGGCAAGAGTTAGGTTTAGGGTTAGTGTTTGGGTTAGTGTTAGGGTTTGGGATAGGATTAGGGTTAGGTTAAGGGTTAGGGTTAGGGTTTTGTTAGGGTTAGGGTTAGGGTTAGGGTTAGGATTAGTATTAGGATTAGGGTTTAGGTTAGTGTTAGGGTTACAGTTAGGGTTAAGGTTTGGGTTAGCGTTAGGGTTGGAGTTTGGGTTTGGGTTAGGGTTAGGTTTGGGGTTAGGGTTTGGGTTAGGTTAGGGTTAGGGTTAGGGTTAAGGTGAGGTTTAAGGTTCGGGGTAGGTTTAGGGTTAGTGTTAGGGTAAGGGTTAGGGTTTGGGTTAGGTTTAGGGTTAGGGTTAGGGTTAGGGTTAGGGTTAGGGTTAGGTTTAGTGTTAGTGTTTGGGCTTGGGTTAGGGTTAGGGTTAGGTTTAGCATTAGGGTTAGGGTTTGGCTTAGAGTTAGGGTTAGGGTTAGGGTTAGGGTTAGGGCTAGGCGATACGGATAGGGTTAGGGTTAGGGTTAGGGATAGGGTTTGGGCTTGGGTTAGGGTTAGTGTTAGGTTTAGGATTAGAGTTAGGGTTAGTTTTAGGATTAGGGTTTGGGTTTGGGTTAGAGTTAGGTTTAGGGTTAGGGTTTGGTTTAGTGTTAGGATTTGGGATAGGATTAGGTTAGGGTAAGGGTTAGGGTTAGGTTTTGTGTTAGGGTTAGGGTTAGGGTTAGGGTTAGGGTTAGTATTAGGATTAGGGTTTGGGTTAGTGTTATTGTTACGGTTAGGGTTAGGTTTAGATTTAGTTTTGGTTTAGGGTTAAGTTAAGGGTTTGATTTTGAGTTAGGGTTAGGGTTAAGGTTTGGATTTGGGTTCGGATTATCGTTAGGGTTAGGGTTAGGGTTTGGGTTTGCGTTAGGGTTAGGGTTAGGGTTAGGTTTAGGGTTAGGGTTAGGCTTAAGGTTTGGTTTAGTGTTAGGGTTAGGGGTAGGGTTTCGGTTAGGGTTAGCATTAGGGTTAGAGTTTGGGCAAGTGTTAGGGTTAGGATTAGGGTTAGGTTTTGGGTTAGGGTTAGGGTTAGGGTTAGGGTTAGGGTTAGGGGATAGGGTTAGGGTTAGGGTTAGGGTTAATTTTTGTGCTTGGGTTAGAGTTAGAGTTAGGGTTAGGGTTAGGATTAGTGTTAGGATTAGGGTTTGGGTTTGGGTTAGGGTTAGGTTTAGGGTTAGGGTTTGGGTTAGTTTTAGGGTTTTGGATAGGGTTAGGGTTAGGGTAAGGGTTATTGTTAGGGTTTGTGTTCGGTTAGGTTTAGGTTTAGGGTTAGGGTTAGGGTTAGGGTTACTGTTAGGTTTAGGGTTTGGATTAGGGTTAGGGTTAGGGTTAGCTTTAGGGTTAGGGTTTGGGTTAGCGTTAGGCTTGGATTTTGGGTTTGGTTTAGGGTTAGGTTTAGGGTTGGGGTTTGGGTTAGGGTTAGGATTAGTGTTAGGTTTAGGGTTAGGGATTAGGGTTAGGGTTAGGGTTAGGGTTAGGGTTAGGGTTTGGGTTAGGGTTAGGGTTTGTGTTAGGTTAGGGTTAGGGTTAGGGTTAAGGTGAGGTTTAGGGTTTGGGGTAGGTTTAGGGCTAGTGTTAGGGTTAGGGTTAGGGTTTGTTTTAGGTTTAGGGTTAGGGTTAGTGTTAGGGTTAGGGGATAGGGTTAAGGTTAGGGTTAGGGTTAGTTTTACGGCTTGGGTTAGAGTTAGGGTTAGGTTTAGGGTTAGGGTTAGTGTTAGGATTAGGGTTTGGGTTTGGGTTAGGGTTAGGATTAGGCTTAGGGTTTGGGTTAGTTTTAGGGTTTTTGATAGGGTTAGGGTTAGGGTTAGGGTTAGGGTTAGGGTTAGGGTTAGGTTTTGTGTTAGGGTTAGGGTTAGGGTTAGGGTTAGTATTAGGATTAGGGTTTGGGTTAGTGTTATTGTTATGGTTAGGGTTAGGTTTAGATTTAGTTTTGGGTTAGGGTTAGGTTAAGGGTTTGATTTTGAGTTAGGGTTAGGGTTAAGGTTTGGATTTGGGTTCGGATTATCGTTAGGGTTAGGGTTAGGGTTTGGGTTTGCATTAGGGTTAGGGTTAGGGTTAGGTTTAGGGTTAGGGTTAGGCTTAAGGTTTGTTTTAGGGTTAGGGTTAGGGTTAGGGTTAGGGTTTGTGTTAGGTTAGGGTTAGGGTTAGGGTTAAGGTGAGGTTTAGGGTTTGGGGTAGGTTTAGGGCTAGTGTTAGGGTTAGGGTTAGGGTTTGTTTTAGGTTTAGGGTTAGGGTTAGGGTTAGGATTAGGGTTAGGGGATAGGGTTAAGGTTAGGGTTAGGGTTAGTTTTACGGCTTGGGTTAGAGTTAGGGTTAG
>CM069533.1:627500-630000 GCA_035773235.1 Eospalax fontanierii | reverse complement strand
TTGGGTTAGCGTTAGGTTTAGGGTTAGTGTTTGGGTTAGTGTTAGGTTTTGGGATAGGATTAGAGTTAGGGTAAGGGTTAGGGTTAGGGTTTGTGTTAGGGTTAGGGTTAGGGTTAGGGTTAGGGTTAGGGTTAGGGTTAGTATTAGGATTAGGGTTTAGGTTAGTGTTAGGGTTACGGTTAGGGTTAAGGTTTGGGTTAGCGTTAGGGTTGGAGTTTGGGTTTGGGTTAGGGTTAGGTTTGGGGTTAGATTTTGGGTTAGGGTTAGGATTAGGGTTAGGATTAGGGTTAGGGGATAGGGTTAGGGTTAGGGTTAGGATTTGGGTTAGGGCTAGGGTAGGGTTAGGGTAAAGGTTAGGGTTAGAGTTATGGTTAAGGTTAGGATTAGGGTTCGGGTTAGGGTTAGGGTTTGGGTTAGGTTTAGTGTTAGGGTTTGGGTTTGATTTAGGGTTAGGGTTAGGGTTAGGGTTAGGGTTAGGGTTTGGTTTAGGGTTAGGGTTAGCGTTAGGGTTAGGGTGTGGGTTTGGGTTAGGGTTAGGCTTAGGGTTAGGGTTAGGGTCAGAGTTAGGTTTAGGGTTTAGGTTTAGGGTTAGGGTTAGGGTTAGGTTTAGGGTTTCGTTTATGCTTAGGTTTGGTGTTAGGGATTGGGTTTGAATTAGGTTTAGGGTTAGGGTTAGAGTTAGGGTTAGGATTAGGGTTAAGGTTAGTGTTTGGTTTTGGGTTCGGGTTAGATTTAGGGTTAGGGTTAGGGTTTGGGTTAGGTTTAGGGTTAGGTTTAGTGTTAGGGTTAGGGTTTGGGTTAGGGTTAGGTTTAGGGTTAGGGTTAGGTTTAGGTTTAGGTTTAGTTTTGGGTTATTGTTAGGTTAAGGGTTTGGTTTTGAGTTAGGGTTAGGGTTAAGGTTTAGATTTGGGTTCGGATTATCGTTATGGTTACAGTTAGGGTTAGGGTTAGGGTTAGTATTAGGATTAGGGTTTAGGTTAGTGTTAGGGTTATGGTTAGGGTTAAGGTTTGGGTTAGCGTTAGGGTTGGAGTTTGGGTTTGGGTTAGGGTTAGGTTTGGGGTTAGGGTTTAGGTTAGGGTTAGGATTAGGGTTAGGATTAGGGTTAGGGGATAGGGTTAGGGTTAGGGTTAGGATTTGGGTTAGGGCTAGGGTAGGGTTAGGGTAAGGGTTAGGGTTAGGGTTATGGTTATGTTTAGGGTTAGGATTAGGGTTCGGGTTAGGGTTAGGGTTTGGGTTAGGTTTAGTGTTAGGGTTTGGGTTTGATTTAGGGTTAGGGTTAGGGTTAGGGTTAGGGTTTGGTTTAGGGTTAGGGTTAGCGTTAGGGTTAGGGTGTGGGTTTGGGTTAGGGTTAGGCTTAGGGTTAGGGTTAGGGTAAGAGTTAGGTTTAGGGTTTAGGTTTAGGGTTAGGGTTAGGGTTAGGGTTAGGGTTTCGTTTATGCTTAGGTTTGGTGTTAGTGATTGGGTTAGTGTTAGGTTTAGGGTTAGGGTTAGTGTTAGGGTTAGGATTAGGGTTAAGGTTAGTGTTTGGTTTTGGGTTCGGGTTAGATTTAGGGTTAGGGTAAGGTTAGGGTTAGGGTTAGGGTTTGGGTTAGGTTTAGGGTTAGGTTTAGGGTTAGGGTTAGGGTTTGGGTTAGGGTTAGGGTTAGGGTTAGGGTTAGGGTTAGGTTTAGGTTTAGTTTTGGGTTAGGGTTAGGGTAAGTGTTTGGTTTTGAGTTAGGGTTAGGGTTAGTGTTAAGGTTTAGATTTGGGTTCGGATTATCGTTAGGGTTAGAGTTAGGGTTAGGGTTTGTGTTAGGTTTTGGGTTCGGGTTAGAGTTAGGGTTAGGGTTAGGGTTTGGTTTGGGTTAGAGTTAGTGTTACAGATAGGGTAAGGGTTAGGTTTTGGGTTAGGGTTAGGTTTAGGGTTAGGGTTACAGGTTGGTTGAGGATTAGGTTTAGGGTTAGGATTAGAGTTAGGATTTGGTTTGGGATAGGGTTAGTGTTAGGGTTAGGGATAGGGTTTTTGTTAGAGTTAGGGATAGGGTTAGGGTTAGGGTTAGGCTTTGGGTTAGGGTTAGAATTTGTGTTAGGTTAGGGTTAGGGTTAGGGTTAAGGTTAGGTTTAGGGTTTGGGTAGGTTTAGGGTTAGTGTTAGGGTTAGGGTTAGGGTTAGGTTTAGGGTTTGGGTTAGGTTTAGGGTTACGGTTAGGGTTAGGGTTTGGGTTAGGTTTAGTGTTAGTGTTTGGGCGAGGGTTAGGGTTAGGTTTAGGGTTAGGGTTAGGGTTAGGTTTATGTTTTGGCTTAGGGTTAGCGTCACGGTTAGGGTTAGGGTTTGGGTTTGGGTTAGGGTTAGGCTTAAGGTTAGGTTTAGGATTAGGGTTAGGGTTAGGCTTAGGTTTTCGGTTAGGGTTAGAGTTAGGGTTAGGGTTAGGGTTAGGGCTAGGCGATAGAGATAGTTTTAGGGTTAGGGTTACGGTTAGGGTTAGGGTTAGGGTTCGGGCTAGGCGATAGAGATAGTTTT
>CM069533.1:622500-625000 GCA_035773235.1 Eospalax fontanierii | reverse complement strand
ATTAGGGTTAGGGTTAGGGTTAGGTTTTCGGATAGGTTTAGACTTAGGGTTAGGGTTAGGGTTTGGTTTGGGTTAGGGTTAGTGTTACAGATAGGGTAAGGGTTCGGTTTTGGGTTAGGGTTAGGTTAAGGGTTAGGTTAGAGGTTGGTTGAGAATTAGGGTTAGGGTTAGGATTAGAGTTAGGGTTTGGTTTGGGATAGGGTTAGTGTTAGGTTTAGGGATAGGGTTTGGCTTAGAGTTAGGGTTAGGGTTAAGGTAAGGGTTAGGGTTAGGGCTAGGCGATAGGGATAGGGTTAGGGTTAGGGTTAGGGTTAGAGTTTGGGCTTGGATTAGGGTGAGGTTTAGGGTTAGGGTTAGGGTTTGGGTTTAGGTTAGAGTTAGGTTTAGGGTTAGGGTTTGGGTTAGGGTTAGGGTTAGGTTTAGTGTTAGTGTTTGGGCTTGGGGTAGGGTTAGGTTTAGGGTTAGGGTTGGGTTAGGGTTAGAGTTAGGGTTTGGCTTAGAGTTAGGGTTAGGGTTAAGGTAAGGGTTAGGTTTAGGGCTAGGCGATAGGGATAGGGTTAGGGTTAGGGTTAGGGTTTGGGCTTGGGTTAGGGTTAGTGTTAGGTTTAGGATTACAGTTAGGTTTAGGGTTTGGGTTTGGGTTAGCGTTAGGTTTAGGGTTAGTGTTTGGGTTAGTGTTAGGGTTTGGGATAGGATTAGAGTTAGGGTAAGGGTTAGGGTTAGGGTTTGTGTTAGGGTTAGGGTTAGGGTTAGGGTTAGGGTTAGTATTAGGATTAGGGTTTAGGTTAGTGTTAGGGTTACGGTTAGGGTTAAGGTTTGGGTTAGCGTTAGGGTTGGAGTTTGGGTTTGGGTTAGGGTTAGGTTTGGGGTTAGATTTTGGGTTAGGGTTAGGATTAGGGTTAGGATTAGGGTTAGGGGATAGGGTTAGGGTTAGGGTTAGGATTTGGGTTAGGGCTAGGGTAGGGTTAGGGTAAAGGTTAGGGTTAGGGTTATGGTTAAGGTTAGGGTTAGGATTAGGGTTCGGGTTAGGGTTAGGGTTTGGGTTAGGTTTAGTGTTAGGGTTTGGGTTTGATTTAGGGTTAGGGTTAGGGTTAGGGTTAGGGTTAGGGTTTGGTTTAGGGTTAGGGTTAGCGTTAGGGTTAGGGTGTGGGTTTGGGTTAGGGTTAGGCTTAGGGTTAGGGTTAGGGTCAGAGTTAGGTTTAGGGTTTAGGTTTAGGGTTAGGGTTAGGGTTAGGTTTAGGGTTTCGTTTATGCTTAGGTTTGGTGTTAGGGATTGGGTTTGTATTAGGTTTAGGGTTAGGGTTAGAGTTAGGGTTAGGATTAGGGTTAAGGTTAGTGTTTGGTTTTGGGTTCGGGTTAGATTTAGGGTTAGGGTAAGTTTAGGGTAATGGTTAGGGTTTGGGTTAGGTTTAGGGTTAGGTTTAGTGTTAGGGTTAGGGTTTGGGTTAGGGTTAGGTTTAGGGTTAGGGTTAGGTTTAGGTTTAGGTTTAGTTTTGGGTTAGGGTTAGGTTAAGGGTTTGGTTTTGAGTTAGGGTTAGGGTTAAGGTTTAGATTTGGGTTCGGATTATCGTTATGGTTACAGTTAGGGTTAGGGTTAGGGTTAGTATTAGGATTAGGGTTTAGGTTAGTGTTAGGGTTATGGTTAGGGTTAAGGTTTGGGTTAGCGTTAGGGTTGGAGTTTGGGTTTGGGTTAGGGTTAGGTTTGGGGTTAGGGTTTAGGTTAGGGTTAGGATTAGGGTTAGGATTAGGGTTAGGGGATAGGGTTAGGGTTAGGGTTAGGATTTGGGTTAGGGCTAGGGTAGGGTTAGGGTAAGGGTTAGGGTTAGGGTTATGGTTATGTTTAGGGTTAGGATTAGGGTTCGGGTTAGGGTTAGGGTTTAGGTTAGGTTTAGTGTTAGGGTTTGGGTTTGATTTAGGGTTAGGGTTAGGGTTAGGGTTAGGGTTTGATTTAGGGTTAGGGTTAGCGTTAGGGTTAGGGTGTGGGTTTGGGTTAGGGTTAGGCTTAGGGTTAGGGTTAGGGTAAGAGTTAGGTTTAGGGTTTAGGTTTAGGGTTAGGGTTAGGGTTAGGGTTAGGGTTTCGTTTATGCTTAGGTTTGGTGTTAGTGATTGGGTTAGTGTTAGGTTTAGGGTTAGGGTTAGTGTTAGGGTTAGGATTAGGGTTAAGGTTAGTGTTTGGTTTTGGGTTCGGGTTAGATTTAGGGTTAGGGTAAGGTTAGGGTTAGGGTTAGGGTTTGGGTTAGGTTTAGGGTTAGGTTTAGGGTTAGGGTTAGGGTTTGGGTTAGGGTTAGGGTTAGGGTTAGGGTTAGGGTTAGGTTTAGGTTTAGTTTTGGGTTAGGGTTAGGTTAAGTGTTTGGTTTTGAGTTAGGGTTAGGGTTAGTGTTAAGGTTTAGATTTGGGTTCGGATTATCGTTAGGGTTAGAGTTAGGGTTAGGGTTTGTGTTAGGTTTTGGGTTCGGGTTAGAGTTAGGGTTAGGGTTAGGGTTTGGTTTGGGTTAGAGTT
>CM069533.1:602500-607500 GCA_035773235.1 Eospalax fontanierii | reverse complement strand
TTAGGGTTAGAGTTAGGGGATAGGGTTAGGGTTAGGGTTAGGGTTAGTTTTAGGGCTTTGGTTAGAGTTAGGGTTAGGATTAGGGTTAGGGTTAGGGTTAGGGTTAGGGTTAGGGTTAGGACTAGGGTTTGGGTTTGGGTTAGGGTTGGGGTTAGGTTTCGGGTTTCGGTTAGTTTTAGGGTTTTGGATAGGGTTAGGTTTAGGGTAAGGGTTATTGTTAGAGTTTGTGTTAGGGTTAGGTTTAGGGTTAGGCTTAGGGTTAGGGTTAGGGTGACTGTTAGGTTTAGGGTTTGGGTTAGGATTAGGGTTAGGGTTAGGGTAAGGATTATTTTTAGGGTTAGGGTTTGGGTTAGCGTTAGGCTTGGATTTTGGGTTTGGGTTAGGGTTAGGGTTAGGGTTGGGGTTTGGGTTAGGGTTGGAATTAGGGTTAGGTTTAGGGTTAGGGGTTAGGGTTAGGGTTAGGGTTAGGATTTGGGTTAGGGTCAGGGTTAGGTTTAGGGTTAGGGTTAGGGTTTAGATTAGGGTTATGGTTATGGTTATGGTTAGGAATAGGGTTCGGGTTCGGGTTCGGGTTCGGGTTAGGGTTAGAGTTAGGGTTAGGGTTAGGATTAGTGTTAGGGTTAGGGCTAAGCGATACGGATAGGGTTAGGGTTAGGGTTAGGGTTAGGGCTAGGCGATACGGATGGGGTTAGGGTTAGGGTTAGGGATAGGATTAGGGTTTGGGTTTGGGTTTGATTTCGGGTTAGATTTAGGGTTAGGGTTAGGTTTAGGGTTTGGGTTAGGGTTAGGGTTAGGGTTAGGGTTAGGTTTAGGATTAGGGTTTGGGTTAGCGTTAGGCTTGGATTTTGGGTTTGGGTTAGGGTTAGTGTTAGGGTTGGGTTAGGGTTTGGTTTGGGTTAGGGTTAGTGTTACAGATAGGGTAAGGGTTAGGTTTTGGGTTAGGGTTAGGTTTAGGGTTAGGGTTAGAGGTTAGTTGAGGATTAGGTTTAGGGTTAGGATTAGAGTTAGGTTTTGGTTTGGGATAGGGTTAGTGTTAGGGTTATGGATAGGGTTTTTGTTATAGTTAGGGTTAGGGTTAGGATTAGGGTTAGGGTTTGGGTTAGGGTTTGGGTTTGTGTTAGGTTAGGGTTAGGGTTAGGGTTAAGGCTAGGTTTAGGGTTTGGGGTAGGTTTAGGGTTAGTGTTAGGGTTAGGGTTAGGGTTAGGTTTAGGGTTTGGGTTAGGTTTAGTGTTACGGTTAGGGTTAGGGTTTGGGTTAGGTTTAGTGTTAGTGTTTGGGCGTGGGTTAGGGTTAGGTTTAGGGTTAGGGTTAGGGTTAGGTTTATGTTTTGGCTTAGGGTTAGGGTTACGGTTAGGGTTAGGGTTTGGTTTGGGTTAGGGTTAGTGTTACGGATACGGTAAGGATTCGGTTTTGGGTTAGGGTTAGGTTAAGGTTAGGTTAGAGGTTGGTTGAGGATTAGGGTTAGGGTTAGGATTAGAGTTAGGGTTTGGTTTGGGATACGGTTAGTGTTAGGGTTAGGGTTATGTTTAGGGTTAGGGTTAGGTTTAGGGTTAGGGTTAGGTTTAGGTTTAGTTTTGGGTTAGGGTTAGGTTAAGGGTTTGGTTTTGAGTTAGGGTTAGGGTTAGGGTTAAGGTTTAGATTTGGGTTCGGATTATCGTTAGGGTTAGGGTTTGGGTTAGGTTTAGGGTTAGGGTTAGGGTTAGGGTTAGGGTTAGGGTTAGGGTTTGGTTTGGGTTAGGGTTAGTGTTACCGATAGGGTAAGGGTTAGGTTTTGGGTTAGGGTTAGGTTTAGGGTTAGGGTTAGAGGTTGGTTGAGGATTAGGTTTAGGGTTAGGATTAGAGTTAGGGTTTGGTTTGGGATAGGGTTAGTGTTAGGGTTAGGGATAGGGTTTTTGTTAGAGTTAGGGTTAGGGTTAGCGTTAGGGTTTGGGTTAGGGTTCGGGTTTGTGTTAGGTTAGGGTTAGGGTTAGGGTTAAGGTTAGATTTAGGGTTTGGGGTAGGTTTAGGGTTAGTGTTAGGGTTAGGGTTAGGATTAGGTTTAGGGTTTGGGTTAGGTTTAGGGTTACGGTTAGGATTAGGGTTTGGGTTAGGTTTAGTGTTAGTCTTTGGGCGTGGGTTAGGGTTAGGTTTAGGGTTAGGGTTAGGGTTAGGTATATGTTTTGGCTTAGGGTTAGAGTTACGGTTAGGGTTAGGGTTTGGTTTGGGTTAGGGTTAGTGTTTCGGATACGGTAAGGGTTTGTTTTGGGTTAGGGTTAGGTTTAGGGTTAGGTTAGAGGTTGGTTGAGGATTAGGGTTAGGGTTAGGATTAGAGTTAGGGTTTGGTTTATGATAGGGTTAGTGTTAGGCTTAGGGATAGGGTTTGGGTTAGGGTTACGGTTAGGGTTAGGGTTAGGGTTAGGGTTTGGGTTAGGGTTAGGGTTTGGGTTAGGTTTAGGGTTAGGGTTAGGGTTATGGTTAGGGTTAGGTTTAGTGTTAGTGTTTGGGATTGGGTTAGTGTTAGGTTTAGGGTTAGGTTTAGGGTTAGGGTTAGGGTTAGGGTTTGGCTTAGAGTTAGGGTTAGGGTTAGGGTTAGGGTTAGGGCTAGGCGATAAGGATAGGGTTAGGGTTAGTGTTAGGGTTAGGGTTTGGGCTTGGGTTAGGGTTAGTGTTAGGTTTAGGATTAGATTTAGGGTTAGTGTTAGGATTAGGGTTTGGGTTTGGGTTAGAGTTAGGTTTAGGGTTAGGGTTTGGGTTAGTGTTAGGGTTTGGGATAGGATTAGGTTTAGGGTAAGGTTTAGGGTTAGGGTTTGTGTTAGGGTTAGGGTTAGCGTTAGGGTTAGTATTAGGATTAGGTTTTGGGTTAGTGTTAGGGTTACGGTTAGGGTTAGGGTTAGGGTTAGGGTTAGGTTTGGATTTAGTTTTGGGTTAGGGTTAGGTAAAGGGTTTGGTTTTGGGTTAGGGTTAGGGTTACGGTTAAGGTTTGGCTTTGGGTTCGGATTATCGTTAGGGTTAGGGTTAGGGTTAGGGTTTGGGTTTGCGTTAGGGTTAGGGTTAGGGTTAGGTTTAGGGATAGGGTTAGGGTTAGGGTTTGGTTTAGGGTTAGGTTTAGGGTTAGGGTTTCGGTTAGGGTTAGCATTAGGGTTAGGGATTGGGCAAGTGTTAGGGTTAGGGTTAGGGTTAGGGTTTGGGTTAGGGTTAGGGTTAGGGTTAGAGTTAGGGGATAGGGTTAGGGTTAGGGTTAGGGTTAGTTTTAGGGCTTTGGTTAGAGTTAGGGTTAGGATTAGGATTAGGGTTAGGGTTAGTGTTAGGATTAGGGTTTGGGTTTGGGTTAGGGTTGGGGTTAGGTTTCGGGTTTCGGTTAGTTTTAGGGTTTTGGATAGGGTTAGGTTTAGGGTAAGGGTTATTGTTAGGGTTTGGTTAGGGTTAGGTTTAGGGTTAGGCTTAGGGTTAGGGTTAGGGTGACTGTTAGGATTAGGGTTTGGGTTAGGATTAGGGTTAGGGTTAGGGTAAGGATTATTTTTAGGGTTAGGGTTTGGGTTAGCGTTAGGCTTGGATTTTGGGTTTGGGTTAGGGTTAGGGTTAGGGTTGGGGTTTGGGTTAGGGTTGGAATTAGGGTTAGGTTTAGGGTTAGGGGTTAGGGTAGGGTTAGGGTTAGGATTTGGGTTAGGGTCAGGGTTAGGTTTAGGGTTAGGGTTAGGGTTTAGATTAGGGTTATGGTTATGGTTATGGTTAGGAATAGGGTTCGGGTTCGGGTTCGGGTTAGGGTTAGAGTTAGGGTTAGGGTTAGGATTAGTGTTAGGGTTAGGGCTAGGCGATACGGATAGGGTTAGGGTTAGGGTTAGGGTTATGGCTAGGCGATACGGATAGGGTTAGGGTTAGGGTTAGGGATAGGATTAGGGTTTGGTTTTGGGTTTGATTTCGGGTTAGATTTAGGATTAGGGTTAGGTTTAGGTTTTGGGTTAGGTTTAGAGTTACGGTTAGGGTTAGGGTTAGTGTTACGGATAGGGTAAGGGTTCGGTTTTGGGTTAGGGTTAGGTTTAGGGTTAGGTTAGAGGTTGGTTGAGGATTAGGGTTGGGGTTAGGATTAGAGTTAGGGTTTGGTTTGGGATAGGGTTAGTGTTAGGGTTAGGGATAGGGTTTGGGTTAGGGTTAGGGTTTGGGTTAGGGTTAGGGTTTGTGTTAGGTTAGGGTTAGGGTTAGGGTTAAGGTGAGGTTTAGGGTTTGGGGTAGGTTTAGGGTTTGTGTTAGGGTTAGGGTTAGGGTTTGGGTTAGGTTTAGGTTTAGGGTTAGGGTTATGGTTAGGGTTAGGTTTAGTGTTAGTGTTTGGGATTGGGTTAGTGTTAGGTTTAGGTTTAGGTTTATGGTTAGGGTTAGGGTTAGGGTTTGGCTTAGAGTTAGGGTTAGGGTTAGGTTTAGGGTTAGGGCTAGGCGATAAGGATAGGGTTAGGGTTAGTGTTAGGGTTAGGGTTTGGGCTTGGGTTAGGGTTAGTGTTAGGTTTAGGACTAGATTTAGGGCTAGTGTTAGGACTAGGGTTTGGGCTTGGGGTAGATTTAGGTTTAGGGTTAGGGTTTGGGTTAGTGTTAGGGTTTGGGATAGGATTAGTTTTAGGGTAAGGGTTAGGGTTAGGTTTTGTGTTAGGGTTAGATTTAGGGTTAGGGTTAGTATTAGGATTAGGGTTTGGGTTAGTGTTAGGGTTACGGTTAGGGTTAGGGTTAGGGTTAGGGTTGGAGTTAGGTTTAGGGATAGGGTTAGGGTTAGGGTTTGGTTTAGGGTTAGGTTTAGGGTTAGGGTTTCGGTTAGGGTTAGCATTAGGGTTAGGGATTGGGCAAGTGTTAGGGTTAGGGATAGGGTTAGGGTTTGGGTTAGGTTAGGGTTAGGGTTAGAGTTAGGGGATAGGGTTAGGGTTAGGGTTAGGGTTAGTTTTAGGGCTTTGGTTAGAGTTAGGGTTAGGATTAGGGTTAGGGTTAGGGTTAGTGTTAGGACTAGGGTTTGGGTTTGGGTTAGGGTTGGGGTTAGGTTT
>CM069533.1:590000-600000 GCA_035773235.1 Eospalax fontanierii | reverse complement strand
TTAGGATTAGATTTAGGGTTAGTGTTAGGATTAGGGTTTGGGTTTGGGTTAGAGTTAGGTTTAGGGTTAGGGTTTGGGTTAGTGTTAGGGTTTGGGATAGGATTAGGTTTAGGGTAAGGTTTAGGGTTAGGGTTTGTGTTAGGGTTAGGGTTAGCGTTAGGGTTAGTATTAGGATTAGGTTTTGGGTTAGTGTTAGGGTTACGGTTAGGGTTAGGGTTAGGGTTAGGGTTAGGTTTGGATTTAGTTTTGGGTTAGGGTTAGGTAAAGGGTTTGGTTTTGGGTTAGGGTTAGGGTTACGGTTAAGGTTTGGCTTTGGGTTCGGATTATCGTTAGGGTTAGGGTTAGGGTTAGGGTTTGGGTTTGCGTTAGGGTTAGGGTTAGGGTTAGGTTTAGGGATAGGGTTAGGGTTAGGGTTTGGTTTAGGGTTAGGTTTAGGGTTAGGGTTTCGGTTAGGGTTAGCATTAGGGTTAGGGATTGGGCAAGTGTTAGGGTTAGGGTTAGGGTTAGGGTTTGGGTTAGGGTTAGGGTTAGGGTTAGAGTTAGGGGATATGGTTAGGGTTAGGGTTAGGGTTAGTTTTAGGGCTTTGGTTAGAGTTAGGGTTAGGATTAGGGTTAGGGTTAGGGTTAGTGTTAGGATTAGGGTTTGGGTTTGGGTTAGGGTTGGGGTTAGGTTTCGGGTTTCGGTTAGTTTTAGGGTTTTGGATAGGGTTAGGTTTAGGGTAAGGGTTATTGTTAGGGTTTGTGTTAGGGTTAGGTTTAGGGTTAGGCTTAGGGTTAGGGTTAGGGTGACTGTTAGGATTAGGGATTGGGTTAGGGTAATGTTAAGGGTTAGGTTAAGGATTATTTTTAGGGTTAGGGTTAGGGTTAGCGTTAGGCTTGGATTTTGGGTTTGGGTTAGGGTTAGGGTTAGGGTTGGGGTTTGGGTTAGGGCTGGAATTAGGGTAAGGTCTAGGGTAAGGGGTTAGGGTTAGGGTTAGGGTTAGGATTTGGGTTAGGGTCAGGGTTAGGTTTAGGGTTAGGGTTAGGGTTTAGATTAGGGTTATGGTTATGGTTATGGTTAGGAATAGGGTTCGGGTTCGGGTTCGGGTTAGGGTTAGAGTTAGGGTTAGGGTTAGGATTAGTGTTAGGGTTAGGGCTAGGCGATACGGATAGGGTTAGGGTTAGGGTTAGGGTTATGGCTAGGCGATACGGATAGGGTTAGGGTTAGGGTTAGGGATAGGATTAGGGTTTGGTTTTGGGTTTGATTTCGGGTTAGATTTAGGATTAGGGTTAGGTTTAGGTTTTGGGTTAGGTTTAGAGTTACGGTTAGGGTTAGGGTTAGTGTTACGGATAGGGTAAGGGTTCGGTTTTGGGTTAGGGTTAGGTTTAGGGTTAGGTTAGAGGTTGGTTGAGGATTAGGGTTGGGGTTAGGATTAGAGTTAGGGTTTGGTTTGGGATAGGGTTAGTGTTAGGGTTAGGGATAGGGTTTGGGTTAGGGTTAGGGTTTGGGTTAGGGTTAGGGTTTGTGTTAGGTTAGGGTTAGGGTTAGGGTTAAGGTGAGGTTTAGGGTTTGGGGTAGGTTTAGGGTTTGTGTTAGGGTTAGGGTTAGGCTTTGGGTTAGGTTTAGGTTTAGGGTTAGGGTTATGGTTAGGGTTAGGGTTAGTGTTAGTGTTTGGGATTGGGTTAGTGTTAGGTTTAGGTTTAGGTTTATGGTTAGGGTTAGGGTTAGGGTTTGGCGTAGAGTTAGGGTTAGGGTTAGGTTTAGGGTTAGGGCTAGGCGATAAGGATAGGGTTAGGGTTAGTGTTAGGGTTAGGGTTTGGGCTTGGGTTAGGGTTGGTGTTAGGTTTAGGATTAGATTTAGGGTTAGTGTTAGGATTAGGGTTTGGGTTTGGGGTAGATTTAGGTTTAGGGTTAGGGTTTGGGTTAGTGTTAGGGTTTGGGATAGGATTAGTTTTAGGGTAAGGGTTAGGGTTAGGTTTTGTGTTAGGGCTAGATTTAGGGTTAGGGGTAGTACTAGGATTAGGGCTTGGGGTAGTGTTAGGGTTACGGTTAGGGTTAGGGTTAGGGTTAGGGTTAGGTTTGGATTTAGTTTTGGGTTAGGGTTAGGTAAAGGGTTTGGTTTTGGGTTAGGGTTGGGTTACGGTTAAGGTTTGGATTTGGGTTCGGATTATCGTTAGGGTTAGGGTTAGGGTTAGGGTTTGGGTTTGCGTTAGGGTTAGGGTTAGGGTTAGGTTTAGGGTTAGGGTTAGGGTTAGGGTTTGGTTTGGGTTAGGGTTAGTGTTACAGATAGGGTAAGGGTTAGGTTTTGGGTTAGGGTTAGGTTTAGGGTTAGGGTTAGAGGTTGGTTGAGGATTAGGTTTAGGGTTAGGATTAGAGTTAGGTTTTGGTTTGGGATAGGGTTAGTGTTAGGGTTAGGGAAAGGGTTTCTGTTAGGGTTACGGTTAGGGTTAGGGTTAGGGTTAGGGTTAGGGTTTGGGTTAGGGTTAGGTTTTGTGTTAGGTTAGGGTTAGGGTTAGGGTTAAGGTTAGGTTTAGGGTTTGGGGTAGGTTTAGGGTTAGTGTTAGGGTTAGGGTTAGGATTAGGTTTAGGGTTTGGGTTAGGTTTAGGGTTACGGTTAGGATTAGGGTTTGGGTTAAGTTTAGTGTTAGTCTTTGGGCGTGGGTTAGGGTTAGGTTTAGGGTTAGGGTTAGGGTTAGGTATATGTTTTGGCTTAGGGTTAGGGTTACGGTTAGGGTTAGGGTTTGGTTTGGGTTAGGGTTAGTGTTTCGGATACGGTAAGGGTTTGTTTTGGGTTAGGGTTAGGTTTAGGGTTAGGTTAGAGGTTGATTGAGGATTAGGGTTAGGGTTAGGATTAGAGTTAGGGTTTGGTTTGGGATAGGGTTAGTGTTAGGCTTAGGGATAGGGTTTGGGTTAGGGTTACGGTTAGCGTTAGGGTTAGGGTTAGGGTTTGGGTTAGGGTTAGGGTTTGGGTTAGGTTTAGGGTTAGGGTTAGGGTTATGGTTAGGGTTAGGTTTAGTGTTAGTGTTTGGGATTGGGTTAGTGTTAGGTTTAGGGTTAGGTTTAGGGTTAGGGTTAGGGTTAGGGTTTGGCTTAGAGTTAGGGTTAGGTTTAGGGTTAGGGTTAGGGCTAGGCGATAAGGATAGGGTTAGGGTTAGTGTTAGGGTTAGGGTTTGGGCTTGGGTTAGGGTTAGTGTTAGGTTTAGGATTAGATTTAGGGTTAGTGTTAGGATTAGGGTTTGGGTTTGGGATAGAGTTAGGTTTAGGGTTAGGGTTTGGGTTAGTGTTAGGGTTTGGGATAGGATTAGGTTTAGGGTAAGGGTTAGGGTTAGGGTTTGTGTTAGGGTTAGGGTTAGCGTTAGGGTTAGTATTAGGATTAGGTTTTGGGTTAGTGTTAGGGTTACGGTTAGGGTTAGGGTTAGGGTTAGGGTTAGGTTTGGATTTAGTTTTGGGTTAGGGTTAGGTAAAGGGTTTGGTTTTGGGTTAGGGTTAGGGTTACGGTTAAGGTTTGGCTTTGGGTTCGGATTATCGTTAGGGTTAGGGTTAGGGTTAGGGTTTGGGTTTGCGTTAGGTTTAGGGTTAGGGTTAGGTTTAGGGATAGGGTTAGGATTAGGGTTTGGTTTAGGGTTAGGTTTAGGGTTAGGGTTTCGGTTAGGGTTAGCATTAGGGTTAGGGATTGGGCAAGTGTTAGGGTTAGGGTTAGGGTTTGGGTTAGGGTTAGGGTTAGAGTTAGGGGATAGGGTTAGGGTTAGGGTTAGGGTTAGTTTTAGGGCTTTGGTTAGAGTTAGGGTTAGGATTAGGGTTAGGGTTAGGGTTAGTGTTAGGATTAGGGTTTGGGTTTGGGTTAGGGTTGGGGTTAGGTTTCGGGTTTCGGTTAGTTTTAGGGTTTTGGATAGGGTTAGGTTTAGGGTAAGGGTTATTGTTAGGGTTTGTGTTAGGGTTAGGTTTAGGGTTAGGCTTAGGGTTAGGGTTAGGGTGACTGTTAGGATTAGGGTTTGGGTTAGGATTAGGGTTAGGGTTAGGGTAAGGATTATTTTTAGGGTTAGGGTTTGGGTTAGCGTTAGGCTTGGATTTTGGGTTTGGGTTAGGGTTAGGGTTAGGGTTGGGGTTTGGGTTAGGGTTGGAATTAGGGTTAGGTTTAGGTTTAGGGGTTAGGGTTAGGGTTAGGATTTGGGTTAGGGTCAGGGTTAGGTTTAGGGTTAGGGTTAGGGTTTAGATTAGGGTTATGGTTATGGTTATGGTTAGGAATAGGGTTCGGGTTCGGGTTCGGGTTAGGGTTAGAGTTAGGGTTAGGGTTAGGATTAGTGTTAGGGTTAGGGCTAGGCGATACGGATAGGGTTAGGGTTAGGGTTAGGGTTAGGGCTAGGCGATACGGATAGGGTTAGGGTTAGGGTTAGGGATAGGATTAGGGTTTGGGTTTGGGTTTGATTTCGGGTTAGATTTAGGGTTAGGGTTAGGTTTAGGTTTTGGGTTAGGTTTAGAGTTACGGTTAGGGTTAGGGTTAGTGTTATGGATAGGGTAAGGGTTCGGTTTTGGGTTAGGGTTAGGTTTAGGGTTAGGTTAGAGGTTGGTTGAGGATTAGGGTTAGGGTTTGGATTAGTGTTAGGGTTTGGTTTGGGATAGGGTTAGTGTTAGGGTTAGGGATAGGGTTTGGGTTAGGGTTAGGGTTTGCGTTAGGGTTAGGGTTTGTGTTAGGTTAGGGTTTGTGTTAGCTTAGGGTTAGGGTTAGGGTTAAGGTTAGGTTTAGGGTTTGGGGTAGGTTTAGGGTTAGTGTTAGGGTTAGGGTTAGGATTAGGTTTAGGGTTTGGGTTAGGTTTAGGGTTACGGTTAGGATTAGGGTTTGGGTTAGGTTTAGTGTTAGTCTTTGGGCGTGGGTTAGGGTTAGGTTTAGGGTTAGGGTTAGGGTTAGGTATATGTTTTGGCTTAAGGTTAGGGTTACGGTTAGGGTTAGGGTTTGGTTTGGGTTAGGGTTAGTGTTTCGGATACGGTAAGGGTTTGTTTTGGGTTAGGGTTAGGTTTAGGGTTAGGTTAGAGGTTGGTTGAGGATTAGGGTTAGGGTTAGGATTAGAGTTAGGGTTTGGTTTGGGATAGGGTTAGTGTTAGGCTTAGGGATAGGGTTTGGGTTAGGGTTACGGTTAGGGTTAGGGTTGGGTTAGGGTTTGGGTTAGGGTTAGGGTTTGGGTTAGGTTTAGGGTTAGGGTTAGGGTTATGGTTAGGGTTAGGTTTAGTGTTAGTGTTTGGGATTGGGTTAGTGTTAGGTTTAGGGTTAGGTTTAGGGTTAGGGTTAGGGTTAGGGTTTGGCTTAGAGTTAGGGTTAGGGTTAGGGTTAGGGTTAGGGCTAGGCGATAAGGATAGGGTTAGGGTTAGTGTTAGGGTTAGGGTTTGGGCTTGGGTTAGGGTTAGGGTTAGGTTTAGGATTAGATTTAGGGTTAGTGTTAGGATTAGGGTTTGGGTTTGGGTTAGAGTTAGGTTTAGGGTTAGGGTTTGGGTTAGTGTTAGGGTTTGGGATAGGATTAGGTTTAGGGTAAGGGTTACGGTTAGGGTTTGTGTTAGGGTTAGGATTAGCGTTAGGGTTAGTATTAGGATTAGGTTTTGGGTTAGTGTTAGGGTTACGGTTAGGGTTAGGGTTAGGGTTAGGGTTAGGGTTAGGTTTGGATTTAGTTTTGGGTTAGGGTTAGGTAAAGGGTTTGGTTTTGGGTTAGGGTTAGGGTTACGGTTAAGGTTTGGCTTTGGGTTCGGATTATCGTTAGGGTTAGGGTTAGGGTTAGGGTTTGGGTTTGCGTTAGGGTTAGGGTTAGGGTTAGGTTTAGGGAAAGGGTTAGGGTTAGGGTTTGGTTTAGGGTTAGGTTTAGGGTTAGGGTTTCGGTTAGGGTTAGCATTAGGGTTAGGGATTGGGCAAGTGTTAGGGTTAGGGTTAGGGTTAGGGTTTGGGTTAGGGTTAGGGTTAGGGTTAGAGTTAGGGGATAGGGTTAGGGTTAGGGTTAGGGTTAGTTTTAGGGCTTTGGTTAGAGTTAGGGTTAGGATTAGGGTTAGGGTTAGGGTTAGTGTTAGGATTAGGGTTTGGGTTTGGGTTAGGGTTGGGGTTAGGTTTCGGGTTTCGGTTAGTTTTAGGGTTTTGGATAGGGTTAGGTTTAGGGTAAGGGTTATTGTTAGGGTTTGTGTTAGGGTTAGGTTTAGGGTTAGGCTTAGGGTTAGGGTTAGGGTGACTGTTAGGATTAGGGTTTGGGTTAGGATTAGGGTTAGGGTTAGGGTAAGGATTATTTTTAGGGTTAGGGTTTGGGTTAGCGTTAGGCTTGGATTTTGGGTTTGGGTTACGGTTAGCGTTAGGGTTGGGGTTTGGGTTAGGGTTGGAATTAGGGTTAGGTTTAGGGTTAGGGGGTAGGGTTAGGGTTAGGGTTAGGATTTGGGTTAGGGTCAGGGTTAGGTTTAGGGTTAGGGTTAGGGTTTAGATTAGGGTTATGGTTATGGTTATGGTTAGGAATAGGGTTCGGGTTCGGGTTCGGGTTAGGGTTAGAGTTAGGGTTAGGGGTAGGATTAGTGTTAGGGTTAGGGCTAGGCGATACGGATAGGGTTAGGGTTAGGGTTAGGGTGAGGGCTAGGCGATACGGACAGGGGTAGGGTTAGGGGTAGGGAGAGGATTAGGGTTTGGGTTTGGGTTTGATTTCGGGTTAGATTTAGGGTTAGGGTTAGGTGTAGGTTTTGGGTTAGGTTTAGAGTTACGGTTAGGGTTAGGGTTAGTGTTATGGATAGGGGAAGGGTTCGGTTGTGGGTTAGGGTTAGGTTTACGGGTAGGTTAGAGGTGCGTTGAGGATTAGGGTTAGGGTTAGGATTAGAGTGAGGGTTTGGTTTGGGATAGGGTTAGTGTTAGGGTTAGGGATAGGGTTTGGGTTAGGGTTAGGGTTTGGGTTAGGGTTAGGGTTTGTGTTAGGTTAGGGTTAGGGTTAAGGTGAGGTTTAGGGTTTGGGGTAGGTTTAGGGTTTGTGTTAGGGTTAGGGTTAGGGTTTGGGTTAGGTTTAGGTTTAGGGTTAGGGTTATGGTTAGGGTTAGGTTTAGTGTTAGTGTTTGGGATTGGGTTAGTGTTAGGTTTAGGTTTAGGTTTATGGTTAGGGTTAGGGTTAGGGTTTGGCTTAGAGTTAGGGTTAGGGTTAGGTTTAGGGTTAGGGCTAGGCGATAAGGATAAGGTTAGGGTTAGTGTTAGGGTTAGGGTTTGGGCTTGGGTTAGGGTTAGTGTTAGGTTTAGGATTAGATTTAGGGTTAGTGTTAGGATTAGGGTTTGGGTTTTTGGTAGATTTAGGTTTAGGGTTAGGGTTTGGGTTAGTGTTAGGGTTTGGGATAGGATTAGGTTTAGGGTAAGGGTTAGGGTTAGGTTTTGTGTTAGGGTTAGATTTAGGGTTAGGATTAGTATTAGGATTAGGGTTTGGGTTAGTGTTAGGGTTACGGTTAGGGTTAGGGTTAGGGTTAGGGTTAGGTTTGGATTTAGTTTTGGGTTAGGGTTAGGTAAAGGGTTTGGTTTTGGGTTAGGGTTAGGGTTACGGTTAAGGTTTGGATTTGGGTTCGGATTATCGTTAGGGTTAGGGTTAGGGTTAGGGTTTGGGTTTGCGTTAGGGTTAGGGTTAGGGTTAGGTTTAGGGTTAGGGTTAGGGTTAGGGTTTGGGTTAGAGGTTGGTTGAGGATTAGGTTTAGGGTTAGGATTAGAGTTAGGGTTTGGTTTGGGATAGGGTTAGTGTTAGGGTTAGGGATAGGGTTTTTGTTAGAGTTAGGGTCAGGGTTAGGGTTAGGGTTAGGGTTAGGGTTTGGGTTAGGGTTAGGGTTTGTGTTAGGTTAGGGTTAGGGTTAGGGTTAAGGTTAGGTTTAGGGTTTGGGGTAGGTTTAGGGTTAGTGTTAGGGTTAGGGTTAGGATTAGGTTTAGGGTTTGGGTTAGGTTTAGGGTTACGGTTAGGATTAGGGTTTGGGTTAGGTTTAGTGTTAGTCTTTGGGCGTGGGTTAGGGTTAGGTTTAGGGTTAGGGTTAGGGTTAGGTATATGTTTTGGCTTAGGGTTAGAGTTACGGTTAGGGTTAGGGTTTGGTTTGGGTTAGGGTTAGTGTTTCGGATACGGTAAGGGTTTGTTTTGGGTTAGGGTTAGGTTTAGGGTTAGGTTAGAGGTTGGTTGAGGATTAGGGTTAGGGTTAGGATTAGAGTTGGGGTTTGGTTTATGATAGGGTTAGTGTTAGGCTTAGGGATAGGGTTTGGGTTAGGGTAACGGTTAGGGTTAGGGTTAGGGTTAGGGTTTGGGTTAGGGTTAGGGTTTGGGTTAGGTTTAGGGTTAGGTTTAGGGTTATGGTTAGGGTTAGGTTTAGTGTTAGTGTTTGTGATTGGGTTAGTGTTAGGTTTAGGGTTAGGTTTAGGGTTAGGGTTAGGGTTAGGGTTTGGCTTAGAGTTAGGGTTAGGGTTAGGGTTAGGGTTAGGGCTAGGTGATAAGGATAGGGTTAGGGTTAGTGTTAGGGTTAGGGTTTGGGCTTGGGTTAGGGTTAGTGTTAGGTTTAGGATTAGATTTAGGGTTAGTGTTAGGATTAGGGTTTGGGTTTGGGTTAGAGTTAGGTTTAGGGTTAGAGTTTGGGTTAGTGTTAGGGTTTGGGATAGTATTAGGTTTAGGGTAAGGGTTAGGGTTAGGGTTTGTGTTAGGGTTAGGGTTAGCGTTAGGGTTAGTA
Source organism: Eospalax fontanierii (assembly GCA_035773235.1). Classification (NCBI taxonomy): domain Eukaryota; kingdom Metazoa; phylum Chordata; class Mammalia; order Rodentia; family Spalacidae; genus Eospalax; species Eospalax fontanierii. Next base: position 591,335 of record CM069533.1, on the reverse strand, counting down.
TTAGGATTAGGTTTTGGGTTAGTGTTAGGGTTACGGTTAGGGTTAGGGTTAGGGTTAGGGTTAGGTTTGGATTTAGTTTTGGGTTAGGGTTAGGTAAAGGGTTTGGTTTTGGGTTAGGGTTAGGGTTACGGTTAAGGTTTGGCTTTGGGTTCGGATTATCGTTAGGGTTAGGGTTAGGGTTAGGGTTTGGGTTTGCGTTAGGGTTAGGGTTAGGGTTAGGTTTAGGGATAGGGTTAGGGTTAGGGTTTGGTTTAGGGTTAGGTTTAGGGTTAGGGTTTCGGTTAGGGTTAGCATTAGGGTTAGGGATTGGGCAAGTGTTAGGGTTAGGGTTAGGGTTAGGGTTTGGGTTAGGGTTAGGGTTAGGGTTAGAGTTAGGGGATAGGGTTAGGGTTAGGGTTAGGGTTAGTTTTAGGGCTTTGGTTAGAGTTAGGGTTAGGATTAGGGTTAGGGTTAGGGTTAGTGTTAGAATTAGGGTTTGGGTTTGGGTTAGGGTTGGGGTTAGGTTTCGGGTTTCGGTTAGTTTTAGGGTTTTGGATAGGGTTAGGTTTAGGGTAAGGGTTATTGTTAGGGTTTGTGATAGGGTTAGGTTTAGGGTTAGGCTTAGGGTTAGGGTTAGGGTGACTGTTAGGATTAGGGTTTGGGTTAGGATTAGGGTTAGGGTTAGGGTAAGGATTATTTTTAGGGTTAGGGTTTGGGTTAGCGTTAGGCTTGGATTTTGGGTTTGGGTTAGGGTTAGGGTTAGGGTTGGGGTTTGGGTTAGGGTTGGAATTAGGGTTAGGTTTAGGGTTAGGGGTTAGGGTTAGGGTTAGGGTTAGGATTTGGGTTAGGGTCAGGGTTAGGTTTAGGGTTAGGGTTAGGGTTTAGATTAGGGTTATGGTTATGGTTATGGTTAGGAATAGGGTTCGGGTTCGGGTTCGGGTTAGGGTTAGAGTTAGGGTTAGGGTTAGGATTAGGGTTAGGGTTAGGGCTAGGCGATACCGATAGGGTTAGGGTTAGGGTTAGGGTTAGGGCTAGGCGATACGGATAGGGTTAGGGTTAGGGTTAGGGATAGGATTAGGGTTTGGGTTTGGGTTTGATTTCGGGTTAGATTTAGGGTTAGGGTTAGGTTTAGGTTTTGGGTTAGGTTTAGAGTTACGGTTAGGGTTAGGGTTAGTGTTACGGATAGGGTAAGGGTTCGGTTTTGGGTTAGGGGTAGGATTAGGGTTAGGTTAGAGGTTGGTTGAGGATTAGGGTTGGGGTTAGGATTAGAGTTAGGGTTTGGTTTGGGATAGGGTTAGTGTTAGGGTTAGGGATAGGGTTTGGGTTAGGGTTAGGGTTTGGGTTAGGGTTAGGGTT
>CM069533.1:537500-577500 GCA_035773235.1 Eospalax fontanierii | reverse complement strand
TAGGGTTAGTGTTAGGATTAGGGTTTGGGTTTGGGTTAGGGTTAAGGTTAGGGTTAGGGTTTGGGTTAGTGTTAGGCTTTGGGATAGGATTAGGGTTAGGGTAAGGGTTAGGGTTAGGGTTTGTGTTAGGGTTAGGGGTAGGGTTAGTATTAGGATTAGGGTTTGGGTTAGTGTTAGGGTTACGGTTAGGGTTAGGGTTAGGGTTAGGTTTGGATTTAGTTTTGGGTTTATTGTTAGGTTAAGGGTTTGGTTTTGAGTTAGGGTTAGGGTTACGGTTAAGGTTTGGATTTGGGTTCTGATTATCGTTAGGGTTAGGGTTAGGGTTAGGGTTTGGGTTTGCGTTAGGGTTAGGGTTAGGGTTAGGTTTAGGGTTAGGGTTAGGGTTAGCGTTTGGTTTAGGTTTAGGTTTAGGGTTAGGTTTTGTGTTAGGGTTAGATTTAGGGTTAGGATTAGTATTAGGATTAGGGTTTGGGTTAGTGTTAGGGTTACGGTTAGGGTTAGCGTTAGGGTTAGCGTTAGGTTTGGATTTAGTTTTGGGTTAGGGTTAGGTAAAGGGTTTGGTTTTGGGTTAGGGTTAGGGTTACGGTTAAGGTTTGGATTTGGGTTCGCCTTATCGTTAGGGTTAGGGTAAGCGTTAGGGTTTGGGTTTGCGTTAGGGTTAGGGTTAGGGTTAGGTTTAGGGTTAGGGTTAGGGTTAGGGTTTGGGTTAGAGGTTGGTTGAGGATTAGGTTTAGGGTTAGGTTTAGAGTTAGGGTTTGGTTTGGGATAGGGTTAGTGTTAGGGTTAGGGATAGGGTTTTTGTTAGAGTTAGGGTTAGGGTTAGGGTTAGGGTTAGGGTTAGTGTTTGGGTTAGGGTTAGGGTTTGTGTTAGGTTAGGGTTAGGGTTAGGGTTAAGGTTAGGTTTAGGGTTTGGGGTAGGTTTAGGGTTAGTGTTAGGGTTAGGGTTAGGATTAGGTTTAGGGTTTGGGTTAGGTTTAGGGTTACGGTTAGGATTAGGGTTTGGGTTAGGTTTAGTGTTAGTCTTTGGGCGTGGGTTAGGGTTAGGTTTAGAGTTAGGGTTAGGGTTAGGTATATGTTTTGGCTTAGGGTTAGAGTTACGGTTAGGGTTAGGGTTTGGTTTGGGTTAGGGTTAGTGTTTCGGATACGGTAAGGGTTTGTTTTGGGTTAGGGTTAGGTTTAGGGTTAGGTTAGAGGTTGGTTGAGGATTAGGGTTAGGGTTAGGATTAGAGTTAGGGTTTGGTTTATGATAGGGTTAGTGTTAGGCTTAGGGATAGGGTTTGGGTTAGGGTTAGGGTTTGGGTTAGGTTGAGGGTTAGGGTTAGGGTTAGGGTTAGGGTTAGGTTTAGTGTTAGTGTTTGGGATTGGGTTAGTGTTAGGTTTAGGGTTAGGTTTAGGGTTAGGGTTAGGGTTAGGGTTTGGCTTAGAGTTATGGTTAGGGTTAGGTTTAGGGTTAGGGCTAGGCGATAAGGATAGTGTTAGGGTTAGTGTTAGGGTTAGGGTTTGGGCTTGGGTTAGGGTTAGTGTTAGGTTTAGGATTAGATTTAGGGTTAGTGTTAGGATTAGGGTTTGGGTTTGGGTTAGAGTTAGGTTTAGGGTTAGGGTTTGGGTTAGTGTTAGGGTTTGGGATAGGATTAGGTTTAGGGTAAGGGTTAGGGTTAGGGTTTGTGTTAGGGTTAGGGTTAGCGTTAGGGTTAGTATTAGGATTAGGTTTTGGGTTAGTGTTAGGGTTACGGTTAGGGTTAGGGTTAGGGTTAGGGTTAGGTTTGGATTTAGATTTGGGTTAGGGTTAGGTAAAGGGTTTGGTTTTGGGTTAGGGTTAGGGTTACGGTTAAGGTTTGGCTTTGGATTCGGATTATCGTTAGGGTTAGGGTTAGGGTTAGGGTTTGGGTTTTCGTTAGGGTTAGGGTTAGGGTTAGGGTTTGGGTTAGGGTTAGGGTTAGGGTTAGAGTTAGGGGATAGGGTTAGGGTTAGGGTTAGGGTTAGTTTTAGGGCTTTGGTTAGAGTTAGGGTTAGGATTAGGGTTAGGGTTAGGGTTAGTGTTAGGATTAGGGTTTGGGTTTGGGTTAGGGTTGGGGTTAGGTTTCGGGTTTCGGTTAGTTTTAGGGTTTTGGATAGGGTTAGGTTTAGGGTAAGGGGTATTGTTAGGGTTTGTGTTAGGGTTAGGTTTAGGGTTAGGCTTAGGGTTAGTGTTAGGGTGACTGTTAGGATTAGGGTTTGGGTTAGGATTAGGGTTAGGGTTAGGGTAAGGATTATTTTTAGGGTTAGGGTTTGGGTTAGCGTTAGGCTTGGATTTTGGGTTTGGGTTAGGGGTAGGGTTAGGGTTGGGGTTTGGGTTAGGGTTGGAATTAGGGTTAGGTTTAGGGTTAGGGGTTAGGGTTAGGGTTAGGGTTAGAATTTGGGTTAGGGTCAGGGTTAGGTTTAGGGTTAGGGTTAGGGTTTAGATTAGGGTTATGGTTATGGTTATGGTTAGGAATAGGGTTCGGGTTCGGGTTCGGGTTAGGGTTAGAGTTAGGGTTAGGGTTAGGATTAGTGTTAGGGTTAGGGCTAGGCGATACGGATAGTGTTAGGGTTAGGGTTAGGGTTAGGGCTAGGCGATACGGATAGGGTTAGGGATAGGGTTAGGGATAGGATTAGGGTTTGGGGTTGGGTTTGATTTCGGGTTAGATCTAGGGTTAGGGTTAGGTTTAGGTTTTGGGTTAGGTTTAGAGTTACGGTTAGGGTTAGGGTTAGTGTTACGGATAGGGTAAGGGTTCGGTTTTGGGTTAGGGTTAGGTTTAGGGTTAGGTTAGAGGTTGGTTGAGGATTAGGGTTGGGGTTAGGATTAGAGTTAGGGTTTGGTTTGGGATAGGGTTAGTGTTAGGGTTAGGGATAGGGTTTGGGTTAGGGTTAGGGTTTGGGTTAGGGTTAGGGTTTGTGTTAGGTTAGGGTTAGGGTTAGGGTTAAGGTGAGGTTTAGGGTTTGGGGTAGGTTTAGGGTTTGTGTTAGGGTTAGGGTTAGGGTTTGGATTAGGTTTAGGTTTAGGGTTAGGGTTATGGTTAGGGTTAGGTTTAGTGTTAGTGTTTGGGATTGGGTTAGTGTTAGGTTTAGGTTTAGGTTTATGGTTAGGGTTAGGGTTAGGGTTTGGCTTAGAGTTAGGGTTAGGGTTAGGTTTAGGGTTAGGGCTAGGCGATAAGGATAGGGTTAGGGTTAGTGTTAGGGTTAGGGTTTGGGCTTGGGTTAGGGTTAGTGTTAGGTTTAGGATTAGATTTAGGGTTAGTGTTAGGATTAGGGTTTGGGTTTGGGGTAGATTTAGGTTTAGGGTTAGGGTTTGGGTTAGTGTTAGGGTTTGGGATAGGATTAGTTTTAGGGTAAGGGTTAGGGTTAGGTTTTGTGTTAGGGTTAGATTTAGGGTTAGGGTTAGTATTAGGATTAGGGTTTGGGTTAGTGTTAGGGCTACGGTTAGGGTTAGTGTTAGGGTTAGGGTTAGGTCTGGATTTAGTTTTGGGTTAGGGTTAGGTAAAGGGTTTGGTTTTGGGTTAGGGTTAGGGTTACGGTTAAGGTTTGGATTTGGGTTCGGATTATCGTTAGGGTTAGGGTTAGGGTTAGGGTTTGGGTTTGCGTTAGGGTTAGGGTTAGGGTTAGGTTTAGGGTTAGGGTTAGGGTTAGGGTTTGGTTTTGGGTTAGGGTTAGGGTTACGGTTAAGGTTTGGATTTGGGTTCAGATTATCGTTAGGGTTAGGGTTAGGGTTAGGGTTTGGGTTTGCGTTAGGGTTAGGGTTTGGGTTAGGTTTAGGGTTAGGGTTAGGGTTAGGGTTTGGTTTAGGGTTAGGTTTAGGGTTAGGGTTTCGTTTAGGGTTAGCATTAGGGTTAGGGATTGGGCAAGTGTTGGGGTTAGGGTTAGGGTTTGGGTTTGGGTTAGGGTTAGGGTTAGGGTTAGATTTAGGGGATAGGGTTAGGGTTAGGGTTAGGGTTAGTTTTAGGGCTTGGGTTAGAGTTAGGGTTAGGGTTAGGTTTAGGGTTAGAGTTAGTGTTAGGATTAGGGTTTGGGTTTGGGTTAGGGTTGGGGTTAGGTTTAGGGTTTGTTAGTTTTAGGGATTTGGATAGGGTTAGGGTTAGGGTAAGGGTTATTGTCAGAGTTTGTGTTAGAGTTAGGTTTAGGGTTAGGGTTAGGGTTAGGGTTAGGGTTTGGGTTAGCCTTAGGCTTGGATTTTGGGTTTGGGTTAGGGTTAGGGTTAGGTTTGGGGTTTGGTTTAAGGTTGGAATTACGGTTAGGTTTAGGGTTAGGGTTTAGGGTTAGGGTTAGGGTTAGGATTTGGGTTAGGGTCAGGGTTAGGTTTAGGGTTAGGGTTAGGGTTTAGATTACGGTTATGGTTATGGTTATGGTTAGGAATAGGGTTCGGGTTCGGGTTCGGGTTAGAGTTAGGGTTAGGGTTAGGATTAGGGTTAGGGTTAGGGCTAGGCGATATGGATAGGGTTAGGGTTAGGGTTAGGGTTAGGGCTAGGTTATACGGATAGGGTTAGGGTTAGGGTTAGGGATAGGATTAGTGTTTGGGTTTGGGTTTGGGTTCGGTTTAGATTTATGGTTAGGGTTAGGGTTAGGTTTAGGTTTTGGGTTAGGTTTAGAGTTACGGTTAGGGTTAGGGTTTGATTTGGGTTAGGGTTAGTGTTACGGATAGGGTAAGGGTTCGGTTTTGGGTTATGGTTAGGTTTAGGGTTAGGTTAGAGGTTGGTTGAGGATTAGGGTTAGGGTTAGGATTAGAGTTAGGCTTTGGTTTGGGATATGTATAGTGTTAGTGTTAGGGATAGGGTTTGGGTTAGGGTTACGGTTAGGGTTAGGGTTAGGGTTATGGTTAGGGTTTGGGTTAGGGTTAGGGTTTGTGTTGGTTTAGGGTTAGGGTTAGGGTTAAAGTGAGGGTTAGGGTTCGAGGTATGTTTAGGGTTGGTGTTAGGGTTAGGGTTAGGGTTTTGTTTTAGGTTTAGGATTAGGGTTAGTGTTAGGTTTAGTGTTAGTGTTTGGGCTGGGTTAGGGTTAGAGTTAGGGTTAGGGTTAGGGTTAGGGTTAGGGTTAGGGCTAGGCGATACGGATAGGGTAAGGGTTAGGTTTAGGGTTAGGGCTAGGCGATACGGATAGGGTTAGGGTTAGGGTTAGGGATAGGGTTTGGGCTTGTGTTAGGGTTAGTGTTAGGTTTAGGATTAGAGTTAGGGTTAGTGATAGGATTAGGGTTTGGGTTTGGGTTAGAGTTAGGTTTAGGGTTAGGGTTTGGGTTAGTGTTAGGGTTTGTGTTAGGATTAGGGTTAAGGTTAGGGTTAGGGTTAGTATTAGGATTAGGGTTTTTGTTAGTGTTAGGGTTACGGTTAGGGTTAGGTTTAGATTTAGTTTTGGGTTAGGGTTAGGTTAAGGGTTTGATTTTGAGTTAGGGTTAGGGTTAAGGTTTGGATTTGGGTTCGGATTATCGTTAGGGTTAGGTTTGGGTTAGGGTTAAAGTGAGGTTTAGGGTTCGAGGTATGTTTAGGGTTAGTGTTAGGGTTAGGGTTAGGGTTTGGGTTACGGTTAGGGTTAGGGTTAGGGTTAGGGGATAGGGTTAGGGTTAGGGTTAGGGTTAGGGTTAGGGTTTGGGTTAGTTTTAGTGTTTTGGATAGGGTTAGGTTTAGGGTAAGGGTTATTGTTAGGGTTTGTGTTAGGGTTAGGTTTAGATTTAGGGTTAGGGTTAGGGTTAGGTTTAGGTTTAGGGTTAGGGTTTGTGTTAGAGTTAGGCTTGCATTTTTGGTTTGGGTTACGTTTAGGGTTAGGTTTGGGGTTTGGTTTAGGTTTAGGATTAGGGTTAGGTTTAGGGTTAGGGGTTAGGGTTGGGGTTAGGTTTAGGTTTAGGGTTTGGGTTAGGGTTATGGTTATGGTTATGGTTAGGATTAGGGTTCAGGTTCGGGGTAGGGTTAGGGATAGGGTTAGGTCTAGAGTTAGTGTTAGGGTTAGGATTAGGGTTAGGGCTAGGGTTAGGGTTAGTTTTAGGGCTTGGGTTAGAGTTAGGGTTAGGGTTAGGGTTAGGGCTAGTGTTAGGATTAGACTTTGGGTTTGGGTTAGGGTTAGGATTAGGGTTAGGGTTTGGGTTAGTTTTAGGGTTTTGGATAGTATTAGGGTTAGGGTAAGGGTTATTGTTAGGGTTTGTGTTAGGGTTAGGTTTAAGTTTAGGGTTTGGGTTCGGGTTAGATTTAGGGTTAGGGTTAGGGTTAGGGTTAGGGTTTGGGTTAGGGTTTGTGTTAGGGTTAGGGTTAGGTTTAGTTTTCGGTTAGGGTTAGGTTTAGGGTTTTTGTTTGAGTTAGGGTTAGGGTTAGGGTTAGGGTTAGGGTTAAGGTTAGGGTTAGGGTTTGGCTTAGAGTTAGGGTTAGGGTTAGGGTTAGGTTTAGGGCTAGGCGATAAGGATAGGGTTAGGGTTAGGGTTAGGGTTAGGGTTTGGGCTTGGGTTAGGTTTAGTGTTAGGTTTAGGATTAGAGTTAGGGTTAGTGTTAGGATTAGGGTTTGGGTTTGGGTTAGAGTTAGGTTTAGGTTTAGGGTTTGGGTTAGTGTTAGGGTTTGGGATAGGATTAGGGTTAGGGTAAGGGTTAGGGTTAGGGTTTGTGTTAGGGTTAGGGTTAGGTTTAGGGTTTTTGTTTGAGTTAGGGTTAGGGTTAGTGTTAGGGTTAGGGTTAAGGTTAGGGTTAGGGTTTGGCTTAGAGTTAGGGTTAGGGTTAGGGTTAGGTTTAGGGCTAGGCGATAAGGATAGGGTTAGGGTTAGGGTTAGGGTTAGGGTTTGGGCTTGGGTTAGGTTTAGTGTTAGGTTTAGGATTAGAGTTAGGGTTAGTGTTAGGATTAGGGTTTGGGTTTGGGTTAGAGTTAGGTTTAGGTTTAGGGTTTGGGTTAGTGTTAGGGTTTGGGATAGGATTAGGGTTAGGGTAAGGGTTAGGGTTAGGGTTTGTGTTAGGGTTAGGGTTAGGGTTAGGGGTAGGGTTAGTATTAGGATTAGGGTTTGGGTTAGTGTTAGGGTTACGGTTAGGGTTAGGGTTAGGGTTAGGTTTGGATTTAGTTTTGGGTTAGGGTTAGGTTAAGGGTTTGGTTTTGAGTTAGGGTTAGGGTTACGGTTAAGGTTTGGATTTGGGCTCGGATTATCGTTATGGTTAGGGCGTGGGTTTGCGTTAGGGTTAGGTTTAGGGTTAGGGTTAGGATTAGCGTTTGGTTTAGGGTTAGGTTTAGGGTTAGGGTTTTGGTTAGGGTTAGCTTTAGGGTTAGGGATTGGGCAAGTGTTAGGGTTAGGGTTAGGGTTAGGGTTTGGGTTAGGGTTATGGTTAGGGTTAGGGTTAGGGTTAGGGGATAGTGTTAGGGTTAGGGTTAGTTTTAGGGCTTGGGTTAGAGTTAGGGTTAGGGTTAGGGTTAGGGTTAGAGTTAGGGTTAGGATTAGGTTTGGGTTTGGGTTAGGGTTAGGGTTAGGGTTAGGGTTTTGGTTAGTTTTAGGGTTTTGGATAGGGTTAGGGTTAGGGTAAGGGTTATGGTTAGGTTTGTGTTAGGGTTAGGTTTAGGTTTAGGTTTAGGGTTAGGGTTAGGGTTACTGTTAGGATTAGGGTTTGGGTTAGGGTTAGGGTTAGGGTTAGGTTTAGGGTTAGGGTTTGGGTTAGCGTTAGGATTGGATTTTGGGTTTGGGTTAGGGTTAGTGTTAGGGTTGGGGTTTTGGGTTAGGGTTGGAATTAGGGTTAGGATTAGGGTTAGGGGTTAGGGTTAGGGTTAGTGTTAGGATTTGGGTTAAGGTCAGGGTTAGGTTTAAGGTTAGGGTTAGGGGTTGGGTTAGGGTTATGGTTATGGTTATGTGTAGGATTAGGGTTCGTGTTCGGGTTCGGGTTACGGTTAGAGTTAGGGTTAGGTTTAGGATTAGGTTTAAGGTTAGGGTTTGGGTTTGGTTTCGGGTTAGATTTAGGGTTAGGGTTAGGGTTAGGTTTAGGTTTTGGGTTAGGTTTAGAGTTAGGGTTAGGGTTAGGGTTTGGTTTGGGTTAGGGTTAGTGTTACGGATAGGGTAAGGGTTCGGTTTTGGGTTAGGGTTAGGTTTAGGGTTAGGTTAGAAGTTGGTTGAGGATTAGGGTTAGGGTTAGGATTAGAGTTAGGCTTTGGTTTGGGATAGGATTAGTGTTAGGGTTAGGGATAGGGTTTGGGTTAGGGTTACGGTTAGGGTTAGGGTTATGGTTAGGGTTTGGGTTAGGGTTAGGTTTTGTGTTAGGTTAGGGTTAGGGTTAGGGTTAAGGTGAGGTTTAGGGTTCGGGGTAGGTTTAGGGTTAGTGTTAGAGTTAGGGTTAGGGTTTGAGTTAGGTTTAGGTTTAGGGTTAGGGTTAGGATTAGGGTTAGGTTTAGTGTTAGTGTTTGGGCTGGGTTAGGGTTAGGGTTAGGGTTTGGCTTAGAATTAAGGTTAGGGTTAGGGTTAGGGTGAGGGCTAGGCGATACGGATAGGTTTAGGTTTAGGGTTAGGAATAGGGTTTGGGCTTGGGTTACTGTTAGTGTTAGGTTTAGGATTAGAGTTAGGGTTAGTGATAGGTTTAGGGTTTGGGTTTGGGTTAGAGTTAGGTTTAGGGTTAGGGTTTGTGTTAGTGTTAGGGTTTGTGTTAGGGTTAGGGTTAGGGTTAGGGTTAGTATTAGGATTAGGGTTTGGGTTAGTTTTAGGGTTACGTTTAGGCTTAGGTTTAGATTTAGTTTTGGGTTGGGTTAGGTTAAGGGTTTGATTTTGAGTTAGGGTTAGGGTTAAGGTTTGGATTTGGGTTCGGATTATCGTTAGGGTTAGGGTTAGGGTTAGGGTTTGGGTTTGCGTTAGGGTTAGGGTTAGGGTTAGGTTTAGGGTTAGGGTTAGGCTTAGGGTTTGGTTTAGGGTTAGGGTTAGGGTTAGGGTTAGGGTTTCAGTTAGGGTTAGCATTAGGGTTAGGGTTTGGGCAAGTGTTAGGATTAGGTTTAGGGTTAGGGTTTGGGTTAGGATTAGGGTAAGGGTTAGGGTTACGGGATAGGGTTAGGGTTAGGGTTAGGGTTAGTTTTAGGGATTGGGTTAGAGTTAGTGTTAGGGTTAGAGTTAGGGTTAGTGTTAGGATTAGGGTTTGGGTTTGGGTTAGGGTTAAGGTTAGGGTTAGGGTTTGGGTTAGTGTTAGGCTTTGGGATAGGATTAGGGTTAGGGTAAGGGTTAGGGTTAGGGTTTGTGTTAGGGTTAGGGGTAGGGTTAGTATTAGGATTAGGGTTTGGGTTAGTGTTAGGGTTACGGTTAGGGTTAGGGTTAGGGTTAGGTTTGGATTTAGTTTTGGGTTTATTGTTAGGTTAAGGGTTTGGTTTTGAGTTAGGGTTAGGGTTACGGTTAAGGTTTGGATTTGGGTTCTGATTATCGTTAGGGTTAGGGTTAGGGTTAGGGTTTGGGTTTGCGTTAGGGTTAGGGTTAGGGTTAGGTTTAGGGTTAGGGTTAGGGTTAGCGTTTGGTTTAGGTTTAGGTTTAGGGTTAGGGTTTTGGTTAGCGTTAGCTTTAGGGTTAGGGATTGGGCAAGTGTTAGGGTTAGGGTTAGGGTTAGGGTTTGGGTTAGGGTTAGGGTTAGGGTTAGGGTTAGGGTTAGGGGATAGGGTTAGGGTTAGGGTTAGTTTTAGGGCTTGGGTTAGAGTTAGGGTTAGGGTTAGGGTTAGGGTTAGAGTTAGGGTTAGGATTAGGTTTGAGTTTGGGTTAGGGTTAGGGTTAGGGTTAGGGTTTTGGTTAGTTTTAGGGTTTTGGATAGGGTTATGGTTAGGGTAAGGGTTATGGTTAGGTTTGTGGTATGGTTAGGTTTAGGTTTAGGTTTAGGGTTAGGGTTAGGGTTACTGTTAGGATTAGGGTTTGGGTTAGGGTTAGGGTTAGGGTTAGGGTTAGGGTTAGGTTTAGGGTTACGTTTTGGGTTAGCGTTAGGCTTGGATTTTGGGTTTGGGTTAGGGTTAGTGTTAGGGTTGGGGTTTTGGGTTAGGGTTGGAATTAGGGTTAGGTTTAGGTTTAGGGGTTAGGGTTAGGGTTAGTGTTAGGATTTGTGTTAAGGTCAGGGTTAGGTTTAGGGTTAGGGTTAGGGTTTGGGTTAGGGTTAGGGTTATGGTTATGGGTAGGATTAGGGTTCGTGTTCGGGTTCGGGTTACGGTTAGAGTTAGGGTTAGGTTTAGGATTAGGGTTAAGGTTAGGGTTTGGGTTTGGTTTCGGGTTAGATTTAGGGTTAGGGTTAGGGTTAGGTTTAGGTTTTGGGTTAGGTTTAGAGTTAGGGTTAGGGTTAGGGTTTGGTTTGGGTTAGGGTTAGTGTTACGGATAGGGTAAGGTTTCGGTTTTGGGTTAGGGTTAGGTTTAGGGTTAGGTTAGAAGTTGGTTGAGGATTAGGGTTAGGGTTAGGATTAGAGTTAGGCTTTGGTTTGGGATAGGGTTAGTGTTAGGGTTAGGGATAGGGTTTGGGTTAGGGTTACGGTTAGGGTTAGGGTTATGGTTAGGGTTTGGGTTAGGGTTAGGTTTTGTGTTAGGTTAGGGTTAGGGTTAATGTTAAGGTGAGGTTTAGGGTTCGGGGTAGGTTTAGGGTTAGTGTTAGAGTTAGGGTTAGGGTTTTGGTTAGGTTTAGGTTTAGGGTTGGGGTTAGGATTAGGGTTAGGTTTAGTGTTAGTGTTTGGGCTGGGTTAGGGTTAGGTTTAGGGTTAGGGTTAGGGTTTGGCTTAGAATTAAGGTTTGGGTTTGGGTTTGGGTGAGGGCTAGGCGTTACGGATAGGTTTAGGTTTAGGCTTAGGGATAGGGTTTGGGCTTGCGTTACTGTTAGTGTTAGGTTTAGGATTAGCGTTAGCCTTAATGATAGGTTTAGGGTTTGGGTTTGGGTTAGAGTTAGGTTTAGGGTTAGGGTTTGTGTTAGTGTTAGGGTTTGTGTTAGGGTTAGGGTTAAGGTTAGGGTTAGTATTAGGATTAGGGTTTGGGTTAGTTTTAGGGTTACGATTAGGCTTAGGTTTAGATTTAGTTTTGGGTTAGGGTTAGGTTAAGGGTTTGATTTTGAGTTAGGGTTAGGGTTAAGGTTTGGATTTGGGGTCGGATTATCGTTAGGGTTAGGGTTAGGGTTAGGGTTTGGGTTTGCGTTAGGGTTAGGATTATGGTTAGGTGTAGGGTTAGGGTTACGCTTAGGGTTTGGTGTAGGGTTAGGGTTAGGGTTAGGGTTAGGGTTTCAGTTAGGGTTAGCATTAGGGTTAGGGTTTGGGCAAGTGTTAGGATTAGGTTTAGGGTTAGGGTTTGGGTTAGGATTAGGGTAAGGGTTAGGGTTACGGGATAGGGTTAGGGTTAGGGTTAGGGTTAGTTTTAGGGCTTGGGTTAGAGTTAGTGTTAGGGTTAGAGTTAGGGTTAGTGTTAGGATTAGGGTTTGGGTTTGGGTTAGGGTTAAGGTTAGGGTTAGGGTTTGGGTTAGTGTTAGGCTTTGGGATAGGATTAGGGTTAGGGTAAGGGTTAGGGTTAGGGTTTGTGTTAGGGTTACGGGTAGGGTTAGTATTAGGATTAGGGTTTGGGTTAGTGTTAGGGTTACGGTTAGGGTTAGGGTTAGGGTTAGGGTTAGGTTTGGATTTAGTTTTGGGTTAGGGTTAGGTTAAGGGTTTGGTTTTGAGTTAGGGTTAGGGTTACGGTTAAGGTTTTGATTTGGGTTCTGATTATCGTTAGGGTTAGGGTTAGGGTTAGGGTTTGGGTTTGCGTTAGGGTTAGGGTTAGGGTTAGGTTTAGGGTTAGGGTTAGGGTTAGCGTTTGGTTTAGGTTTAGGTTTAGGGTTAGGGTTTTGGTTAGCGTTAGCTTTAGGGTTAGGGATTGGGCAGGTGTTAGGGTTAGGGTTAGGATTAGGGTTTGGGTTAGGGTTAGGGTTAGGGTTAGGGTTAGGGTTAGGGGATAGGGTTAGGGTTAGGGTTAGTTTTAGGGCTTGGGTTAGAGTTAGGGTTAGGGTTATGGTTAGGGTTAGAGTTAGGGTTAGAATTAGGTTTGAGTTTGTGTTAGGGTTAGGGTTAGGGTTAGGGTTAGGGTTTTGGTTAGTTTTAGGGTTTTGGATAGGGTTATGGTTAGGGTAAGGGTAATGGTTAGGTTTGTGGTATGGTTAGGTTTAGGTTTAGGTTTAGGGTTAGGGTTAGGGTTACTGTTAGGATTAGGGTTTGGGTTAGGGTTAGGGTAAGGGTAAGTGTTAGGGTTAGCGTTAGGGTTAGGGTTAGGGTTAGGTTTAGTGTTAGTGTTTGGGCTGGGTTAGGGTTAGAGTTAGGGTTATGGTTAGGGTTAGGGTTAGGGTTAGGGCTAGGCGATATGGATAGGGTTAGGGTTAGGGTTAGGGTTAGGGCTAGGCGATACGGATAGGGTTAGGTTTAGGGTTAGGGATAGGGTTTGGGCTTGTGTTAGGGTTAGTGTTAGGTTTAGGATTAGAGTTAGGGTTAGTGAGAGGATTAGGGTTTTGATTTGGGTTAGAGTTAGGTTTAGGGTTAGGGTTTGGGTTAGTGTTAGGGTTTGTGTTAGGGTTAGGGTTAAGGTTTGGGTTAGGGTTAGTATTAATATTAGGGTTTGGGTTAGTGTTAGGGTTACGGTTAGGGTTAGGTATAGATTTAGTTTTGGGTTAGGGTTAGGTTAAGGGTTTGAGTTTGAGTTAGGGTTAGGGTTAAGGTTTGGATTTGGGTTCGGATTATCGTTAGGGTTAGGGTTAGGGTTAGGGTTAGGGTTAGGATTTGCGTTAGGGTTAGGGTTAGGGTTAGGTTTAGGGTTAGGGTTAGGGTTAGGGTTAGGGTTTGGGTTTGGGTTAGAGTTAGGTTTAGGGTTAGGGTTTGGGTTAGGGTTAGGGTTAGGTTTAGGGTTAGGGTTTGGGTTAGCGTTAGGCTTGGATTTTGGGTTTGGGTTAGGGTTAGTGTTAGGGTTGGGGTTTGGGTTAGGGTTGGAATTAGGGTTAGGTTTAGGCTTAGGGGTTGGGGTTAGGGTTAGTGTTAGGATTTGGGTTAAGGTCAGGGTTATGTTTAGGGTTAGAGTTAGGGTTTGGGTTAGGGTTATGGTTACGGTTATGGGTTGGATTAGGGTTCGTGTTCGGGTTCGGGTTACGGTTAGAGTTAGGGTTAGGTTTAGGATTAAGGTTAAGGTTAGGGTTTGGGTTTGGTTTCGGGTTAGATTTAGGGTTAGCGTTAGGGTTAGTTTTAGGTTTTGGGTTAGGTTTAGAGTTAGGGTTAGGGTTAGGGTTTGGTTTGGGTTAGGGTTAGTGTTACGGATAGGGTAAGTGTTCGGTTTTGGGTTAGGGTTAGGTTTAGGGTTAGGTTAGAAGTTGGTTGAGGATTAGGGTTAGGGTTAGGATTAGAGTTAGGCTTTGGTTTGGGATAGGGTTAGTGTTAGGGTTAGGGATAGGGTTTGGGTTAGGGTTACGGTTAGGGTTAGGGTTATGGTTAGGGTTTGGGGTAGGGTTAGGTTTTGTGTTAGGTTAGGGTTAGGGTTAGGGTTAAGGTGAGGTTTAGGGTTCGGGGTAGGTTTAGGGTTAGTGTTAGAGTTAGGGTTAGGGTTTGGGTTAGGTTTAGGTTTAGGGTTAGGTTTAGGATTAGGGTTAGGTTTAGTGTTAGTGTTTGGGCTGGGTTAGGGTTAGGTTTAGGGTTAGGGTTAGGGTTTGGCTTAGAATTAGGGTTAGTGTTAGGGTTAGGGTGAGGGCTAGGCGATACGGATAAGTTTAGGTTTAAGGTTAGGGATAGGGTTTGGGCTTGGGTTACTGTTAGTGTTAGGTTTAGGATTAGAGTTAGGGTTAGTGATAGGTTTAGGGTTTGAGTTTGGGTGAGAGTTAGGATTAGGGTTAGGGTTTGGGTTAGTGTTAGGGTTTGTGTTAGGGTTAGGGTTAGGGTTAGGGTTAGGGTTAGTATTAGGATTAGGGTTTGGGGTAGGATTAGGGTTAGGGTAAGGGTTAGGGTTAGGGTTTGTGTTAGGGTTAGGGTTAGGGTTAGGGGTAGGGTAAGTATTAGGATTAGGGTTTGGGTTAGTGTTAGGGTTACGGTTAGCGTTAGGGTTAGGGTTAGGTTTGGATTTAGTTTTGGGTTAGGGTTAGGTTAAGGGTTTGGTTTTGAGTTAGGGTTAGGGTTACGGTTAAGGTTTGGATTTGGGTTCAGATTATCATTAGGGTTAGGGTTAGGGTTAGGGGTTGGGTTTGCGTTAGGGTTAGGGTTAGGGTTAGGTTTAGGGTTAGGGTTAGGGTTAGCGTTTGGTTTAGGGTTAGGTTTAGGGTTAGGGTTTTGGTTAGGGTTAGCTTTAGGGTTAGGGATTGGGCAAGTGTTAGGGTTAGGGTTAGGGTTAGGGTTAGGGTTAGGGTTAGGGGATAGGATTAGGATTAGGGTTAGTTTTAGGGTTTGCGTTAGAGTTACGGTTAGGGTTAGGGTTAGGGTTAGAGTTAGGGTTAGGATTAGGTTTGAGTTTGGGTTAGGGTTAGGGTTAGGGTTTGGGTTTTGGTTAGTTTTAGGGTTTTGGATAGGGTTAGGGTTAGGGTAAGGGTTATGGTTAGGTTTGTGTTAGGGTTAGGTTTAGGTTTATGTTTAGGGTTAGGGTTAGGGTTACTGTTAGGATTAGGGTTTGGGTTAGGGTTAGGGTTAGGGTTATGGTTAGGTTTAGGGTTAGGGTTTGGGTTAGCGTTAGGCTTGGATTTTGGGTTTGGGTTAGGGTTAGTGTTAGGGTTGGGGTTTGGGTTAGGGTTGGAATTAGGGTTAGGTTTAGGGTTAGGGGTTAGGGTTAGGGTTAGTGTTAGGATTTGGGTTAAGGTCAGGGTTAGGTTTAGGGTTAGTATTAGGGTTTGGGTTAGGGTTATGGTTATGTTTATGGGTAGGATTAGTGTTCGTGTTCGGGTTCGGGTTACGGTTAGAATTAGGGTTAGGTTTAGGATTAGGGTTAAGGTTAGGGTTTGGGTTTGGTTTCGGGTTAGATTTAGGGTTAGGGTTAGGGTTAGGTTTAGGTTTTGGGTTAGGTTTAGAGTTAGGGTTAGGGTTAGGGTTTGGTTTGGGTTAGGGTTAGTGTTACGGATAGGGTAAGGGTTCGGTTTTGGGTTAGGGTTAGGTTTAGGGTTAGGTTAGAAGTTGGTTGAGGATTGGGGTTAGGGTTAGGATTAGAGTTAGGCTTTGGTTTGGGATAGGGTAAGTGTTAGGGTTAGGGATAGGGTTTGGGTTAGGGTTACGGTTAGGGTTAGGGTTATGTTTAGGGATTGGGTTAGGGTTAGGTTTTGTGTTAGGTTAGGGTTAGGGTTAGGGTTAAGGTGAGGTTTAGGGTTCGGGGTAGGTTTAGGGTTAGTGTTAGAGTTAGGGTTAGGGTTTGGGTTAGGTTTAGGTTTAGGGTTAGGTTTAGGATTAGGGTTAGGTTTAGTGTTAGTGTTTGGGCTGGGGTAGGGTTAGGTTTAGGGTTAGGGTTAGGGTTTGGCTTAGAATTAGGGTTAGGGTTAGGGTTAGGGTGAGGGGTAGGCGATACGGATAGGTTTAGGTTTAGGGTTAGGGATAGGGTTTGGGCTTGGGTTACTGTTAGTGTTAGGTTTAGGATTAGAGTTAGGGTTAGTGATAGGTTTAGGGTTTGGGTTTGGGTTAGAGTTAGGTTTAGGGTTAGGGTTTGGTTTAGTGTTAGGGTTTGTGTTAGGGTTAGGGTTAGGGTTAGGGTTAGGGTTAGTATTAGGATTAGGGTTTGGGTTAGTTTTAGGGTTACGGTTAGGCTTATGTTTAGATTTAGTTTTGGGTTAGGGTTAGGTTAAGGGTTTGTTTTTGAGTTGGGGTTAGGGTAAGGGTTTGGATTTGGGTTGGGATTATCGTTGGGGTTAGGGTTAGTGTTAGGGTTTGTGTTTGCGTTAGGGTTAGGGTTAGGGTTAGGTTTAGGGTCAGGGTTAGGCTTAGGGTTTGGTTTAGGGTTAGGGTTAGGGTTAGGGTTTCAGTTAGGGTTAGCATTAGGGTTAGGGTTTGGGCAAGTGTTAGGATTAGGGTTAGGGTTAGGGTTTGGGTTAGGATTAGGGTAAGGGTTAGGGTTACGGGATAGGGTTAGGGTTAGGGTTAGGGTTAGTTTTAGTGCTTGGGTTAGAGTTAGTGTTAGGGTTAGGGTTAGGGTTAGTGTTAGGATTAGGGTTTGGGTTTGGGTTAGGATTATGGTTATGGTTATGGTTAGGATTAGGGTTCGGGTTCGGGTTCGGGTTAGGGTTAGGGTTAGGGTTAGAGTTAGGGTTAGGGTTAGGGTTAGGGTTAGGTTTAGTGTTAGTGTTTTGGCTGGGTTAGGGTTAGAGTTAGGGTTATGGTTAGGGTTAGGGTTAGGGTTAGGGCTAGGCGATACGGATAGGGTTAGGGTTAGGGTTAGGGTTAGGGCTAGGCGATACGGATAGGGTTAGGGTTAGGGTTAGGGATAGGGTTTGGGCTTGTGTTAGGGTTAGTGTTAGGTTTAGGATTAGAGTTAGGGTTAGTGAGAGGATTAGGGTTTTGTTTTGGGTTAGATTTAGGTTTAGGGTTAGGGTTTGGGTTAGTGTTAGGGTTTGTGTTAGGGTTAGGGTTAAGGTTAGGGTTAGGGTTAGTATTAATATTAGGGTTTGGGTTAGTGTTAGGGTTACGGTTAGGGTTAGGTATAGATTTAGTTTTGGGTTAGGGTTAGGTTAAGGGTTTGAGATTGAGATAGGGTTAGGGTTAAGGTTTGGATTTGGGTTCGGATTATCGTTAGGGTTAGGGTTAGGGTTAGGGTTAGGGTTAGGATTTGCGTTAGGGTTAGGGTTAGGGTTAGGTTTAGGGTTAGGGTTAGGGTTAGGGTTAGGGTTTGGGTTTGGGTTAGAGTTAGGTTTAGGGTTAGGGTTTGGGTTAGGGTTAGGGTTAGGTTTAGGGTTAGGTTTTGGGTTAGCGTTAGGCTTGGATTTTGGGTTTGGGTTATGGTTAGTGTTAGGGTTGGGGTTTGGGTTAGGGTTGGAATTAGGGTTAGGTTTAGGGTTAAGGGTTAGGGTTAGGGTTAGTGTTAGGATTTGGGTTAAGGTCAGGGTTATGTTTAGGGTTAGAGTTAGGGTTTGGGTTAGGGTTATGGTTACGGTTATGGGTAGGATTAGGGTTCGTGTTCGGGTTCGGGTTATGGTTAGAGTTAGGGTTAGGTTTAGGATTAAGGTTAAGGTTAGGGTTTGGGTTTGGTTTCGGGTTAGATTTAGGGTTAGGGTTAGGGTTAGTTTTAGGGTTTGGGTTAGGTTTAGAGTTAGGGTTAGGGTTAGGGTTTGGTTTGGGTTAGGGTTAGTGTTACGGATAGGGTAAGTGTTCGGTTTTGGGTTAGGGTTAGGTTTAGGGTTAGGTTAGAAGTTGGTTGAGGATTAGGGTTAGGGTTAGGATTAGAGTTAGGCTTTGGTTTGGGATAGGGTTAGTGTTAGGGGTAGGGATAGGGTTTGGGTTAGGGTTACGGTTAGGGTTAGGGTTATGGTTAGGGTTTGGGGTAGGGTTAGGTTTTGTGTTAGGTTAGGGTTAGGGTTAGGGTTAAGGTGAGGTTTAGGGTTCGGGGTAGGTTTAGGGTTAGTGTTAGAGTTAGGGTTAGGGTTTGGGTTAGGTTTAGGTTTAGGGTTAGGTTTAGGATTAGGGTTAGGTTTAGTGTTAGTATTTGGGCTGGGTTAGGGTTAGGTTTAGGGTTAGGGTTAGGGTTTGGCTTAGAATTAGGGTTAGTGTTAGGGTTAGGGTGAGGGCTAGGCCTTACGGATAAGCTTAGGTTTAAGGTTAGGGATAGGGTTTGGGCTTGGGTTCCTGTTAGTGTTAGGTTTAGGATTAGAGTTAGGGTTAGTGATAGGTTTAGGGTTTGGGTTTGGGTGAGAGTTAGGTTTAGGGTTAGGGTTTGGGTTAGTGTTAGGGTTTGTGTTAGGGTTAGGGTTAGGGTTAGGGTTAGGGTTAGTATTAGGATTAGGGTTTGGGGTAGGATTAGGGTTAGGGTAAGGGTTAGGGTTAGGGTTTGTGTTAGGGTTAGGGTTAGGGTTAGGGGTAGGGTAAGTATTAGGATTAGGGTTTGGGTTAGTGTTAGGGTTACGGTTAGCGTTAGGGTTAGGGTTAGGTTTGGATTTAGTTTTGGGTTAGGGTTAGGTTAAGGGTTTGGTTTTGAGTTAGGGTTAGGGTTACGGTTAAGGTTTGGATTTGGGTTCAGATTATCATTAGGGTTAGGGTTAGGGTTAGGGTTTGGGTTTGCGTTAGGGTTAGGGTTAGGGTTAGGTTTAGGGTTAGGGTTAGGGTTAGCGTTTGGTTTAGGGTTAGGTTTAGGGTTAGGGTTTTGGTTAGGGTTAGCTTTAGGGTTAGGGATTGGGCAAGTGTTAGGGTTAGGGTTAGGGTTAGGGTTAGGGTTAGGGGATAGGATTAGGGTTAGGGTTAGTTTTAGGGCTTGCGTTAGAGTTACGGTTAGGGTTAGGGTTAGGGTTAGAGTTAGGGTTAGGATTAGGTTTGAGTTTGGGTTAGGGTTAGGGTTAGGGTTTGGGTTTTGGTTAGTTTTAGGGTTTTGGATAGGGTTAGGGTTAGGGTAAGGGTTATGGTTAGGTTTGTGTTAGGGTTAGGTTTAGGTTTATGTTTAGGGTTAGGGTTAGGGTTACTGTTAGGATTAGGGTTTGGGTTAGGGTTAGGGTTAGGGTTATGGTTAGGTTTAGGGTTAGGGTTTGGGTTAGCGTTAGGCTTGGATTTTGGGTTGGGGTTAGGGTTAGTGTTAGGGTTGGGGTTTGGGTTAGGGTTGGAATTAGGGTGAGGTTTAGGGTTAGGGGTTAGGGTTAGGGTTAGTGTTAGGATGTGGGTTAAGGTCAGGGTTAGGTTTAGGGTGAGTATTAGGGTTTGGGTTAGGGTTAGGCTTATGTTTATGGGTAGGATTAGGGTTCGTGTTCGGGTTCGGGGTACGGTTAGAATTAGGGTTAGGTTTAGGATTAGGGTTAAGGTTAGGGTTTGGGTTTGGTTTCGGGTTAGATTTAGGGTTAGGGTTAGGGTTAGGTTTAGGTTTTGGGTTAGGTTTAGAGTTAGGGTTAGGGTTAGGGTTTGGTTTGGGTTAGGGTTAGTGTTACGGATAGGGTAAGGGTTCGGTTTTGGGTTAGGGTTAGGTTTAGGGTTAGGTTAGAAGTTGGTTGAGGATTAGGGTTAGGGTTAGGATTAGAGTTAGGCTTTGGTTTGGGATAGGGTTAGTGTTAGGGTTAGGGATAGGGTTTGGGTTAGGGTTACGGTTAGGGTTAGGGTTATGGTTAGGGTTTGGGTTAGGGTTAGGTTTTGTGTTAGGTTAGGGTTAGGGTTAGGTTTAAGGTGAGGTTTAGGGTTCGGGGTAGGTTTAGGGTTAGTGTTAGAGTTAGGGTTAGGGTTTGGGTTAGGTTTAGGTTTAGGGTTAGGTTTAGGATTAGGGTTAGGTTTAGTATTAGTGTTTGGGCTGGGTTAGGGTTAGGTTTAGGGTTAGGGTTAGGGTTTGGCTTAGAATTAGGGTTAGGGTTAGGGTTAGGGTGAGGGCTAGGCGATACGGATAGGTTTAGGTTTAGGGTTAGGGATAGGGTTTGGGCTTGGGTTACTGTTAGTGTTTGGTTTAGGATTAGAGTTAGGGTTAGTGATAGGTTTAGGGTTTGGGTTTGGGTTAGAGTTAGGTTTAGGGTTAGGGTTTGGGTTAGTGTTAGGGTTTGTGTTAGGGTTAGGGTTAGGGTTAGGGTTAGGTTTAGTATTAGGATTAGGGTTTGGGTTAGTTTTAGGGTTACGGTTAGGCTTATGTTTAGATTTAGTTTTGGGTTAGGGTTAGTTTAAGGGTTTGATTTTGAGTTAGGGTTAGGGTTAAGGTTTGGATTTGGGTTCGGATTATCGTTAGGGTTAGGGTTAGTGTTAGGGTTTGTGTTTGCATTAGGGTTAGGGTTAGGGTTAGGTTTAGGGTCAGGGTTAGGCTTAGGGTTTGGTTTAGGGTTAGGGTTAGGGTTAGGGTTTCAGTTAGGGTTAGCATTAGGGTTAGGGTTTGGGCAAGTGTTAGGATTAGGGTTAGGGTTAGGGTTTGGGTTAGGATTAGGGTAAGGGTTAGGGTTACGGGATAGGGTTAGGGTTAGGGTTAGGGTTAGTTTTAGTGCTTGGGTTAGATTTAGTGTTAGGGTTAGGGTTAGGGTTAGTGTTAGGATTAGGGTTTGGGTTTGGGTTAGGATTATGGTTATGGTTATGGTTAGGATTAGGGTTCGGGTTCGGGTTAGGGTTAGGGTTAGGGTTAGAGTTAGGGTTAGGGTTAGGGTTAGGGTTAGGTTTAGTGTTAGTGTTTGGGCTGGGTTAGGGTTAGAGTTAGGGTTATGGTTAGGGTTAGGGTTAGGGTTAGGGCTAGGCGATACGGATAGGGTTAGGGTTAGGGTTAGGGTTAGGGCTAGGCGATACGGATAGGGTTAGGGTTAGGGTTAGGGATAGGGTTTGGGCTTGTGTTAGGGTTAGTGTTAGGTTTAGGATTAGAGTTAGGGTTAGTGAGAGGATTAGGGTTTTGGTTTGGGTTAGAGTTAGGTTTAGGGTTAGGGTTTGGGTTAGTGTTAGGGTTTGTGTTAGGGTTAGGTTTTAGGTTAGGGTTAGGGTTAGTATTAATATTAGGGTTTGGGTTAGTGTTAGGGTTACGGTTAGGGTTAGGTATAGATTTAGTTTTGGGTTAGGGTTAAGTTAAGGGTTTGAGTTTGAGTTAGGGTTAGGGTTAAGGTTTGGATTTGGGTTCGGATTATCGTTAGGGTTAGGGTTAGGGTTAGGGTTTTGGTTAGGATTTGCGTTAGGGTTAGGGTTAGGGTTAGGTTTAGGGTTAGGGTTAGGGTTAGGGTTAGGGTTTGGGTTTGGGTTAGAGTTAGGTTTAGGGTTAGGGTTTGGGTTAGGGTTAGGGTTAGGTTTAGGGTTAGGGTTTGGGTTAGCTTTAGGCTTGGATTTTGGGTTTGGGTTAGGGTTAGTGTTAGGGTTGGGGTTTGGGTTAGGGTTGGAATTAGGGTTAGGTTTAGGGTTAGGGGTTAGGGTTAGGGTTAGTGTTAGGATTTGGGTTAAGGTCAGGGTTATGTTTAGGGCTGGAGTTAGGGTTTGGGTTAGGGTTATGGTTACGGTTATGGGTAGGATTAGGGATCGTGTTCGGGTTCGGGTTTCGGTTAGAGTTAGGGTTAGGTTTAGGATTAAGGTTAAGGTTAGGGTTTGGGTTTGGTTTCGGGTTAGATTTAGGGTTAGGGTTAGGGTTAGTTTTAGGTTTTGGCTTAGGTTTAGAGTTAGGGTTAGGGTTAGGGTTTGGTTTGGGTTAGGGTTAGTGTTACGGATAG
Source organism: Eospalax fontanierii (assembly GCA_035773235.1). Classification (NCBI taxonomy): domain Eukaryota; kingdom Metazoa; phylum Chordata; class Mammalia; order Rodentia; family Spalacidae; genus Eospalax; species Eospalax fontanierii. The sequence continues at coordinate 556,312 of CM069533.1, read as the reverse complement.
GGTAAGTGTTCGGTTTTGGGTTAGGGTTAGGTTTAGGGTTAGGTTAGAAGTTGGTTGAGGATTAGGGTTAGGGTTAGGATTAGAGATAGGCTTTGGTTTGGGATAGGGTTAGTGTTAGGGTTAGGGATAGGGTTTGGGTTAGGGTTACGGTTAGGGTTAGGGTTATGGTTAGGGTTTGGGTTAGGGTTAGGTTTTGTGTTAGGTTAGGGTTAGGGTTAGGGTTAAGGTGAGGTTTAGGGTACGAGGTATGTTTAGGGTTACTCTTAGGGTTAGGGTTAGGGTTTGGGTTAGGTTTAGGTTTAGGGTTAGGGTTAGGTTTAGTGTTAGTTTTGGGCTGCGTTAGGGTTAGAGTTAGGGTTAGGGTTAGCGTTACGGTTAGGGTTAGGTTTAGGGCTAGGCGATACGGATAGGGTTAGGTTTAGGGTTAGGGTTAGGGCTAGGCGATACGGATAGGGTTAGGGTTCGGGTTAGGGATAGGGTTTGGGCTTGTGTTAGGGTTAGTGTTAGGTTTAGGATTAGAGTTAGGGTTAGTGAGAGGATTAGGGTTTTGTGTTGGGTTAGATTTAGGTTTAGGGTTAGGGTTTGGGTTAGTGTTAGGGTTTGTGTTAGGGTTAGGGTTAAGGTTAGGGTTAGGGTTAGTATTAATATTAGGGTTTGGGTTAGTGTTAGGGTTACGGTTAGGGTTAGGTATAGATTTAGTTTTGGGTTAGGGTTAGGTTAAGGGTTTGATATTGAGATAGGGTTAGGGTTAAGGTTTGGATTTGGGTTCGGATTATCGTTTGGGTTAGGGTTAGGGTTAGGGTTAGGGTTAGGATTTGCGTTAGGGTTAGGGTTAGGGTTAGGTTTAGGGTTAGGGTTAGGGTTAGGGTTAGGGTTTGGGTTTGGGTTAGAGTTAGGTTTAGGGTTAGGGTTTGGGTTAGGGTTAGGGTTAGGTTTAGGGTTAGGTTTTGGGTTAGCGTTAGGCTTGGATTTTGGGTTTGGGTTAGGGTTAGTGTTAGGGTTGGGGTTTGGGTTAGGGTTGGAATTAGGGTTAGGTTTAGGGTTAAGTGTTAGGGTTAGGGTTAGTGTTAGGATTTGGGTTAAGGTCAGGGTTATGTTTAGGGTTAGAGTTAGGGTTTGGGTTAGGGTTATGGTTACGGTTATGGGTAGGATTAGGGTTCGTGTTCGGGTTCGGGTTACGGTTAGAGTAAGGGTTAGGTTTAGGATTAAGGTTAAGGTTAGGGTTTGGGTTTGGTTTCGGGTTAGATTTAGGGTTAGGGTTAGGGTTAGTTTTAGGTTTTGGGTTAGGTTTAGAGTTAGGGTTAGGGTTAGGGTTTGGTTTGGGTTAGGGTTAGTGTTCCGGATAGGGTAAGTGTTCGGTTTTGGGTTAGGGTTAGGTTTAGGGTTAGGTTAGAAGTTGGTTGAGGATTAGGGTTAGGGTTAGGATTAGAGTTAGGCTTTGGTTTGGGATAGGGTTAGTGTTAGGGTTAGGGATAGGGTTTGGGTTAGGGTTACGGTTAGGGTTAGGGTTATGGTTAGGGTTTGGGGTAGGGTTAGGTTTTGTGTTAGGTTAGGGTTAGGGTTAGGGTTAAGGTGAGGTTTAGGGTTCGGGGTAGGTTTAGGGTTAGTGTTAGAGTTAGGGTTAGGGTTTGGGTTAGGTTTAGGTTTAGGGTTAGGTTTAGGATTAGGGTTAGGTTTAGTGTTAGTGTTTGGGCTGGGTTAGGGTTAGGTTTAGGGTTAGGGTTAGGGTTTGGCTTAGAATTAGGGTTAGTGTTAGGGTTAGGGTGAGGGCTAGGCGATACGGATAAGTTTAGGTTTAAGGTTAGGGATAGGGTTTGGGCTTGGGTTACTGTTAGTGTTAGGTTTAGGATTAGAGTTAGGGTTAGTGATAGGTTTAGGGTTTGGGTTTGGGTGAGAGTTAGGTTTAGGGTTAGGGTTTGGGTTAGTGTTAGGGTTTGTGTTAGGGTTAGGGTTAGGGTTAGGGTTAGGGTTAGTATTAGGATTAGGGTTTGGGGTAGGATTAGGGTTAGGGTAAGGGTTAGGGTTAGGGTTTGTGTTAGGGTTAGGGTTAGGGTTAGGGGTAGGGTAAGTATTAGGATTAGGGTTTGGGTTAGTGTTAGGGTTACGGTTAGCGTTAGGGTTTTGGTTAGGTTTGGATTTAGTTTTGGGTTAGGGTTAAGTTAAGGGTTTGGTTTTGAGTTAGGGTTAGGGTTACGGTTAAGGTTTGGATTTGGGTTCAGATTATCATTAGGGTTAGGGTTAGGGTTAGGGTTTGGGTTTGCGTTAGGGTTAGGGTTAGGGTTAGGTTTAGGGTTAGGGTTAGGGTTAGCGTTTGGTTTAGGGTTAGGTTTAGGGTTAGGGTTTTGGTTAGGGTTAGCTTTAGGGTTAGGGATTGGGCAAGTGTTAGGGTTAGGGTTAGGGTTAGGGTTAGGGTTAGGGTTAGGGTTTGGGTTAGTGTTAGGGTTTGTGTTAGGGTTAGGGTTAGGGTTAGGGTTAGGTTTAGTATTAGGATTAGGGTTTGGGTTAGTTTTAGGGTTACGGTTAGGCTTATGTTTAGATTTAGTTTTGGGTTAGGGTTAGTTTAAGGGTTTGATTTTGAGTTAGGGTTAGGGTTAAGGTTTGGATTTGGGTTCGGATTATCGTTAGGGTTAGGGTTAGTGTTAGGGTTTGTGTTTGCATTAGGGTTAGGGTTAGGGTTAGGTTTAGGGTCAGGGTTAGGCTTAGGGTTTGGTTTAGGGTTAGGGTTAGGGTTAGGGTTTCAGTTAGGGTTAGCATTAGGGTTAGGGTTTGGGCAAGTGTTAGGATTAGGGTTAGGGTTAGGGTTTGGGTTAGGATTAGGGTAAGGGTTAGGGTTACGGGATAGGGTTAGGGTTAGGGTTAGGGTTAGTTTTAGTGCTTGGGTTAGATTTAGTGTTAGGGTTAGGGTTAGGGTTAGTGTTAGGATTAGGGTTTGGGTTTGGGTTAGGATTATGGTTATGGTTATGGTTAGGATTAGGGTTCGGGTTCGGGTTAGGGTTAGGGTTAGGGTTAGAGTTAGGGTTAGGGTTAGGGTTAGGGTTAGGTTTAGTGTTAGTGTTTGGGCTGGGTTAGGGTTAGAGTTAGGGTTATGGTTAGGGTTAGGGTTAGGGTTAGGGCTAGGCGATACGGATAGGGTTAGGGTTAGGGTTAGGGTTAGGGCTAGGCGATACGGATAGGGTTAGGGTTAGGGTTAGGGATAGGGTTTGGGCTTGTGTTAGGGTTAGTGTTAGGTTTAGGATTAGAGTTAGGGTTAGTGAGAGGATTAGGGTTTTGGTTTGGGTTAGAGTTAGGTTTAGGGTTAGGGTTTGGGTTAGTGTTAGGGTTTGTGTTAGGGAAAGGGTTAAGGTTAGGGTTAGGGTAAGTATTAATATTAGGGTTTGCGTTAGTGTTAGGGTTCCGGTTAGGGTTAGGTATAGATTTAGTTTTGGGTTAGGGTTAGGTTAAGGGTTTGAGTTTGAGTTAGGGTTAGGGTTAAGGTTTGGATTTGGGTTCGGATTATCGTTAGGGTTAGGGTTAGGGTTAGGGTTTTGGTTAGGATTTGCGTTAGGGTTAGGGTTAGGGTTAGGTTTAGGGTTAGGGTTAGGGTTAGGGTTAGGGTTTGGGTTTGGGTTAGAGTTAGGTTTAGGGTTAGGGTTTGGGTTAGGGTTAGGGTTAGGTTTAGGGTTAGGGTTTGGGTTAGCTTTAGGCTTGGATTTTGGGTTTGGGTTAGGGTTAGTGTTAGGGTTGGGGTTTGGGTTAGGGTTGGAATTAGGGTTAGGTTTAGGGTTAGGGGTTAGGGTTAGGGTTAGTGTTAGGATTTGGGTTAAGGTCAGGGTTATGTTTAGGGCTGGAGTTAGGGTTTGGGTTAGGGTTATGGTTACGGTTATGGGTAGGATTAGGGTTCGTGTTCGGGTTCGGGTTACGGTTAGAGTTAGGGTTAGGTTTAGGATTAAGGTTAAGGTTAGGGTTTGGGTTTGGTTTCGGGTTAGATTTAGGGTTAGGGTTAGGGTTAGTTTTAGGTTTTGGCTTAGGTTTAGAGTTAGGGTTAGGGTTAGGGTTTGGTTTGGGTTAGGGTTAGTGTTACGGATAGGGTAAGTGTTCGGTTTTGGGTTAGGGTTAGGTTTAGGGTTAGGTTAGAAGTTGGTTGAGGATTAGGGTTAGGGTTAGGATTAGAGATAGGCTTTGGTTTGGGATAGGGTTAGTGTTAGGGTTAGGGATAGGGTTTGGGTTAGGGTTACGGTTAGGGTTAGGGTTATGGTTAGGGTTTGGGTTAGGGTTAGGTTTTGTGTTAGGTTAGGGTTAGGGTTAGGGTTAAGGTGAGGTTTAGGGTACGAGGTATGTTTAGGGTTACTCTTAGGGTTAGGGTTAGGGTTTGGGTTAGGTTTAGGTTTAGGGTTAGGGTTAGGTTTAGTGTTAGTTTTGGGCTGCGTTAGGGTTAGAGTTAGGGTTAGGGTTAGCGTTACGGTTAGGGTTAGGTTTAGGGCTAGGCGATACGGATAGGGTTAGGTTTAGGGTTAGGGTTAGGGCTAGGCGATACGGATAGGGTTAGGGTTCGGGTTAGGGATAGGGTTTGGGCTTGTGTTAGGGTTAGTGTTAGGTTTAGGATTAGAGTTAGGGTTAGTGAGAGGATTAGGGTTTTGTTTTGGGTTAGATTTAGGTTTAGGGTTAGGGTTTGGGTTAGTGTTAGGGTTTGTGTTAGGGTTAGGGTTAAGGTTAGAGTTAGGGTTAGTATTAATATTAGGGTTTGGGTTAGTGTTAGGGTTACGGTTAGGGTTAGGTATAGATTTAGTTTTGGGTTAGGGTTAGGTTAAGGGTTTGATATTGAGATAGGGTTAGGGTTAAGGTTTGGATTTGGGGTCGGATTATCGTTTGGGTTAGGGTTAGGGTTAGGGTTAGGGTTAGGATTTGCGTTAGGGTTAGGGTTAGGGTTAGGTTTAGGGTTAGGGTTAGGGTTAGGGTTAGGGTTTGGGTTTGGGTTAGAGTTAGGTTTAGGGTTAGGGTTTGGGTTAGGGTTAGGGTTAGGTTTAGGGTTAGGTTTTGGGTTAGCGTTAGGCTTGGATTTTGGGTTTGGGTTAGGGTTAGTGTTAGGGTTGGGGTTTGGGTTAGGGTTGGAATTAGGGTTAGGTTTAGGGTTAAGTGTTAGGGTTAGGGTTAGTGTTAGGATTTGGGTTAAGGTCAGGGTTATGTTTAGGGTTAGAGTTAGGGTTTGGGTTAGGGTTATGGTTACGGTTATGGGTAGGATTAGGGTTCGTGTTCGGGTTCGGGTTACGGTTAGAGTTAGGGTTAGGTTTAGGATTAAGGTTAAGGTTAGGGTTTGGGTTTGGTTTCGGGTTAGATTTAGGGTTAGGGTTAGGGTTAGTTTTAGGTTTTGGGTTAGGTTTAGAGTTAGGGTTAGGGTTAGGGTTTGGTTTGGGTTAGGGTTAGTGTTACGGATAGGGTAAGTGTTCGGTTTTGGGTTAGGGTTAGGTTTAGGGTTAGGTTAGAAGTTGGTTGAGGATTAGGGTTAGGGTTAGGATTAGAGTTAGGCTTTGGTTTGGGCTAGGGTTAGTGTTAGGGTTAGGGATAGGGTTTGGGTTAGGGTTACGGTTAGGGTTAGGGTTATGGTTAGGGTTTGGGGTAGGGTTAGGTTTTGTGTTAGGTTAGGGTTAGGGTTAGGGTTAAGGTGAGGTTTAGGGTTCGGGGTAGGTTTAGGGTTAGTGTTAGAGTTAGGGTTAGGGTTTGGGTTAGGTTTAGGTTTAGGGTTAGGTTTAGGATTAGGGTTAGGTTTAGTGTTAGTGTTTGGGCTGGGTTAGGGTTAGGTTTAGGGTTAGGGTTAGGGTTTGGCTTAGAATTAGGGTTAGTGTTAGGGTTAGGGTGAGGGCTAGGCGATACGGATAAGTTTAGGTTTAAGGTTAGGGATAGGGTTTGGGCTTGGGTTACTGTTAGTGTTAGGTTTAGGATTGGAGTTAGGGTTAGTGATAGGTTTAGGGTGTGGGTTAGGGTGAGAGTTAGGTTTAGGGTTAGGGTTTGGGTTAGTGTTAGGGTTTGTGTTAGGGTTAGGGTTAGGGTTAGGGTTAGGGTTAGTATTAGGATTAGGGTTTGGGGTAGGATTAGGGTTAGGGTAAGGGTTAGGGTTAGGGTTTGTGTTAGGGTTAGGGTTAGGGTTAGGGGTAGGGTAAGTATTAGGATTAGGGTTTGGGTTAGTGTTAGGGTTACGGTTAGCGTTAGGGTTTTGGTTAGGTTTGGATTTAGTTTTGGGTTAGGGTTAAGTTAAGGGTTTGGTTTTGAGTTAGGGTTAGGGTTACGGTTAAGGTTTGGATTTGGGTTCAGATTATCATTAGGGTTAGGGTTAGGGTTAGGGTTTGGGTTTGCGTTAGGGTTAGGGTTAGGGTTAGGTTTAGGGTTAGGGTTAGGGTTAGCGTTTGGTTTAGGGTTAGGTTTAGGGTTAGGGTTTTGGTTAGGGTTAGCTTTAGGGTTAGGGATTGGGCAAGTGTTAGGGTTAGGGTTAGGGTTAGGGTTAGGGTTAGGGTTAGGGGATAGGATTAGGGTTAGGGTTAGTTTTAGGGCTTGCGTTAGAGTTACGGTTAGGGTTAGGGTTAGGGTTAGAGTTAGGGTTAGGATTAGGTTTGAGTTTGGGTTAGGGTTAGGGTTAGGGTTTGGGTTTTGGTTAGTTTTAGGGTTTTGGATAGGGTTAGGGTTAGGGTAAGGGTTATGGTTAGGTTTGTGTTAGGGTTAGGTTTAGGTTTATGTTTAGGGTTAGGGTTAGGGTTACTGTTAGGATTAGGGTTTGGGTTAGGGTTATGGTTAGGGTTAGGGTTAGGTTTAGGGTTAGGGTTTGGGTTAGCGTTAGGCTTGGATTTTGGGTTTGGGTTAGGGTTAGTGTTAGGGTTGGGGTTTGGGTTAGGGTTGGAATTAGGGTGAGGTTTAGGGTTAGGGGTTAGGGTTAGGGTTAGTGTTAGGATTTGGGTTAAGGTCAGGGTTAGGTTTAGGGTTAGTATTAGGGTTTGGGTTAGGGTTATGCTTATGTTTATGGGTAGGATTAGGGTTCGTGTTCGTGTTCGGGGTACCGGTAGAATTAGGGTTAGGTTTAGGATTATGGTTAAGGTTAGGGTTTGGGTTTGGTTTCGGGTTAGATTTAGGCTTAGGGTTAGGGTTAGGTTTAGGTTTTGGGTTAGGTTTAGAGTTAGGGTTAGGGTTAGGGTTTGGTTTGGGTTAGGGTTAGTGTTACGGATAGGGTAAGGGTTCGGTTTTGGGTTAAGGTTAGGTTTAGGGTTAGGTTAGAAGTTGGTTGAGGATTAGGGTTAGGGTTAGGATTAGAGTTAGGCTTTGGTTTGGGATAGGGTTAGTGTTAGGGTTAGGGATAGGGTTTAGGTTAGGGTTACGGTTAGGGTTAGGGTTATGGTTAGGGTTTGGGTTAGGGTTAGGTTTTGTGTTAGGTTATGGTTAGGGTTAGGTTTAAGGTGAGGTTTAGGGTTCGGGGTAGGTTTAGGGTTAGTGTTAGAGTTAGGGTTAGGGTTTGGGTTAGGTTTAGGTTTAGGGTTAGGTTTAGGATTAGGGTTAGGTTTAGTATTAGTGTTTGGGCTGGGTTAGGGTTAGGTTTAGGGTTAGGGTTAGGGTTTGGCTTAGAATTAGGGTTAGGGTTAGGGTTAGGGTGAGGGCTAGGCGATACGGATAGGTTTAGGTTTAGGGTTAGGGATAGGGTTTGGGCTTGGGTTACTGTTAGTGTTAGGTTTAGGATTAGAGTTAGGGTTAGTGATAGGTTTAGGGTTTGGGTTTGGGTTAGAGTTAGGTTTAGGGTTAGGGTTTGGGTTAGTGTTAGGGTTTGTGTTAGGGTTAGGGTTAGGGTTAGGGTTAGGGTTAGTATTAGGATTAGGGTTTGGGTTAGTTTTAGGGTTACGGTTAGGCTTATGTTTAGATTTAGTTTTGGGTTAGGGTTAGGTTAAGGGTTTGATTTTGAGTTAGGGTTAGGGTTAAGGTTTGGATTTGGGTTCGGATTATCGTTAGGGTTAGGGTTAGTGTTAGGGTTTGTGTTTGCGTTAGGGTTAGGGTTAGGGTTAGGTTTAGGGTCAGGGTTAGGCTTAGGGTTTGGTTTAGGGTTAGGGTTAGGGTTAGGGTTTCAGTTAGGGTTAGCATTAGGGTTAGGGTTTGGGCAAGTGTTAGGATTAGGGTTAGGGTTAGGGTTTGGGTTAGGATTAGGGTAAGGGTTAGGTTTACGGGATAGGGTTAGGGTTAGGGTTAGGGTTAGTTTTAGTGCTTGGGTTAGAGTTAGTGTTAGGGTTAGGGTTAGGGTTAGTGTTAGGATTAGGGTTTGGGTTTGGGTTAGGATTATGGTTATGGTTATGGTTAGGATTAGGGTTCGGGTTCGGGTTAGGGTTAGGGTTAGGGTTAGAGTTAGGGTTAGGGTTAGGGTTAGGGTTAGGTTTAGTGTTAGTGTTTGGGCTGGGTTAGGGTTAGAGTTAGGGTTAGGTTTAGGGTTAGGGTTAGGGTTAGGGTTAGGGTTTGGGTTTGGGTTAGAGTTAGGTTTAGGGTTAGGGTTTGGGTTAGGGTTAGGGTTAGGTTTAGGGTTAGGTTTTGGGTTAGCGTTAGGCTTGGATTTTGGGTTTGGGTTAGGGTTAGTGTTAGGGTTGGGGTTTGGGTTAGGGTTGGAATTAGGGTTAGGTTTAGGGTTAAGTGTTAGGGTTAGGGTTAGTGTTAGGATTTGGGTTAAGGTCAGGGTTATGTTTAGGGTTAGAGTTAGGGTTTGGGTTAGGGTTATGGTTACGGTTATGGGTAGGATTAGGGTTCGTGTTCGGGTTCGGGTTACGGTTAGAGTTAGGGTTAGGTTTAGGATTAAGGTTAAGGTTAGGGTTTGGGTTTGGTTTCGGGTTAGATTTAGGGTTAGGGTTAGGGTTAGTTTTAGGTTTTGGGTTAGGTTTAGAGTTAGGGTTAGGGTTAGGGTTTGGTTTGGGTTAGGGTTAGTGTTACGGATAGGGTAAGTGTTCGGTTTTGGGTTAGGGTTAGGTTTAGGGTTAGGTTAGAAGTTGGTTGAGGATTAGGGTTAGGTTTAGTGTTAGTGTTTGGGCTGGGTTAGGGTTAGGTTTAGGGTTAGGGTTAGGGTTTGGCTTAGAATTAGGGTTAGTGTTAGGGTTAGGGTGAGGGCTAGGCGATACGGATAAGTTTAGGTTTAAGGTTAGGGATAGGGTTTGGGCTTGGGTTACTGTTAGTGTTAGGTTTAGGATTAGAGTTAGGGTTAGTGATAGGTTTAGGGTTTGGGTTTGGGTGAGAGTTAGGTTTAGGGTTAGGGTTTGGGTTAGTGTTAGGGTTTGTGTTAGGGTTAGGGTTAGGGTTAGGGTTAGGGTTAGTATTAGGATTAGGGTTTGGGGTAGGATTAGGGTTAGGGTAAGGGTTAGGGTTAGGGTTTGTGTTAGGGTTAGGGTTAGGGTTAGGGGTAGGGTAAGTATTAGGATTAGGGTTTGGGTTAGTGTTAGGGTTACGGTTAGCGTTAGGGTTTTGGTTAGGTTTGGATTTAGTTTTGGGTTAGGGTTAAGTTAAGGGTTTGGTTTTGAGTTAGGGTTAGGGTTACGGTTAAGGTTTGGATTTGGGTTCAGATTATCATTAGGGTTAGGGTTAGGGTTAGGGTTTGGGTTTGCGTTAGGGTTAGGGTTAGGGTTAGGTTTAGGGTTAGGGTTAGGGTTAGCGTTTGGTTTAGGGTTAGGTTTAGGGTTAGGGTTTTGGTTAGGGTTAGCTTTAGGGTTAGGGATTGGGCAAATGTTAGGGTTAGGGTTAGGGTTAGGGTTAGGGTTAGGGTTAGGGTTAGGGGATAGGATTAGGGTTAGGGTTAGTTTTAGGGCTTGCGTTAGAGTTACGGTTAGGGTTAGGGTTAGGGTTAGAGTTAGGGTTAGGATTAGGTTTGAGTTTGGGTTAGGGTTAGGGTTAGGGTTTGGGTTTTGGTTAGTTTTAGGGTTTTGGATAGGGTTAGGGTTAGGGTAAGGGTTATGGTTAGGTTTGTGTTAGGGTTAGGTTTAGGTTTATGTTTAGGGTTAGGGTTAGGGTTACTGTTAGGATTAGGGTTTGGGTTAGGGTTAGGGTTAGGGTTATGGTTAGGTTTAGGGTTAGGGTTTGGGTTAGCGTTAGGCTTGGATTTTGGGTTTGGGTTAGGGTTAGTGTTAGGGTTGGGGTTTGGGTTAGGGTTGGAATTAGGGTGAGGTTTAGGGTTAGGGGTTAGGGTTAGGGTTAGTGTTAGGATTTGGGTTAAGGTCAGGGTTAGGTTTAGGGTTAGTATTAGGGTTTGGGTTAGGGTTATGCTTATGTTTATGGGTAGGATTAGGGTTCGTGTTCGGGTTCGGGTTACGGTTAGAATTAGGGTTAGGTTTAGGATTAGGGTTAAGGTTAGGGTTTGGGTTTGGTTTCGGGTTAGATTTAGGGTTAGGGTTAGGGTTAGGTTTAGGTTTTGGGTTAGGTTTAGAGTTAGGGTTAGGGTTAGGGTTTGGTTTGGGTTAGGGTTAGTGTTACGGATAGGGTAAGGGTTCGGTTTTGGGTTAAGGTTAGGTTTAGGGTTAGGTTAGAAGTTGGTTGAGGATTAGGGTTAGGGTTAGGATTAGAGTTAGGCTTTGGTTTGGGATAGGGTTAGTGTTAGGGTTAGGGATAGGGTTTAGGTTAGGGTTACGGTTAGGGTTAGGGTTATGGTTAGGGTTTGGGTTAGGGTTAGGTTTTGTGTTAGGTTATGGTTAGGGTTAGGTTTAAGGTGAGGTTTAGGGTTCGGGGTAGGTTTAGGGTTAGTGTTAGAGTTAGGGTTAGGGTTTGGGTTAGGTTTAGGTTTAGGGTTAGGTTTAGGATTAGGGTTAGGTTTAGTATTAGTGTTTGGGCTGGGTTAGGGTTAGGTTTAGGGTTAGGGTTAGGGTTTGGCTTAGAATTAGGGTTAGGGTTAGGGTTAGGGTGAGGGCTAGGCGATACGGATAGGTTTAGGTTTAGGGTTAGGGATAGGGTTTGGGCTTGGGTTACTGTTAGTGTTAGGTTTAGGATTAGAGTTAGGGTTAGTGATAGGTTTAGGGTTTGGGTTTGGGTTAGAGTTAGGTTTAGGGTTAGGGTTTGGGTTAGTGTTAGGGTTTGTGTTAGGGTTAGGGTTAGGGTTAGGGTTAGGGTTAGTATTAGGATTAGGGTTTGGGTTAGTTTTAGGGTTACGGTTAGGCTTATGTTTAGATTTAGTTTTGGGTTAGGGTTAGGTTTAGGGTTAGGTTAGAAGTTGGTTGAGGATTAGGGTTAGGGTTAGGATTAGAGTTAGGCTTTGGTTTGGGATAGGGTTAGTGTTAGGGTTAGGGATAGGGTTTGGGTTAGGGTTACGGTTAGGGTTAGGGTTATGGTTAGGGTTTGGTGTAGGGTTAGGTTTTGTGTTAGGTTAGGGTTAGGGTTAGGGTTAAGGTGAGGTTTAGGGTTCGGGGTAGGTTTAGGGTTAGTGTTAGAGTTAGGGTTAGGGTTTGGGTTAGGTTTAGGTTTAGGGTTAGGTTTAGGATTAGGGTTAGGTTTAGTGTTAGTGTTTGGGCTGGGTTAGGGTTAGGTTTAGGGTTAGGGTTAGGGTTTGGCTTAGAATTAGGGTTAGTGTTAGGGTTAGGGTGAGGGCTAGGCGATACGGATAAGTTTAGGTTTAAGGTTAGGGATAGGGTTTGGGCTTGGGTTACTGTTAGTGTTAGGTTTAGGATTAGAGTTAGGGTTAGTGATAGGTTTAGGGTTTGGGTTTGGGTGAGAGTTAGGTTTAGGGTTAGGGTTTGGGTTAGTGTTAGGGTTTGTGTTAGGGTTAGGGTTAGGGTTAGGGTTAGGGTTAGTATTAGGATTAGGGTTTGGGGTAGGATTAGGGTTAGGGTAAGGGTTAGGGTTAGGGTTTGTGTTAGGGTTAGGGTTAGGGTTAGGGGTAGGGTAAGTATTAGGATTAGGGTTTGGGTTAGTGTTAGGGTTACGGTTAGCGTTAGGGTTTTGGTTAGGTTTGGATTTAGTTTTGGGTTAGGGTTAAGTTAAGGGTTTGGTTTTGAGTTAGGGTTAGGGTTACGGTTAAGGTTTGGATTTGGGTTCAGATTATCATTAGGGTTAGGGTTAGGGTTAGGGTTTGGGTTTGCGTTAGGGTTAGGGTTAGGGTTAGGTTTAGGGTTAGGGTTAGGGTTAGCGTTTGGTTTAGGGTTAGGTTTAGGGTTAGGGTTTTGGTTAGGGTTAGCTTTAGGGTTAGGGATTGGGCAAATGTTAGGGTTAGGGTTAGGGTTAGGGTTAGGGTTAGGGTTAGGGTTAGGGGATAGGATTAGGGTTAGGGTTAGTTTTAGGGCTTGCGTTAGAGTTACGGTTAGGGTTAGGGTTAGGGTTAGAGTTAGGGTTAGGATTAGGTTTGAGTTTGGGTTAGGGTTAGGGTTAGGGTTTGGGTTTTGGTTAGTTTTAGGGTTTTGGATAGGGTTAGGGTTAGGGTAAGGGTTATGGTTAGGTTTGTGTTAGGGTTAGGTTTAGGTTTATGTTTAGGGTTAGGGTTAGGGTTACTGTTAGGATTAGGGGTTGGGTTAGGGTTATGGTTAGGGTTAGGGTTAGGTTTAGGGTTAGGGTTTGGGTTAGCGTTAGGCTTGGATTTTGGGTTTGGGTTAGGGTTAGTGTTAGGGTTGGGGTTTGGGTTAGGGTTGGAATTAGGGTGAGGTTTAGGGTTAGGGGTTAGGGTTAGGGTTAGTGTTAGGATTTGGGTTAAGGTCAGGGTTAGGTTTAGGGTTAGTATTAGGGTTTGGGTTAGGGTTATGCTTATGTTTATGGGTAGGATTAGGGTTCGTGTTCGGGTTCGGGTTACGGTTAGAATTAGGGTTAGGTTTAGGATTAGGGTTAAGGTTAGGGTTTGGGTTTGGTTTCGGGTTAGATTTAGGGTTAGGGTTAGGGTTAGGTTTAGGTTTTGGGTTAGGTTTAGAGTTAGGGTTAGGGTTAGGGTTTGGTTTGGGTTAGGGTTAGTGTTACGGATAGGGTAAGGGTTCGGTTTTGGGTTAAGGTTAGGTTTAGGGTTAGGTTAGAAGTTGGTTGAGGATTAGGGTTAGGGTTAGGATTAGAGTTAGGCTTTGGTTTGGGATAGGGTTAGTGTTAGGGTTAGGGATAGGGTTTAGGTTAGGGTTACGGTTAGGGTTAGGGTTATGGTTAGGGTTTGGGTTAGGGTTAGGTTTTGTGTTAGGTTATGGTTAGGGTTAGGTTTAAGGTGAGGTTTAGGGTTCGGGGTAGGTTTAGGGTTAGTGTTAGAGTTAGGGTTAGGGTTTGGGTTAGGTTTAGGTTTAGGGTTAGGTTTAGGATTAGGGTTAGGTTTAGTATTAGTGTTTGGGCTGGGTTAGGGTTAGGTTTAGGGTTAGGGTTAGGGTTTGGCTTAGAATTAGGGTTAGGGTTAGGGTTAGGGTGAGGGCTAGGCGATACGGATAGGTTTAGGTTTAGGGTTAGGGATAGGGTTTGGGCTTGGGTTACTGTTAGTGTTAGGTTTAGGATTAGAGTTAGGGTTAGTGATAGGTTTAGGGTTTGGGTTTGGGTTAGAGTTAGGTTTAGGGTTAGGGTTTGGGTTAGTGTTAGGGTTTGTGTTAGGGTTAGGGTTAGGGTTAGGGTTAGGGTTAGTATTAGGATTAGGGTTTGGGTTAGTTTTAGGGTTACGGTTAGGCTTATGTTTAGATTTAGTTTTGGGTTAGGGTTAGGTTAAGGGTTTGATTTTGAGTTAGGGTTAGGGTTAAGGTTTGGATTTGGGTTCGGATTATCGTTAGGGTTAGGGTTAGTGTTAGGGTTTGTGTTTGCGTTAGGGTTAGGGTTAGGGTTAGGTTTAGGGTCAGGGTTAGGCTTAGGGTTTGGTTTAGGGTTAGGGTTAGGGTTAGGGTTTCAGTTAGGGTTAGCATTAGGGTTAGGGTTTGGGCAAGTGTTAGGATTAGGGTTAGGGTTAGGGTTTGAGTTAGGATTAGGGTAAGGGTTAGGGTTACGGGATAGGGTTAGGGTTAGGGTTAGGGTTAGTTTTAGTGCTTGGGTTAGAGTTAGTGTTCGGGTTAGGGTTAGGGTTGGTGTTAGGATTAGGGTTTGGGTTTGGGTTAGGATTATGGTTATGGTTATGGTTAGGATTAGGGTTCGCGTTCGGGTTCGGGTTAGGGTTAGGGTTAGGGTTAGAGTTAGGGTTAGGGTTAGGGTTAGGGTTAGGTTTAGTGTTAGTGTTTGGGCTGGGTTATGGTTAGAGTTAGGGTTATGGTTAGGGTTAGGGTTAGGGTTAGGGCTAGGCGATACGGATAGGGTTAGGGTTAGGGTTAGGGTTAGGGCTAGGCGATACGGATAGGGTTAGGGTTAGGGTTAGGGATAGGGTTTGGGCTTGTGTTAGGGTTAGAGTTAGGTTTAGGATTACAGTTAGGGTTAGTGAGAGGATTAGGGTTTTGTTTTGGGTTAGATTTAGGTTTAGGGTTAGGGTTTGGGTTAGTGTTAGGGTTTGTGTTAGGGTTAGGGTTAAGGTTAGGGTTAGGGTTAGTATTAATATTAGGGTTTGGGTTAGTGTTAGGGTTACGGTTAGGGTTAGGTATAGATTTAGTTTTGGGTTAGGGTTATGTTAAGGGATTGAGTTTGAGATAGGGTTAGGGATAAGGTTTGGACTTGGGTTCGGATTATCGTTAGGGTTAGGGTTAGGGTTAGGGTTAGGGTTAGGATTTGCGTTAGGGTTAGGGTTAGGGATAGGTTTAGGATTAGGGTTAGGGTTAGGGTTAGGGTTTGGGTTTGGGTTAGAGTTAGGTTTAGGGTTAGGGTTTGGGTTAGGGTTAGGGTTAGGTTTAGGGTTAGGTTTTGGGTTAGCGTTAGGCTTGGATTTTGGGTTTGGGTTAGGGTTAGTGTTAGGGTTGGGGTTTGGTTTAGGGTTGGAATTAGGGTTAGGTTTAGGGTTAAGGGTTAGGGTTAGGGTTAGTGTTAGGATTTGGGTTAAGGTCAGGGTTATGTTTAGGGTTAGAGTTAGGGTTTGGGTTAGGGTTATGGTTACGGTTATGGGTAGGATTAGGGTTCGTGTTCGGGTTCGGGTTACGGTTAGAGTTAGGGTTAGGTTTAGGATTAAGGTTAAGGTTAGGGTTTGGGTTTGGTTTCGGGTTAGATTTAGGGTTAGGGTTAGGGTTAGTTTTAGGTTTTGGGTTAGGTTTAGAGTTAGGGTTAGGGTTAGGGTTTGGTTTGGGTTAGGGTTAGTGTTACGGATAGGGTAAGTGTTCGGTTTTGGGTTAGGGTTAGGTTTAGGGTTAGGTTAGAAGTTGGTTGAGGATTAGGGTTAGGGTTAGGATTAGAGTTAGGCTTTGGTTTGGGATAGGGTTAGTGTTAGGGTTAGGGATAGGGTTTGGGTTAGGGTTACGGTTAGGGTTAGGGTTATGGTTAGGGTTTGGGGTAGGGTTAGGTTTTGTGTTAGGTTAGGGTTAGGGTTAGGGTTAAGGTGAGGTTTAGGGTTCGGGGTAGGTTTAGGGTTAGGTTTAGGATTAGGGTTAGGTTTAGTGTTAGTGTTTGGGCTGGGTTAGGGTTAGGTTTAGGGTTAGGGTTAGGGTTTGGCTTAGAATTAGGGTTAGTGTTAGGGTTAGGGTGAGGGCTAGGCGATACGGATAAGTTTAGGTTTAAGGTTAGGGATAGGGTTTGGGCTTGGGTTACTGTTAGTGTTAGGTTTAGGATTAGAGTTAGGGTTAGTGATAGGTTTAGGGTTTGGGTTTGGGTGAGAGTTAGGTTTAGGGTTAGGGTTTGGGTTAGTGTTAGGGTTTGTGTTAGGGTTAGGGTTAGGGTTAGGGTTAGGGTTAGTATTAGGATTAGGGTTTGGGGCAGGATTAGGGTTAGGGTAAGGGTTAGGGTTAGGGTTTGTGTTAGGGTTAGGGTTAGGGTTGGGGGTAGGGTAAGTATTAGGATTAGGGTTTGGGTTAGTGTTAGGGTTACGGTTAGCGTTAGGGTTAGGGTTAGGTTTGGATTTAGTTTTGGGTTAGGGTTAGGTTAAGGGTTTGGTTTTGAGTTAGGGTTAGGGTTACGGTTAAGGTTTGGATTTGGGTTCAGATTATCATTAGGGTTAGGGTTAGGGTTAGGGGTTGGGTTTGCGTTAGGGTTAGGGTTAGGGTTAGGTTTAGGGTTAGGGTTAGGGTTAGCGTTTGGTTTAGGGTTAGGTTTAGGGTTAGGGTTTTGGTTGGGGTTAGCTTTAGGGTTAGGGATTGGGCAAGTGTTAGGGTTAGGGTTAGGGTTAGGGTTAGGGTTAGGGTTAGGGGATAGGATTAGGGTTAGGGTTAGTTTTAGGGCTTGCGTTAGAGTTACGGTTAGGGTTAGGTTTAGGGTTAGAGTTAGGGTTAGGATTAGGTTTGAGTTTGGGTTAGGGTTAGGGTTAGGGTTTGGGTTTTGGTTAGTTTTAGGGTTTTGGATAGGGTTAGGGTTAGGGTAAGGGTTATGGTTAGGTTTGTGTTAGGGTTAGGTTTAGGTTTATGTTTAGGGTTAGGGTTAGGGTTACTGTTAGGATTAGGGTTTGGGTTAGGGTTAGGGTTAGGGTTATGGTTAGGTTTAGGGTTAGGGTTTGGGTTAGCGTTAGGCTTGGATTTTGGGTTTGGGTTAGGGTTAGTGTTAGGGTTGGGGTTTGGGTTATGGTTGGAATTAGGGTTAGGTTTAGGGTTAGGGGTTAGGGTTAGGGTTAGTGTTAGGATTTGGGTTAAGGTCAGGGTTAGGTTTAGGGTTAGTATTAGGGTTTGGGTTAGGGTTATGGTTATGTTTATGGGTAGGATTAGGGTTCGTGTTCGGGTTCGGGTTACGGTTAGAATTAGGGTTAGGTTTAGGATTAGGGTTAAGGTTAGGGTTTGGGTTTGGTTTCGGGTTAGATTTAGGGTTAGGGTTAGGGTTAGGTTTAGGTTTTGGGTTAGGTTTAGAGTTAGGGTTAGGGTTAGGGTTTGGTATGGGTTAGGGTTAGTGTTACGGATAGGGTAAGGGTTCGGTTTTGGGTTAGGGTTAGGTTTAGGGTTAGGTTAGAAGTTGGTTGAGGATTAGGGTTAGGGTTAGGATTAGAGTTAGGCTTTGGTTTGGGATAGGGTTAGTGTTAGGGTTAGGGATAGGGTTTGGGTTAGGGTTACGGTTAGGGTTAGGGTTATGGTTAGGGTTTGGGTTAGGGTTAGGTTTTGTGTTAGGTTAGGGTTAGGGTTAGGTTTAAGGTGAGGTTTAGGGTTCGGGGTAGGTTTAGGGTTAGTGTTAGAGTTAGGGTTAGGGTTTGGGTTAGGTTTAGGTTTAGGGTTAGGTTTAGGATTAGGGTTAGGTTTAGTATTAGTGTTTGGGCTGGGTTAGGGTTAGGTTTAGGGTTAGGGTTAGGGTTTGGCTTAGAATTAGTGTTAGGGTTAGGGTTAGGGTGAGGGCTAGGCGATACGGATAGGTTTAGGTTTAGGGTTAGGGATAGGGTTTGGGCTTGGGTTACTGTTAGTGTTAGGTTTAGGATTAGAGTTAGGGTTAGTGATAGGTTTAGGGTTTGGGTTTGGGTTAGAGTTAGGTTTAGGGTTAGGGTTTGGGTTAGTGTTAGGGTTTGTGTTAGGGTTAGGGTTAGGGTTAGGGTTAGGTTTAGTATTAGGATTAGGGTTTGGGTTAGTTTTAGGGTTACGGTTAGGCTTATGTTTAGATTTAGTTTTGGGTTAGGGTTAGGTTAAGGGTTTGATTTTGAGTTAGGGTTAGGGTTAAGGTTTGGATTTGGGTTCGGATTATCGTTAGGGTTAGGGTTAGTGTTAGGGTTTGTGTTTGCATTAGGGTTAGGGTTAGGGTTAGGTTTAGGGTCAGGGTTAGGCTTAGGGTTTGGTTTAGGGTTAGGGTTAGGGTTAGGGTTTCAGTTAGGGTTAGCATTAGGGTTAGGGTTTGGGCAAGTGTTAGGATTAGTGTTAGGGTTAGGGTTTGGGTTAGGATTAGGGTAAGGGTTAGGGTTACGGGATAGGGTTAGGGTTAGGGTTAGGGTTAGTTTTAGTGCTTGGGTTAGAGTTAGTGTTAGGGTTAGGGTTAGGGTTAGTGTTAGGATTAGGGTTTGGGTTTGGGTTAGGATTATGGTTATGGTTATGGTTAGGATTAGGGTTCGGGTTAGGGTTAGGGTTAGGGTTAGAGTTAGGGTTAGGGTTAGGGTTAGGGTTAGGTTTAGTGTTAGTGTTTGGGCTGGGTTAGGGTTAGAGTTAGGGTTATGGTTAGGGTTAGAGTTAGGGTTAGGGCTAGGCGATACGGATAGGGTTAGGGTTAGGGTTAGGGTTAGGGCTAGGCGATACGGATACGGTTAGGGTTAGGGTTAGGGATAGGGTTTGGGCTTGTGTTAGGGTTAGTGTTAGGTTTAGGATTAGAGTTAGGGTTAGTGAGAGGATTAGGGTTTTGGTTTGGGTTAGAGTTAGGTTTAGGGTTAGGGTTTGGGTTAGTGTTAGGGTTTGTGTTAGGGTTAGGGTTAAGGTTAGGGTTAGGGTTAGTATTAATATTAGGGTTTGGGTTAGTGTTGGGGTTACGGTTAGGGTTAGGTATAGATTTAGTTTTGGGTTAGGGTTAGGTTAAGGGTTTGAGTTTGAGTTAGGGTTAGGGTTAAGGTTTGGATTTGGGTTCGGATTATCGTTAGGGTTAGGGTTAGGGTTAGGGTTAGGGTTAGGATTTGCGTTAGGGTTAGGGTTAGGGTTAGGTTTAGGGTTAGGGTTAGGGTTAGGGTTTGGGTTTGGGTTAGAGTTAGGTTTAGGGTTAGGGTTTGGGTTAGGGTTAGGGTTAGGTTTAGGGTTAGGGTTTGGGTTAGCTTTAGGCTTGGATTTTGGGTTTGGGTTAGGGTTAGTGTTAGGGTTGGGGTTTGGGTTAGGGTTGGAATTAGGGTTAGGTTTAGGGTTAGGGGTTAGGGTTAGGGTTAGTGTTAGGATTTGGGTTAAGGTCAGGGTTATGTTTAGGGT
>CM069533.1:522500-525000 GCA_035773235.1 Eospalax fontanierii | reverse complement strand
AGGGGTTAGGGTTAGGGTTAGTGTTAGGATTTGGGTTAGGGTCAGGGTTAGGTTTAGGGTTAGGGTTAGGGTTTAGTTTAGGGTTATGGTTATGGTTATGGTTAGGAATAGGGTTCGGGTTCGTGTTCGGGTTAGGGTTAGAGTTAGGGTTAGGGTTAGGATTAGGGTTAGGGTTAGGGCTAGGCGATACGGATAGGGTTAGGGTTAGGGTTAGGGTTAGGGCTAGGCGATACGGATAGGGTTAGGGTTAGGGTTAGGGGTAGGATTAGGGTTAGGGGATAGGGTTAGGGTTAGGGTTAGGATTTGGGTTAGGGCTAGGGTGGGGTTAGGGTAAGGTTAGGGTTAGGGTTATGGTTATGGTTAGGATTAGGGTTCGGGTTAGGGTTTGGGTTAGGTTTAGTGTTAGGGTTTGGGTTTGATTTAGGTTTAGGGTTAGGGTTAGGGTTAGGGTTTGGTTTAGGGTTAGGGTTAGCGTTAGGGTTAGGGTGTGGGTTTGGGTTAGGGTTAGGCTTAGGGTTAGCGTTAGGGTAAGTGTTAGGTTTAGGGTTTAGGTTTACGGTTAGGGTTAGGGTTAGGGTTAGGGTTTTGTTTATGCTTAGGTTTGGTGTTAGGGATTGGATTAGTGTTAGGTTTAGGGTTAGGGTTAGGGTTACGGTTAGGATTAGGGTTAAGGTTAGTGTTTGGTTTTGGGTTCGGGTTAGATTTAGGGTTAGGGTAGGGTTAGGGTTAGGGTTAGGGTTTGGGTTAGGTTTAGGGTTAGGTTTAATGTTAGGGTTAGGGTTTGGGTTAGGGTTAGGGTTAGGGTTAGGGTTAGGGTTAGGTTTAGGTTTAGTTTTGGGTTAGGGTTAGGTTAAGGGTTTGATTTTGAGTTAGGGTTAGGGTTAAGGTTTGGATTTGGGTTCGGATTATCGTTAGGGTTAGGGTTAGGGTTAGGGTTTGGGTTTGCGTTAGGGTTAGGGTTAGGGTTAGGGTTAGGTTTAGGGTTAGGGTTAGGCTTAGGGTTTGGTTTAGGGTTAGGGTTAGGGTTAGGGTTTCAGTTAGGGTTAGCATTAGGGTTAGGGTTTGGGCAAGTATTAGGATTAGGCTTAGGGTTAGGGTTTGGGTTAGGATTTTGGTAAGGGTTAGGGTTACGGGATAGGGTTAGGGTTAGGGTTAGGGTTAGTTTTAGGGCTTGGGTTAGAGTTAGTGTTAGAGTTAGGGTTAGTGTTAGGATTAGTGTTTGGGTTTGGGTTAGGGTTAGGGTTAGGGTTAGGGTTTGGGTTACTTTTAGGGTTTTGTATAGGGTTAGGGTTAGGGTAAGGGTTATTGTTAGGGTTTGTGTTAGGGTTAGGTTTAGGTTTAGGGTTAGGGTTAGGGTTAGGGTTACTCTTAGGATTAGGGTTTGGGTTAGGGTTAGGGTTAGGGTTAGTGTTAGGGTTAGGGTTAGGTTTAGGGTTAGGGTTTGGGTTATCGTTAGGCTTGGATTTTGTGTTTGGTTTAGGGTTAGGGTTAGGGTTGGGTTTTGGGTTAGTGTTAGGATTAGGGTTAGGTTTAGGGTTAGGGGTTAGGGTTAGGGTTAGGGTTAGGGTTAGGGTTTGGGTTAGGGTTATGGTTATGGTTATGGTTAGGATTAGGGTTCGGGTTCGGGTTCGGGTTATGGTTAGTTTAGGGTCAGAGTTAGGGTTAGGGTTAGGATTAGTGTTAGGGTTAGGGTTAGGGTTAGTTTTAGGGCTTGGGTTAGAGTTAGGGTTAGGGTTAGGGTTAGGGTTAGTGTTAGGATTAGAGTTTTGGTTAGGGTTAGGGTTAGGGTTTGGGTTAGTTTTAGGGTTTTGGATAGTATTAGGGTTAGGGTAAGGGTTATTGTTAGGGTTTGTATTAGGGTTAGGTTTAGGTTTAGGGTTTGGGTTAGGGTTAGATTTAGGGTTAGGGTTAGGGTTAGGGTTTGAGTTAGGGGATAGGGTTAGGGTTAGGGTTAGGGTTAGTTTTAGGGCTTTGGTTAGAGTTAGGGTTAGGGTTAGGGTTAGATTTAGTGTTAGGATTAGGGTTTGGGTTTGGGTTAGGTTTGGGGTTAGGTTTAGGGTTTCGGTTAGTTTTAGGGTTTTGGATAGGGTTAGGGTTAGTGTAAGGGTTATTGTTAGGGTTTGTGTTAGGGTTAGGTTTAGGGTTAGAGTTAGGGTTAGGGTTAGGATTATTTTTAGGGTTAGGGTTTGGGTTAGCGTTAGGCTTGGATTTTGGGTTTGAGTTAGGGTTAGGATTTGGGTTGGGGTTTGGGTTAGGGTTGGAATTAGGGTTAGGTTTAGGGTTAGTGGTTAGGGTTAGGGTTAGTGTTAGGATTTGGGTTAGGGTCAGGGTTAGGTTTAGGGTTAGGGTTAGGGTTTAGATTAGGGTTATGGTTATGGTTATGGTTAGGAATAGGGTTCGGGTTCGTGTTCGTTTTAGGGTTAGAGTTAGGGTTAGGGTTAGGATTAGGGTTAGGGTTAGGGCTAGGCGATACGGATAGAGTTAGGAATAGGGTTAGGGT
>CM069533.1:512500-517500 GCA_035773235.1 Eospalax fontanierii | reverse complement strand
TAGGGTTAGGGTTAGGGTTAGGGTTTGGTTTAGGGTTAGGGTTAGCGTTAGGGTTAGGGTGTGGGTTTGGGTTAGGGTTAGGCTTAGGGTTAGCGTTAGGGTAAGTGTTAGGTTTAGGGTTTAGGTTTACGGTTAGGGTTAGTGTTAGGGTTAGGGTTTTGTTTATGCTTAGGTTTGGTGTTAGGGATTGGATTAGTGTTAGGTTTAGGGTTAGGGTTAGGATTAGGGTTAAGGTTAGTGTTTGGTTTTGGGTTCGGGTTAGATTTAGGGTTAGGGTAGGGTTAGGGTTAGGGTTAGGGTTTGGGTTAGGTTTAGGGTTAGGTTTAATGTTAGGGTTAGGGTTTGGGTTAGGGTTAGGGTTAGGGTTAGGGTTAGGGTTAGGGTTAGGGTTAGGTTTAGGTTTAGTTTTGGGTTAGGGTTAGGTTAAGGGTTTGATTTTGAGTTAGGGTTAGGGTTAAGGTTTGGATTTGGGTTCGGATTATCGTTAGGGTTAGGGTTAGGGTTAGGGTTTGGGTTTGCGTTAGGGTTAGGGTTAGGGTTAGGGTTAGGTTTAGGGTTAGGGTTAGGCTTAGGGTTTGGTTTAGGGTTAGGGTTAGGGTTAGAGTTTCAGTTAGGGTTAGCATTAGGGTTAGGGTTTGGGCAAGTATTAGGATTAGGCTTAGGGTTAGGGTTTGGGTTAGGATTAGGGTAAGGGTTAGGGTTACGGGATAGGGTTAGGGTTAGGGTTAGGGTTAGTTTTAGGGCTTGGGTTAGAGTTAGTGTTAGAGTTAGGGTTAGTGTTAGGATTAGTGTTTGGGTTTGGGTTAGGGTTAGGGTTAGGGTTAGGGTTTGGGTTACTTTTAGGGTTTTGTATAGGGTTAGGGTTAGGGTAAGGGTTATTGTTAGGGTTTGTGTTAGGGTTAGGTTTAGGTTTAGGGTTAGGGTTAGGGTTAGGGTTACTCTTAGGATTAGGGTTTGGGTTAGGGTTAGGGTTAGGGTTAGGGTTAGGGTTAGGGTTAGGTTTAGGGTTAGGGTTTGGGTTAGCGTTAGGCTTGGATTTTGTGTTTGGTTTAGGGTTAGGGTTAGGGTTGGGGTTTGGGTTAGTGTTAGGATTAGGGTTAGGTTTAGGGTTAGGGGTTAGGGTTAGGGTTAGGGTTAGGGTTTGGGTTAGGGTTATGGTTATGGTTATGGTTAGGATTAGGGTTCGGGTTCGGGTTCGGGTTATGGTTAGTTTAGGGTCAGAGTTAGGGTTAGGGTTAGGATTAGTGTTAGTGTTAGGGTTAGGGTTAGTTTTAGGGCTTGGGTTAGAGTTAGGGTTAGGGTTAGGGTTAGGGTTAGTGTTAGGATTAGAGTTTTGGTTAGGGTTAGGGGTAGGGTTTGGGTTAGTTTTAGGGTTTTGGATAGTATTAGGGTTAGGGTACGGGTTATTGTTAGGGTTTGTATTAGGGTTAGGTTTAGGTTTAGGGTTTGGGTTAGGGTAAGATTAAGGGTAAGGGTAAGGGATAGGGTTTGAGTAAGGGGATAGGGTTAGGGTTAGGGTAAGGGTAAGTTTTAGGGCTTTGGTTAGAGTTAGGGTTAGGGTTAGGGTTAGGTTTAGTGTTAGGATTAGGGTTTGGGTTTGGGTTAGGGTTGGGGTTAGGTATAGGGTTTCGGTTAGTTTTAGGGTTTTGGATAGGGTTAGGGTTAGGGTAAGGGTTATTGTTAGGGTTTGTGTTAGGGTTAGGTTTAGGGTTAGAGTTAGGGTTAGGGTTAGGATTATTTTTAGGGTTAGGGTTTGGGTTAGCGTTAGGCTTGGATTTTGGGTTTGAGTTAGGGTTAGGATTTGGGTTGGGGTTTGGGTTAGGGTTGGAATTAGGGTTAGGGTTAGGTTTAGGGTTAGGGTTAGGGTTAGTGTTAGGATTTGTTTTAGGGTCAGGTTTAGGTTTAGGGTTAGGGTTAGGGTTTAGATTAGGGTTATGGTTATGGTTATGGTTAGGAATAGGGTTCGGGTTCGTGTTCGGGTTAGGGTTAGAGTTAGGGTTAGGGTTAGGATTAGGGTTAGGGTTAGGGCTAGACGATACGGATAGAGTTAGGGATAGGGTTAGGATTAGGGCTAGGTGATACGGATAGGGTTAGGGTTAGGGTTAGGGATAGGATTAGGGTTTGGGTTTGGGTTTGGGTTCGGGTTAGATTTAGGGTTAGGGTTAGGGTTAGGTTTAGGTTTTGGGTTAGGTTTAGAGTTACGGTTAGGGTTAGGGTTTGGTTTGGGTTAGGGTTAGTGTTACGGATAGGGTAAGGGTTCGGTTTTGGGTTAGGGTTAGGGTTAGGGTTAGGGTTAGAGGTTGGTTGAGGATTTCGTTTAGGGTTAGGATTAGGTTAAGGGTTTGATTTTGAGTTAGGGTTAGGGTTAAGGTTTGGATTTGGGTTCGGATTATCGTTAGGGTTAGGGTTAGGGTTAGGGTTTGGGTTAGTATTAGGATTAGGGTTCGGGTTAGTTTTAGGGTTACGGTTAGGCTTAGGTTTAGATTTAGTTTTGGGTTAGGGTTAGGTTAAGGGTTTGATTTTGAGTTAGGGTTAGGGTTAAGGTTTGGATTTGGGTTCGGATTATCGTTAGGGTTAGGGTTAGGGTTAGGGTTTGGGTTTGCGTTAGGGTTAGGGTTAGGGTTAGGTTTAGGGTTAGGGTTAGGCTTAGGGTTTGGTTTAGGGTTAGTGTTAGGATTAGGGTTTCAGTTAGGGTTAGCATTAGGGTTAGGGTTTGGGCAAGTGTTAGGATTAGGGTTAGGGTTAGGGTTTGGGTTAGGATTAGGGTAAGGGTTAGGGTTACGGTTAGGGTTATGGTTAGTGTTAGGATTAGGGTTTGGGTTTGGGTTAGGGTTGGGGTTAGGTTTAGGGTTTCGGTTAGTTTTAGGGCTTTAGATAGGGTTAGGGTTAGGGTAAGGGTTATTGTTAGGGTTTGTGTTAGGGTTAGGTTTAGGGTTAGAGTTAGGGTTAGGGTTAGGATTATTTTTAGGGTTAGGGTTTGGGTTAGCGTTAGGCTTGGATTTTGGGTTTGGGTTAGGGTTAGGTATAGGGTTAGGGGTTAGGGTTAGGGTTAGGGTTAGGATTTGGGTTAGGGTCAGGGTTAGGTTTAGGATTAGGGTTAGGGTTTAGATTAGGGTTATGGTTATGGTTATGGTTAGGAATAGGGTTCGGGTTCGTGTTCGGGTTAGGGTTAGAGTTAGGGTTAGGGTTTGGGTTTGGGTTTGGGTTCTGGTTAGATTAAGGGTTAGGGTTAGTGTTAGGTTTAGGTTTTGGGTTAGGTTTAGAGTTACGGTTAGGGTTAGGGTTTGGTTTGGGTTAGGGTTAGTGTTACGGATAGGGTAAGGGTTCGGTTTTGGGTTAGGGTTAGGTTTAGGGTTAGGTTAGAGGTTGGTTGAGGATTAGGGTTAGGGTTAGGATTAGAGTTAGGCTTTGGCTTGGGATAGGGTTAGTGTTAGTGTTAGGGATAGGGTTTGGGTTAGGGTTACGGTTAGGGTTAGGGTTATGGTTAGGGTTTGGGTTAGGGTTAGGGTTTGTGTTAGTTTAGGGTTAGGGTTAGGGTTAAAGTGAGGTTTAGGGTACGAGGTATGTTTAGGGTTACTCTTAGGGTTAGGGTTAGGGTTTGGGTTAGGTTTAGGGTTAGGGTTAGGGTTAGGTTTAGTGTTAGTGTTTGGGCTGGGTTAGGGTTACAGTTAGGGTTAGGGTTAGGGTTAGGGTTAGGGTTAGGGCTAGGCGATACGGATAGCGTTAGGGTTAGGGTTAGGGTTAGGGCTAGGCGATACGGATAGGGTTAGGGTTAGGGTTAGGGATAGGGTTTGGGCTTGTGTTAGGGTTAGTGTTAGGTTTAGGATTAGAGTTAGGGTTAGTGAGAGGATTAGGGTTTGGGTTTGGGTTAGAGTTAGGTTTAGGGTTAGGGTTTGGGTTAGTGTTTGGGTTTGTGTTAGGGTTAGGGTTAAGGTTAGGGTTAGGGTTAGTATTAATATTAGGGTTTGGGTTAGTGTTAGGGTTACGGTTAGGGTTAGGTTTAGATTTAGTTTTGGGTTAGGGTTAGGTTAAGGGTTTGATTTTGAGTTAGGGTTAGGGTTAAGGTTTGGATTTGGGTTCGGATTATCGTTAGGGTTAGGGTTAGGGTTAGGTTTTGGGTTTGCGTTAGGGTTAGGGTTAGGGTTAGGTTTAGGGTTAGGGTTAGTGTTTGGGTTTGGGTTAGAGTTAGGTTTAGGGTTAGGGTTTGGGTTAGGGTTAGGGTTAGGTTTAGTGTTAGTGTTTGGGCTTTGGTTAGGGTTAGGTTTAGGGTTAGGGTTGGGTTAGGGTTAGTGTTAGGGTTTGGGATAGGATTAGGGTTAGGGTAAGGGTTAGGGTTAGGCTTTGTGTTAGGGTTAGGGTCAGGGTTAGGGTTAGTATTAGGATTAGGGTTTAGGTTAGTGTTAGGGTTACGGTTAGGGTTAAGGTTTGGGTTAGCGTTAGGATTGGAGTTTGGGTTTGGGTTAGGGTTAGGGTTGGGGTTAGGGTTTGGGTTAGGGTTAGGATTAGGGTTAGGATTAGGGTTAGGGGATAGGGTTAGGGTTAGGGTTAGGATTTGGGTTAGGGCTAGGGTAGGGTTAGGGTACGGGTTAGGGATAGGGTTATGGTTATGTTTAGGGTTAGGATTAGGGTTCGGGTTAGGGTTAGGGTTTGGGTTAGGGTTAGGGTTAGGTTTAGTGTTAGGGTTAGGGTTTGGGTTAGGGTTAGGGTTAGGGTTAGGGTTAGGTTTGGATTTAGTTTTGGGTTAAGGGTTTTAGTTAGGTTAAGGGTTTGGTTTTGAGTTAGGGTTAGGGTTACTGTTAAGGTTTGGATTTGGGTTCGGATTATCGTTAGGGTTAGGGTTAGGGTTAGGGTTTGGGTTTGCGTTAATGTTAGGGTTAGGTTTAGGGTTAGGGTTAGCGTTTGGTTTAGGGTTAGGTTTAGGGTTAGGGTTTTGGTTAGGGTTAGCATTAGGGTTAGCGATTGGGCAAGTTTTAGGGTTAGGATTAGGGTTAGGGTTTGGG
>CM069533.1:505000-507500 GCA_035773235.1 Eospalax fontanierii | reverse complement strand
TTAGGGTTAGGATTAGGGTTAGGATTAGGGTTAGGGGATAGGGTTAGGGTTAGGGTTAGGATTTGGGTTAGGGCTAGGGTAGGGTTAGGGTACGGGTTAGGGATAGGGTTATGGTTATGTTTAGGGTTAAGATTAGGGTTCGGGTTAGGGTTAGGGTTTGGGTTAGGGTTAGGGTTAGGTTTAGTGTTAGGGTTAGGGTTTGGGTTAGGGTTAGGGTTAGGGTTAGGGTTAGGTTTGGATTTAGTTTTGGGTTAGGGTTAGGTTAAGGGTTTGGTTTTGAGTTAGGGGTAGGGTTACTGTTAAGGTTTGGATTTGGGTTCGGATTATCGTTAGGGTTAGGGTTAGGGTTAGGGTTTGGGTTTGCGTTAATGTTAGGGTTAGGTTTAGGGTTAGGGTTAGCGTTTGGTTTAGGGTTAGGTTTAGGGTTAGGGTTTTGGTTAGGGTTAGCATTAGGGTTAGCGATTGGGCAAGTGTTAGGGTTAGGGTTAGGGTTAGGGTTTGGGTTAGGGTTAGGGTTAGGGTTTGGGTTAGGGGATAGTGTTAAGGTTATGTTTAGTTTTAGGGCTTGGGTTAGAGTTAGGGTTAGGGTTAGGGTTAGGGTTAGGGTTAAGGGTTAGGGTTATGGTTATGGTTATGGGTAGGATTAGGGTTCGTGTTCGGGTTCGGGTTAGGGTTAGAGTTAGGGTTAGGTTTAGGATTAGTGTTAAGGTTAGGGTTTGGGTTTGGTTTCGGGTTAGATTTAGGGTTAGGGTTAGGGTTAGGTTTAGGTTTTGGGTTAGGTTTAGAGTAAGGGTTAGGGTTAGGGTTTGGTTTGGGTTAGGGTTAGTGTTACGGATAGAGTAAGGGTTCGGTTTTGGGTTAGGGTTAGGTTTAGGGTTAGGTTAGAGGTTGGTTGAGGATTAGGGTTAGGGTTCGGATTAGAGTTAGGCTTTGGTTTATGATAGGGTTAGTGTTAGTTTTAGGGATAGGGTTTGGGTTAGGGTTACGGTTAGGGTTAGGGTTAGGGTTAGGTTTAGGGTTAGGGTTTGGGTTAGGGTTAGGTTTAGGGTTAGGGTTAGGCTTAGGGTTTGGTTTAGGGTTAGGGTTAGGGTTAGGGTTTCAGTTAGGGTTAGCATTAGGGTTAGGGTTTGGGCAAGTATTAGGATTAGGCTTAGGGTTAGGTTTTGGGTTAGGATTTTGGTAAGGGTTAGGGTTACGGGATAGGGTTAGGGTTAGGGTTAGGGTTAATTTTAGGGCTTGGGTTAGAGTTAGTGTTAGAGTTAGGGTTAGTGTTAGGATTAGTGTTTGGGTTTGGGTTAGGGTTAGGGTTAGGGTTAGGGTTTGGGTTACTTTTAGGGTTTTGTATTGGGTTAGGGTTAGGGTAAGGGTTATTGTTAGGGTTTGTGTTAGGGTTAGGTTTAGGTTTAGGGTTAGGGTTAGGGTTAGGGTTACTCTTAGGATTAGGGTTTGGGTTAGGGTTAGGGTTAGGGTTAGTGTTAGGGTTAGGGTTAGGTTTAGGGTTAGGGTTTGGGTTAGCGTTAGGCTTGGATTTTGTGTTTGGTTTAGGGTTAGGGTTAGGGTTGGGGTTTGGGTTAGTGTTAGGATTAGGGTTAGGTTTAGGGTTAGGGGTTAGGGTTAGGGTTAGGGTTAGGGTTAGGGTTTGGGTTAGGGTTATGGTTATGGTTATGGTTAGGATTAGGGTTCGGGTTCGGGTTCGGGTTATGGTTAGTTTAGGGTCAGAGTTAGGGTTAGGGTTAGGATTAGTGTTAGGGTTAGGGTTAGGGTTAGTTTTAGGGCTTGGGTTAGAGTTAGGGTTAGGGTTACGGTTAGGGTTAGTGTTAGGATTAGAGTTTTGGTTAGGGTTAGGGTTAGGGTTTGGGTTAGTTTTAGGGTTTTGGATAGTATTAGGGTTAGGGTAAGGGTTATTGTTAGGGTTTGTATTAGGGTTAGGTTTAGGTTTAGGGTTTGGGTTAGGGTTAGATTTAGGGTTAGGGTTAGGGTTAGGGTTTGAGTTAGGGGATAGGGTTAGGGTTAGGGTTAGGGGTAGTTTTAGGGCTTTGGTTAGAGTTAGGGTTGGGGTTAGGGGTAGGGTGAGTGTTAGGATTAGGGTTTGGGTTTGGGTTAGGGTTGGGGTTAGGTATAGGGTTTCGGTTAGTTTTAGGGTTTTGGATAGGGTTAGGGTTAGTGTAAGGGTTATTGTTAGGGTTTGTGTTAGGGTTAGGTTTAGGGTTAGAGTTAGGGTTAGGGTTAGGATTATTTTTAGTGTTAGGGTTTGGGTTAGCGTTAGGCTTGGATTTTGGGTTTGAGTTAGGGTTAGGATTTGGGTTGGGGTTTGGGTTAGGGTTGGAATTAGGGTTAGGTTTAGGGTTAGGGGTTAGGGTTAGGGTTAGTGTTAGGATTTGGGTTAGGGTCAGGGTTAGGTTTAGGGTTAGGGTTAGGGTTTAGATTAGGGTTATGGTTATGGTTATGGTTAGGAATAGGGTTCGGGTTCGTGTTCGGTTTAGGGTTAGAGTTAGGG
Organism: Eospalax fontanierii; assembly: GCA_035773235.1. NCBI lineage: Eukaryota > Metazoa > Chordata > Mammalia > Rodentia > Spalacidae > Eospalax > Eospalax fontanierii. Next base: position 505,003 of record CM069533.1, on the reverse strand, counting down.
TTA
>CM069533.1:490000-495000 GCA_035773235.1 Eospalax fontanierii | reverse complement strand
GTTAGGGTTACGGGATAGGGTTAGGGTTAGGGTAAAGTTAGGGTTAGTTTTAGGGCTTGGGTTTGGGTTTGGGTTTGGGTTAGGGTTAGAGTTAGGGTTAGGGTTTGGGTTACTTTTAGGGTTTTGGATAGGGTTAGGGTTAGGGTAAGGGTTATTGTTAGGGTTTGTGTTAGGGTTAGGTTTAGGTTTACGGTTAGGGTTAGGGTTACTCTTAGGATTAGGTTTTGGGTTAGGGTTAGGGTTAGGGTTAGGGTTAGGGTTAGGTTTAGGGTTAGGGTTTGGGTTAGCGTTAGGCTTGGATTTGGGGTTTGGTTTAGGGTTAGGGTTAGGGTTGGGGTTTGGGTTAGTGTTAGGATTAGGGTTAGGTTTAGGGTTAGGGGTTAGGTCTAGGGGTAGTGTTAGGGTTAGGGTTTGGGTTAGGATTATGGTTATGGTTATGGTTAGGATTAGGGTCCAGGTTCGGGTTCGGGTTAGGGTTAGGGTTAGGGTTAAGCTTAGGGTTAGGGTTAGGGTTAGGGTTAGGGTTTGGGTTAGTTTTAGGGTTTTGGATAGTATTAGGGTTAGGATAAGGGTTATTGTTAGGGTTTGTATTAGGGTTAGGTTTAGGTTTAGGGTTTGGGTTAGGGTTAGATTTAGGGTTAGGGTTAGGGTTAGGGTTAGAGTTAGGGGATAGGGTTAGGGTTAGTGTTAGGGTTAGTTTTAGGGCTTTGGTTAGAATTAGGGTTAGGGTTAGGGTTAGTTTTAGGGCTTTGGTTAGAGTTAGGGTTAGGGTTAGGTTTAGGGTTAGTGTTAGGATTAGGGTTTGGGTTTGGGTTAGGGTTGGGGTTAGTTTTAGGGTTTCGGTTATTTTTAGGGTTTTGGATAGGGTTAGGGTTAGGGTAAGGGTTAGGGTGACTGTTAGGATTAGGGTTGGGTTAGGATTAGGGTTAGGGTTAGGGTTAGGGTTAGGGTTAGGGTTAGGGTTAGGGTTAGGGTTAGGATTATTTTTAGGGTTAGGGTTTGGGTTAGCGTTAGGCTTGGATTTTGGGTTTGGGTTAGGGTTAGGGTTAGGGTTGGGGTTTGGGTTAGGGTTGGAATTAGGGTTAGGTTTAGGGTTAGGGGTTAGGGTTAGGGTTAGTGTTAGGATTTGGGTTAGGGTCAGGGTTAGGTTTAGGGTTAGGGTTAGGGTTTAGTTTAGGGTTATGGTTATGGTTATGGTTAGGAATAGGGTTCGGATTCGTGTTCAGGTTAGGGTTAGAGTTAGGGTTAGGGTTAGGATTAGGGTTAGGGTTAGGGCTAGGCGATACGGATAGGGTTAGGGTTAGGGTTAGGGTTAGGGCTAGGCGATACGGATAGGGTTAGGGTTAGGGTTAGGGGTAGGATTAGGGTTAGGGGATAGAGTTAGGGTTAGGGTTAGGATTTGGGTTAGGGCTAGGGTGGGGTTGGGGAAAGGTTGGGGTTAGGGTTATGGTTATGGTTAGGATTAGGGTTCGGGTTAGGGTTTGGGTTAGGTTTAGTGTTAGGGTTTGGGTTTGATTTAGGTTTAGGGTTAGGGTTAGGGTTAGGGTTTGGTTTAGGGTTAGGGTTAGCGTTAGGGTTAGGGTGTGGGTTTGGGTTAGGGTTAGGCTTAGGGTTATCGTTAGGGTAAGTGTTAGGTTTAGGGTTTAGGTTTACGGTTAGGGTTAGGGTTAGGGTTAGGGTTTTGTTTATGCTTAGGTTTGGTGTTAGGGATTGGATTAGTGTTAGGTTTAGGGTTAGGGTTAGGGTTAGGGTTAGGATTAGGGTTAAGGTTAGTGTTTGGTTTTGGGTTCGGGTTAGATTTAGGGTTAGGGTAGGGTTAGGGTTAGGGTTAGGGTTTGGGTTAGGTTTAGGGTTAGGTTTAATGTTAGGGTTAGGGTTTGGGTTAGGGTTAGGGTTAGGGTTAGGGTTAGGGTTAGGTTTAGGTTTAGTTTTGGGTTAGGGTTAGGTTAAGGGTTTGATTTTGAGTTAGGGTTAGGGTTAAGGTTTGGATTTGGGTTCGGATTATCGTTAGGGTTAGGGTTAGGGTTAGGGTTTGGGTTTGCGTTAGGGTTAGGGTTAGGGTTAGGGTTAGGTTTAGGGTTAGGGTTAGGCTTAGGGTTTGGTTTAGGGTTAGGGTTAGGGTTAGGGTTTCAGTTAGGGTTAGCATTAGGGTTAGGGTTTGGGCAAGTATTAGGATTAGGCTTAGGGTTAGGGTTTGGGTTAGGATTAGGGTAAGGGTTAGGGTTACGGGATAGGGTTAGGGTTAGGGTTAGGGTTAGTTTTAGGGCTTGGGTTAGAGTTAGTGTTAGAGTTAGAGTTAGTGTTAGGATTAGTGTTTGGGTTTGGGTTAGGGTTAGGGTTAGGGTTAGGGTTTGGGTTACTTTTAGGGTTTTGTATACGGTTAGGGTTAGGGTAAGGGTTATTGTTAGGGTTTGTGTTAGGGTTAGGTTTAGGTTTAGGGTTAGTGTTAGGGTTAGGGTTACTCTTAGGATTAGGGTTTGGGTTAGGGTTAGGGTTAGGGTTAGGGTTAGGGTTAGGGTTAGGTTTAGGGTTAGGGTTTGGGTTAGCGTTAGGCTTGGATTTTGTGTTTGGTTTAGGGTTAGGGTTAGGGTTGGGGTTTGGGTTAGTGTTAGGATTAGGGTTAGGTTTAGGGTTAGGGGTTAGGGTTAGGGTTAGGGTTAGGGTTAGGGATGGGTTAGGGTTATGGTTATGGTTATGGTTAGGATTAGGGTTCGGGTTCGGGTTCGGGTTATGGTTAGTTTAGGGTCAGAGTTAGGGTTAGGGTTAGGATTAGTGTTAGGGTTAGGGTTAGGGTTAGTTTTAGGGCTTGGGTTAGAGTTAGGGTTAGGGTTAGGGTTAGGGTTAGTGTTAGGATTAGAGTTTTGGTTAGGGTTAGGGTTAGGGTTTGGGTTAGTTTTAGGGTTTTGGATAGTATTAGGGTTAGGGTAAGGGTTATTGTTAGGGTTTGTATTAGGGTTAGGTTTAGGTTTAGGGTTTGGGTTAGGGTTAGATTTAGGGTTAGGGTTAGGGTTAGGGTTTGAGTTAGGGGATAGGGTTAGGGTTAGGGTTAGGGTTAGTTTTAGGGCTTTGGTTAGAGTTAGGGTTAGGGCTAGGGTTAGGTTTAGTGTTAGGATTAGGGTTTGGGTTTGGGTTAGGGTTGGGGTTAGGTTTAGGGTTTCGGTTAGTTTTAGGGTTTTGGATAGGGTTAGGGTTAGGGTAAGGGTTATTGTTAGGGTTTGTGTTAGGGTTAGGTTTAGGGTTAGAGTTAGGGTTAGGGTTAGGGTTGGGGTTTGGGTTAGGGTTGGAATTAGGGTTAGGTTTAGGGTTAGGGGTTAGGGTTAGGGTTAGTGTTAGGATTTGGGTTAGGGTCAGGGTTAGATTTAGGGTTAGGGTTAGGGTTTAGATTAGGGTTATGGTTATGGTTATGGTTAGGAATAGGGTTCGGGTTCGGGTTCGGGTTAGGGTTAGAGTTAGGGTTAGGGTTAGGATTAGGGTTAGGGTTAGGGCTAGGCGATACGGATAGAGTTAGGGATAGGGTTAGGGTTAGGGCTAGGTGATACGGATAGGGTTAGGGTTAGGGTTAGGGATAGGATTAGGGTTTGGGTTTGGGTTTGGGTTCGGGTTAGATTTAGGGTTAGGGTTAGGGTTAGGTTTAGGTTTTGGGTTAGGTTTAGAGTTACGGTTAGGGTTAGGGTTTGGTTTGGGTTAGGGTTAGTGTTACGGATAGGGTAAGGGTTCGGTTTTGGGTTAGGGTTAGGTTTAGGGTTAGGTTAGAGGTTGGTTGAGGATTAGGGTTAGGGTTAGGATTAGAGTTACGCTTTGGTTTGGGATAGGGTTAGTGTTAGTGTTAGGGATAGGGTTTGGGTTAGGGTTACGGTTAGGGTTAGGGTTAGGGTTAGGGTTTGGGTTAGGGTTAGGGTTTGTGTTAGTTTAGTGTTAGGGTTAGGGTTAAAGTGATGTTTATGGTACGAGGTATGTTTAGGGTTACTGTTAGGGTTAGGTTTAGGGTTTGGGTTAGGTTTAGGGTTAGGGTTAGGGTTAGGTTTAGTGTTAGTGTTTGGGCTGGGTTAGGGTTAGAGTTAGGGTTAGGGTTAGGGTTAGGGTTAGGGCTAGGGCTAGGCGATACGGATAGGGTTAGGGTTAGGGTTAGTGTTAGGGCTAGGCGATACGGATAGGGTTAGGGTTAGGGTTAGGGATAGGGTTTGGGCTTGTGTTAGGGTTAGTGTTAGGTTTAGGTTTAGAGTTAGGGTTAGTGATAGGATTAGGGTTTGGGTTTGGGTTAGAGTTAGGTTTTGGGTTAGGGTTTGGGTTAATGTTAGGGTTTGTGTTAAGATTAGGGTTAAGGTTAGGGTTAGGGTTAGTATTAGGATTAGGGTTTGGGTTAGTGTTAGGGTTATGGTTAGGGTTAGGTTTAGATTTAGTTTTGGGTTAGGGTTAGGTTAAGGGTTTGATTTTGAGTTAGGGTTAGGGTTAAGGTTTGGATTTGAGTTCGGATTATCGGTAGGTTTAGGGTTAGGGTTAGGGTTAAAGTGAGGTTAAGGGTTCGAGATATGTTTAGGGTTAGTGTTAGGGTTAGGGTTGGGGTTTGGGTTAGGGTTAGGGTTAGGCTTGGATTTTGGGTTTGAGTTAGGGTTAGGGTTAGGGTTGGGGTTTGGGTTAGTGTTAGGATTAGGGTTAGGTTGAGGGTTAGGGGTTAGGGTTAGGGTTATGGTTAGGGTTAGGGTTTGGGTTAGGGTTATGGTTATGGTTATGGTTAGGATTAGGGTTCGGGATCGGGTTCGGGTTAGGGTTAGGGTTAGGTTTAGAGTTAGGGTTAGGGTTAGGATTAGTGTTAGGGTTAGGGTTAGGGTTAGGGTTAGGGTTAGGGTTAGGGTTAGGGTTAGGATTAGGGTTAGGGTTAGGGTTAGTTTTAGGGCTTGGGTTAGAGTTAGGGTTAGGGTTAGGTTTAGGGTTAGCGTTAGGATTAGACTTTGGGTTTGGGTTAGGGTTAGCATTAGCGTTAGGGTTTGCGTTAGTTTTAC
>CM069533.1:480000-485000 GCA_035773235.1 Eospalax fontanierii | reverse complement strand
GGTTAGGTTTAGGGTTAGGGTAAGGGTTAGGTTTAGTGTTATTGTTTGGGCTGGGTTAGGGTTAGAGTTAGGGTTAGGGTTAGGGTTAGGGTTAGGGTTAGGGTTAGGGCTAGGCGATACGGATAGGGTTAGGGTTAGGGTTAGGGTTAGGGCTAGGCGATACGGATAGGGTTAGGGTTAGGGTTAGGGATAGGGTTTGGGCTTGTGTTAGGGTTAGTTTTAGGTTTAGGATTAGAGTTAGGGTTAGTGAGAGGATTAGGGTTTTGGGTTGGGTTAGAGTTAGGTTTAGGGTTAGGGTTTGGGTTAGTGTTAGGGTTTGTGTTAGGGTTAGGGTTAAGGTTAGGGTTAGGGTTAGTATTAATATTAGGGTTTGGGTTAGTGTTAGGGTTACGGTTAGGGTTAGGTATAGTTTTAGTTTTGGGTTAGGGTTAGGTTAAGGGTTTGAGTTTGAGTTAGGGTTAGGGTTAAAGTTTGGATTTGGGTTCCGATTATCGTTAGGGTTAGGGTTAGGGTTAGGGTTAGGGTTAGGGTTAGGATTTGCGTGAGGGTGAGGGTTAGGGTTAGGTTGAGGGTTAGGGTTAGGGTTAGGGTTTGGGTTTGGGTTAGAGTTAGGTTTAGGGTTAGGGTTTGGGTTAGGGTTAGGGTTAGGGTTAGGGTTAGGGTTAGGGTTAGGATTTGCGTTAGGGTTAGGGTTAGAGTTAGGTTTAGGGTTAGGGTTAGGGTTAGGGTTAGGGTTAGGGTTTGGGTTTGGGTTAGAGTTAGGTTTAGGGTTAGGGTTTGGGTTAGGGTTAGGGTTAGGTTTAGGGTTAGGGTTTGGGTTAGTGTTAGGATTTGGGTTAAGGTCAGGGTTAGGTTTAGGGTTAGCGTTAGGGTTTGGGTTAGGGTTATGGTTATGGTTATGGGTAGGATTAGGGTTCGTGTTCAGGTTCGGGTTACGGTTAGAGTTAGGGTTAGGTTTAGGATTAAGGTTAAGGTTAGGGTTTGGGTTTGGTTTCGGGTTAGATTTAGGGTTAGGGTTAGGGTTAGGTTTAGGTTTTGGGTTAGGTTTAGAGTTAGGGTTAGGGTTAGGGTTTGGTTTGGGTTAGGGTTAGTGTTACGGTTAGGGTAAGGGTTCAGTTTTGGGATAGGGTTAGGTTTAGGGTTAGGTTAGAAGTTGGTTGAGGATTAGGGTTAGGGTTAGGATTAGAGTTAGGCTTTGGTTTGGGATAGGGTTAGTGTTAGGGTTAGGGATAGGGTTTGGGTTAGGGTTACGGTTAGGGTTAGGGTTATGGTTAGGATTTGGGTTAGGGTTAGGTTTTGTGTTAGGTTAGGGTTAGGGTTAGGGTTAAGGTGAGGTTCAGGGTTCGGGGTAGGTTTAGGGTTAGTGTTAGAGTTCGGGTTAGGTTTTGGGTTAGGTTTAGGTTTAGGGTTAGGGTTAGGATTAGGGTTAGGTTTAGTGTTAGTGTTTGGGCTGGGTTAGGGTTAGGTTTAGGGTTAGGGTTAGGGTTTGGCTTAGAATTAGGGTTAGGGTTAGGGTTAGGGTGAGGTCTAGGCGATACGGATAGGTTTAGTTTTAGGGTTAGTGATAGGGTTTGGGCTTGGGTTACTGTTAGTGTTAGGTTTAGGATTAGAGATAGGGTTAGTGATAGGTTTAGGGTTTGGGTTTGGGTTAGTGTTAGGGTTTGTGTTAGGGTTAGGGTTAGGGTTAGGGTTAGTATTAGGATTAGGGTTTGGGTTAGTTTTAGGGTTACGGTTAGGCTTAGGTTTAGATTTAGTTTTGGGTTAGGGTTAGGTTAAGGGTTTGATTTTGAGTTAGGGTTAGGGTTAAGGTTTGGATTTGGGTTCGGATTATCGTTAGGGTTAGGGTTAGGGTTAGGGTTTGTGTTTGTGTTAGGGTTAGGGTTAGGGTTAGGTTTAGGGTTAGGGTTAGGCTTAGGGTTTGGTTTAGGGTTAGGGTTAGGGTTTCAGTTAGGGTTAGCATTAGGGTTAGGGTTTGGGCAAGTGTTAGGATTAGGGTTAGGGTTAGGGCTTGGGTTTGGATTAGGGTAAGGGTTAGGGTTACGGGATAGGGTTAGGGTTAGTGTTAGGGTTAGTTTTAGGGCTTGGGTTAGAGTTAGTGTTAGGGTTAGGGTTAGGGTTAGTGTTAGGATTAGGGTTTGGGTTTGGGTTAGGGTTAGGGTAAGGGTTAGGGTTAGGGTTTGTGTCAGGGTTTGGGATAGGATTAGGGTTAGGGTAAGGGTTAGGGTTAGGGTTTGTGTTAGGGTTAGGGTTAGGGTTAGGGGTAGGGTTAGTATTAGGATTAGGGTTTGGGTTAGTGTTAGGTTTACGGTTAGGGTTAGGGTTAGGGTTAGGTTTGGATTTAGTTTTGGGTTAGGGTTAGGTTAAGGGTTTGGTTTTGAGTTAGGGTTAGGGTTACGGTTAAGGTTTGGATTTGGGTTCGGATTATCGTTAGGGTTAGGGTTAGGGTTAGGGTTTGGGTTTGCGTTAGGGTTAGGGTTAGGGTTAGGTTTAGGGTTAGGGTTAGGGTTAGCGTTTGGTTTAGGGTTAGGTTTAGGGTTAGGGTTTTGGTTAGGGTTAGCTTTAGGGTTAGGGATTGGGCAAGTGTTAGGGTTAGGGTTAGGGTTTGGGTTAGCCTTAGGGTTAGGGTTAGGGTTAGTTTTAGGGCTTGGGTTAGAGTTAGGGTTAGGGTTAGGGTTAGGGTTAGAGTTAGGGTTAGGATTAGGTTTGAGTTTGGGTTAGGGTTAGGGTTAGGGTTAGGGTTTTTTTTAGTTTTAGGGTTTTGGATAGGGTTAGGGTTAGGGTAAGGGTTATGGTTAGGTTTGTGTTAGGGTTAGGTTTAGGTTTAGGTTTAGGGTTAGGGTTAGGGTTACTGTTAGGATTACGGTTTCGGTTAGGGTTAGGGTTAGGGTTAGGGTTAGGTTTAGGGTTAGGGTTTGGGTTAGCGTTAGGCTTGGATTTTGGGTTTGGGTTAGGGTTAGTGTTAGGGTTGGGGTTTGGGTTAGGGTTGGAATTAGGGTTAGGTTTAGGGTTGGGGGTTAGGGTTAGGGTTAGTGTTAGGATTTGGGTTAAGGTCAGGATTAGGTTTAGGGTTAGGATTAGCGTTTGGGTTAGGGTTATGGTTATGTTTATGGGTAGGATTAGGGTTCGTGTACGGGTTCGGGTTACGGTTAGAGTTAGGGTTATGTTTAGGATTACGGTTAAGGTTAGGGTTTGGGTTTGGTGTCGGGTTAGATTTAGGGTTGCGGTTAGGGTTAGGTTTAGGTTTTGGGTTAGGTTTAGAGTTAGGGTTAGGGTTAGGGTTTGGTTTGGTTTAGGGTTAGTGGTACGGATAGGGTAAGTGTTCGGTTTTGGGTTAGGGTTAGGTTTAGGGTTAGGTTAGAAGTTGGTTGAGGATTAGGGTTAGGGTTAGGATTAGAGTTAGGCTTTGGTTTGGGATAGGGTTAGTGTTAGGGTTAGGGATAGGGTTTGGTTTAGGGTTACGGTTAGGGTTAGGGTTATGGTTAGGGTTTGGGTTAGGGTTAGGTTTTGTGTTAGGTTAGGGTTAGGGTTAGGGTTAAGGTGAGGTTTAGGGTTCGGGGTAGGTTTAGGGTTAGTGTTAGAGTTAGGGTTAGGGTTTGGGTTTGGGTTAGGGTTAGGTTTAGGGTTAGGGTTAGGGTTAGAGTTAGTGTTAGGGTTAGGTTTAGGGTTAGGTTAGGGTTAGCGTTAGGCTTGGATTTTGGGTTTGGGTTAGGGTTAGGGTTAGGGTTGGGGTTTGGGTTAGGGTTAGGATTAGGGTTAGGTTGAGGGTTAGGGGTTAGGGTTAGGGTTAGGGTTAGGGTTAGGGTTTGGGTTAGGGTTATGGTTATGGTTATGGTTAGGATTAGGGTTCGGGTTCGGGTTCGGGTTAGGGTTAGTGTTAGGTTTAGAGTTAGGGTTAGGGTTAGGATTAGGGTTAGGGTTAGGGTTAGGGTTAGTTTTAGGGCTTGGGTTAGAGTTAGGGTTAGGGTTAGGGTTAGGGTTAGTGTTAGGATTAGACTTTGGGTTTGGGTTAGGGTTAGGATTAGGGTTAGGGTTTGGGTTAGTTTTAGGGTTTTGGATAGTATTAGGGTTAGGGTAAGGGTTATTGTTAGGGTTTGTGTTAGGGTTAGTTTTAGGTTTAGGGTTTGGGTTCGGGTTAGATTTAGGGTTAGGGTTAGGGTTAGGGTTAGGGTTTGGGTTAGCGTTTGTGTTAGGGTTAGGTTTAGTTTTCGGTTAGGGTTAGGTTTAGGGTTTTTGTTTGAGTTAGGGTTAGGGTTAGGGTTAGGGTTAGGGTTAAGGTTAGGGTTAGGGTTTGGCTTAGAGTTAGGGTTAGGGTTAGGGTTAGGTTTAGGGCTAGGCGATAAGGATAGGGTTAGGGTTAGGGTTAGGGTTAGGGTTTGGGCTTGGGTTAGGGTTAGTGTTAGGTTTAGAATTAGAATTAGGGTTAGTGTTAGGATTAGGGTTTGGGTTTGGGTTAGAGTTAGGTTTAGGTTTAGGGTTTGGGTTAGTGTTAGGGTTTGGGATAGGATTAGGGTTAGTGTAAGGGTTAGGGTTAGGGTTTGTGTTAGGGTTAGGGTTAGGGTTAGGGGTAGGGTTAGTATTAGGATTAGGGTTTGGGTTAGTGTTAGGGTTACGGTTAGGGTTAGGATTAGGGTTAGGTTTGGATTTAGTTTTGGGTTAGGGTTAGGTTAAGGGTTTGGTTTTGAGTTAGGGCTAGGGTTACGGCTATGGTTTGGATTTGGGTTCGGATTATCGTTAGGGTTAGGGTTAGGGTTAGGGTTTGGGTTTGCGTTAGGGTTAGGGTTAGGGTCAGGTTTAGGGTTAGGGTTAGGGTTAGCGTTTGGTTTAGGGTTAGGGTTAGGGTTAGGGTTTTGGTTAGGGTTAGCTTTAGGGTTAGGGATTGGGCAAGTGTTAGGGTTAGGGTTAGGGTTAGGGTTTGGTTTAGGGTTAGGGTTAGGGTTAGGGTTAGGGTTAGGGTTAGGGGATAGGGTTAGGGTTAGGGTTAGTTTTAGGGCTTGGGTTAG
>CM069533.1:460000-462500 GCA_035773235.1 Eospalax fontanierii | reverse complement strand
GGTTGGTTGAGGATTAGGGTTAGGGCTAGGATTAGAGTTAGGCTTTGGTTTGGGATAGGGTTAGTGTTAGTGTTAGGGATAGGGTTTGGGTTAGGGTTACCTTTAGGGTTAGGGTTATGGTTAGGGTTTGGGTTAGGGTTAGGTTTTGTGTTAGTTTAGGGTTAGGGTTAGGGTTAAAGTGAGGTTTAGGGTACGAGGTATGTTTAGGGTTACTGTTAGGGTTAGGGTTAGGGTTTGGGTTAGGTTTAGGGTTAGGGTTAGGGTTAGGTTTAGTGTTAGTTTTGGGCTGGGTTAGGGTTAGAGTTAGGGTTAGGGTTAGCGTTACGGTTAGGGTTAGGTTTAGGGCTAGGCGATACGGATAGGGTTAGGTTTAGGGTTAGGGTTAGGGCTAGGCGATACGGATAGGGTTAGGGTTAGGGTTAGGGATAGGGTTTGGGCTTGTGTTACAGTTAGTGTTAGGTTTAGGATTAGAGTTAGGGTTAGTGATAAGATTACGGTTGCGTTTGGGTTAGAGTTAGGTTTAGGGTTAGGGTTTGGGTTAGTGTTAGGGTTTGTGTTAGGGTTAGGGATAAGGTTAGGGTTAGGGTTAGTATTAGGATTAGGGTTTGGGTTAGTGTTAGGGTTACGGTTAGGGTTAGGTTTAGATTTAGTTTTGGGTTAGGGTTAGGTTAAGGGTTTGATTTTGAGTTAGGGTTAGGGTTAAGATTTGGATTTGGGTTCGGATTATCTTTAGGGTTAGGGTTAGGGTTAGGGTTTGGGTTTGCGTTAGGGTTAGGGTTAGGGTTAGGTTTAGGGTTAGGGTTAGGTTTAGGGTTAGGGTTAGGGTTTGGGTTTGGGTTAGAGTTAGGTTTAGGGTTAGGGTTTGGGTTAGGGTTAGGGTTAGGTTTAATGTTAGTGTATGGGCTTGGGTTAGGGTTAGGTTTAGGGTTAGGGTTGGGTTAGTTTTAGGGTTAAGTTTTGGCTTAGAGTTAGGGTTAGGGTTAAGGTAAGGGTTAGGGTTAGGGCTAGGCGATAGGGATAGGGTTAGGGTTAGGGTTAGGGTTTGGGCTTGGGTTAGGGTTAGTGTTAGGTTTAGGATTACAGTTAGGTTTAGTGTTAGGATTAGGGTTTGGGTTTGGGTTAGCGTTAGGTTTAGGGTTAGGTTTTGGGTTAGTGTTAGGGTTTGGGATAGGATTAGGGTTAGGGTAAGGGTTAGGGTTAGGCTTTGTGTTAGGGTTAGGGTTAGGGTTAGGGTTAGTATTAGGATTAGGGTTTAGGTTAGTGTTAGGGTTACGGTTAGGGTTAAGGTTTGGGTTAGCGTTAGGGTTGGAGTTTGGGTTTGGGTTAGGGTTAGGGTTGGGGTTAGGGTTTGGGTTAGGGTTAGGATTAGGGTTAGGATTAGGGTTAGGGGATAGGGTTAGGGATTGGGTTAGGATTTGGGTTAGGGCTAGGGTAGGGTTAGGGTAAGCGTTAGGGTTATGGTTATGGTTAGGGTTAGCATTAGGGTTCGGGTTAGGGTTAGGGTTTGGGTTAGGTTTAGTGTTAGGGTTTGGGTTTGATTTAGGGTTAGGGTTAGGGTTAGGGTTAAAGTTAGGTGATAGGGTTAGGGTTAGTGTTAGGGTTAGTTTTAGAGCTTTGGTTAGATTTAGGGTTAGGGTTAGGGTTAGTTTTAGGGCTTTGGTTAGAGTTAGGGTTAGGGTTACGGTGAGGGTTAGTGTTAGGATTAGGGTTTGGGTTTGGGTTAGGGTTTGGGTTAGTTTTAGGGTTTCGGTTAGTTTTAGGGTTTTGGATAGGGTTAGGGTTAGGGTTAGGGTTAGGGTTAGGGTTAGGGTGACTGTTAGGATTAGGGTTTGGGTTAGGATTAGGGTTAGGGTTAGGGTTAGGATTATTTTTGGGGTTAGTGTTTGGGTTAGCGTTAGGCTTGGATTTTGGGTTTGGGTTAGTTTTAGGGTTAGGGTTGGGATTTGGATTAGGGTTAGAATTAGGGTTAGGTTTAGGGTTAGTGGTTAGGGTTAGGGTTAGGGTTAGGATTTGGGTTAGGGTCAGGGTTAGGTTTAGGGTTAGGCTTAGGGTTTAGATTAGGGTTATGGTTATGGTTATGGTTAGGAATAGGGTTCGGGTTCGGGTTAGGGTTGGAGTTAGGGTTAGGGTTAGGATTAGGGGTAGGGTTAGGGCTAGGCGATACGGATAGGGTTAGGCTTAGGGTTAGGGTGAGGGCTAGGTGATACGGATAGGGTTAGGGTTAGGGTTAGGGATAGGATTAGGGTTTGGGTTTGGGTTTGGGTTCGGGTTAGATTTAGGGTTAGGGTTAGGGTTAGGTTTAGGTTTTGGGTTAGGTTTAGAGTTACGGTTAGGGTTAGGGTTTGGTTTGGGTTAGGGTTAGTGTTACGGATAGGGTAAGGGTTCGGTTTTGGGTTAGGGTTAGGTTTAGGGTTAGGTTAGAGGTTGGTTGAGGATTAGGGTTAGCGTTAGTATTAGAGTTAGGCTTTGGTTTGGGATAGGGTTAGTGTTAGTGTTAGGG
>CM069533.1:430000-452500 GCA_035773235.1 Eospalax fontanierii | reverse complement strand
GGTTAGGTTTAGGGTTAGGTTAGAGGTTGGTTGAGGATTAGGGTTAAGTCTAGGATTAGAGTTAGGCTTTGGTTTGGGATAGGGTTAGTGTTAGTGTTAGGGATAGGGTTTGGGTTAGGGTTACCTTTAGGGTTAGGGTTATGGTTAGGGTTTGGGTTAGGGTTAGGTTTTGTGTTAGTTTAGGGTTAGGGTTAGGGTTAAAGTGAGGTTTAGGGTACGAGGTATGTTTAGGGTTACTGTTAGGGTTAGGGTTAGGGTTTGGGTTAGGTTTAGGGTTAGGGTTAGGGTTAGGTTTAGTGTTAGTTTTGGGCTGGGTTAGGGTTAGAGTTAGGGTTAGGGTTAGCGTTACGGGTAGGGTTAGGTCTAGGGCTAGGCGATACGGATAGGGTTAGGATTAGGGTTAGGCTTAGGGCTAGGCGAAACGGATAGGGTTAGGGTTAGGGTTAGGGATAGGGTTTGGGCTTGTGTTACAGTTAGTGTTAGGTTTAGGATTAGAGTTAGGGTTAGTGATAGGATTACGGTTGCGTTTGGGTTAGAGTTAGGTTTAGGGTAAGGGTTTGGGTTAGTGTTAGGGTTTGTGTTAGGGTTAGGGTTAAGGTTAGGGTTAGGGTTAGTATTAGGATTAGGGTTTGGGATAGTGTTAGGGTTACGGTTAGGGTTAGGTTTAGATTTAGTTTTGGGTTAGGGTTAGGTTAAGGGTTTGATTTTGAGTTAGGGTTAGGGTTAAGATTTGGATTTGGGTTCGGATTATCTTTAGGGTTAGGGTTAGGGTTAGGGTTAGGGTTTGGGTTTGCGTTAGGGTTAGGGTTAGGGTTAGGTTTAGGGTTAGGGTTAGGTTTAGGGTTAGGGTTAGGGTTTGGGTTTGGGTTAGAGTTAGGTTAAGGGTTAGGGTTTGGGTTAGGGTTAGGGTTAGGTTTAATGTTAGTGTATGGGCTTGGGTTAGGGTTAGGTTTAGGGTTAGGGTTGGGTTAGTTTTAGGGTTAAGGTTTGGCTTAGAGTTAGGGTTAGGGTTAAGGTAAGGGTTAGGGTTAGGGCTAGGCGATAGGGATAGGGTTAGGGTTAGGGTTAGGGTTTGGGCTTGGGTTATGGTTAGTGTTAGGTTTAGGATTACAGTTAGGTTTAGTGTTAGGATTAGGGTTTGGGTTTGGGTTAGCGTTAGGTTTAGGCTTAGGTTTTGGGTTAGTGTTAGGGTTTGGGATAGGATTAGGGTTAGGGTAAGGGTTAGGGTTAGGCTTTGTGTTAGGGTTAGGGTTAGGGTTAGGTTTAGGGTTAGTATTAGGATTAGGGTTTAGGTTAGTGTTAGGGTTACGGTTAGGGTTAAGGTTTGGGTTAGCGTTAGGGTTGGAGTTTGGGTTTGGGTTCGGGTTAGGGTTGGGGTTAGGGTTTGGGTTAGGGTTAGGATTAGGGTTAGGATTAGGGTTAGGGGATAGGGTTAGGGTTAGGGTTAGGATTTGGGTTAGGGCTAGGGTAGGGTTAGGGTAAGGGTTAGGGTTATGGTTATGGTTAGGGTTAGCATTAGGGTTCGGGTTAGGGTTAGGGTTTGGGTTAGGTTTAGTGTTAGGGTTTGGGTTTGATTTAGGGTTAGGGTTAGGGTTAGGGTTAGAGTTAGGTGATAGGGTTAGGGTTAGTGTTAGGGTTAGTTTTAGAGCTTTTGTTAGATTTAGGGTTAGGGTTAGGGTTAGTTTTAGGGCTTTGGTTAGAGTTAGGGTTAGGGTTAGGGTGAGGGTTAGTGTTAGGATTAGGGTTTGGGTTTGGGTTAGGGTTTGGGTTAGTTTTAGGGTTTCGGTTAGTTTTAGGGTTTTGGATAGGGTTAGGGTTAGGGTTAGGGTTAGGGTTAGGGTTAGGGTGACTGTTAGGATTAGGGTTTGGGTTAGGATTAGGGTTAGGGTTAGGGTTAGGATTATTTTTAGGGTTAGGGTTTGGGTTAGCGTTAGGCTTGGATTTTGGGTTTGGGTTAGGGTTAGGGTTAGGGTTGGGGTTTGGATTAGGGTTAGAATTAGGGTTAGGTTTAGGGTTAGTGGTTAGGGTTAGGGTTAGGGTTAGGATTTGGGTTAGGGTCAGGGTTAGGTTTAGGGTTAGGCTTAGGGTTTAGATTAGGGTTATGGTTATGTTTATGGTTAGGAATAGGGTTCGGGTTCGGGTTAGGGTTGGAGTTAGGGTTAGGGTTAGGATTAGGGTTAGGGTTAGGGCTAGGCGATACGGATAGTGTTAGGGTTAGGGTTAGGGTTAGGGCTAGATGATACGGATAGGGTTAGGGTTAGGGTTAGGGATAGGATTAGGGTTTGGGTTTGGGTTTGGGTTCGGGTTAGATTTAGGGTTAGGGTTAGGGTTAGGTTTAGGTTTTGGGTTAGGTTTAGAGTTACGGTTAGGGTTAGGGTTTGGTTTGGGTTAGGGTTAGTGTTACGGATAGGGTAAGGGTTCGGTTTTGGGTTAGGGTTAGGTTTAGGGTTAGGTTAGAGGTTGGTTGAGGATTAGGGTTAGGGTTAGTATTAGAGTTAGGCTTTGGTTTGGGATAGGGTTAGTGTTAGTGTTAGGGATAGGGTTTGGGTTAGGGTTACGGTTAGGTTTAGGGTTATGGTTAGGGTTTGGGTTAGGGTTAGGGTTTGTGTTAGTTTAGTGTTAGGGTTAGGGTTAAAGTGATGTTTCGGGTACGAGGTATGTTTAGGGTTACTGTTAGGGTTAGGGTTTGGGTTAGGTTTAGGGTTAGGGTTAGGGTTAGGTTTAGTGTTAGTGTTTGGGCTGGGTTAGGGTTACAGTTAGGGTTAGGGTTAGGGTTAGGGTTAGGGTTAGGGCTAGGCGATACGGATAGGGTTAGGGTTAGGGTTAGGTTTAGGGCTAGGCGATACGGATAGGGTTAGGGTTAGGGTTAGGGATAGGGTTTGGGCTTGTGTTAGGGTTAGTGTTAGGTTTAGGATTAGAGTTAGGGTTAGTGAGAGGATTAGGGTTTGGGTTTGGGTTAGAGTTAGGTTTAGGGTTAGGGTTTGGGTTAGTGTTAGGGTTTGTGTTAGGGTTAGGGTTAAGGTTAGGGTTAGGGTTAGTATTAATATTAGGGTTTGGGTTAGTGTTAGGGTTACGGTTAGGGTTAGGTATAGATTTAGTTTTGGGGTAGGGTTAGGTTTAGGGTTTGAGTTTGAGTTAGGGTTAGGGTTAAGGTTTGGATTTGGGTTCGGATTATCGTTAGGGTTAGGGTTAGGTTTAGGGTTAGGGTTAGGATTTGCGTTAGGGTTAGGGTTAGGGTTAGTTTAGGGTTAGGGTTAGGGTTAGGGTTAGGGTTAGGGTTTGGGTTTGGGTTAGAGTTAGGTTTAGGGTTAGGGTTTGGGTTAGGGTTAGGGTTAGGTTTAGTGTTAGTGTTTGGGCTTGGGTTAGGGTTAGGTTTAGGGTTAGGGTTGGGTTAGGGTTATGGTTAGGGTTTGGCTTAGAGTTAGGGTTAGGGTTAAGGTAAGGGTTAGGGTTAGGGCTAGGCGATAGGGATAGGGTTAGGTTTAGGGTTAGGGTTTGGGCTTCGGTTTGGGTTAGTGTTAGGTTTAGGATTACAGTTAGGTTTAGTGTTAGGATTAGGGTTTGCGTTTGGGTTATCGTCAGGTTTAGGGTTAGGGTTTGGGTTAGTGTTAGGGTTTGGGATAGGATTAGGGTTAGGGTAAGGGTTAGGGTTAGGGTTTGTGTTAGGGTAGGGTTAGGGTTAGAATTAGGGTTAGTATTAGGATTAGGTTTTAGGTTAGTGTTAGGGTTACGGTTAGTGTTAAGGTTTGGGTTAGCGTTAGGGTTGGAGTTTGCGTTATGGTTAGGGTTAGGGTTGGGGTTAGGGTTTGGGTTAGGGTTAGGATTAGGGTTAGGATTAGCGTTAGGGGATAGTTTTAGGGTTAGGGTTAGGATTTGGGTTAGGGCTAGGGTAGGGTTAGGGTAAGGTTAGGGTTAGGGTTATGGTTATGGTTAGGGTTAGGATTAGGGTTCGGGTTAGGGTTAGGGTTTGGGTTAGGTTTAGTGTTAGGGTTTGGGTTTGATTTAGGTTTAGGGTTAGGGTTAGGGTTAGGGTTTGGTTTAGGGTTAGGGTTAGCGTTAGGGTTAGGGTGTGGGTTTGGGTTAGGGTTAGGCTTAGGATTAGGGTTAGGGTAAGTGTTAGGTTTAGGGTTTAGGTTTAGGGTTAGGGTTAGGGTTAGGGTTAGGGTTTCGTTTATGCTTAGGTTTGGTGTTAGGGATTGGGTTACTGTTAGGTTTAGGGTTAGGGTTAGGGTTAGGGTTAGGATTAGGGTTAAGGTTAGTGTTTGGTTTTGGGTTCGGGTTAGATTTAGGGTTAGGGTAGGGTTAGGGTTAGGGTTAGGGTTTGGGTTTGGTTTAGCGTTAGGTTTAGTGTTAGGGTTAGGGTTTGGGTTAGGGTTAGGGTTAGGGTTAGGTTTAGGGTTAGGTTTAGGTTTAGTTTTGGGTTACGGTTAGGTTAAGGGTTTGGTTTTGAGTTAGGGTTAGGGTTAGGGTTAAGGTTTAGATTTGGGTTCGAATTATCGTTAGGGTTAGAGTTAGGGTTAGGGTTTTGGTTAGGTTTTGGGTTCGGGTTAAAGTTAGGGTTAGGGTTAGGGTTTGGTTTGGGTTAGGGTTAGTGTTACAGATAGGGTAAGGGTTAGGTTTTGGGTTAGGGTTAGGTTTAGGGTTAGGGTTAGAGGTTGGTTGAGGATTTCGTTTAGGGTTAGGATTAGAGTTACGGTTTGGTTTGGGATAGGGTTAGTGTTAGGGTTAGGGATAGGGTTTTTGATAGAGTTAGGGTTAGGGTTAGGGTTAGGGTTAGGGTTTGGGTTAGGGTTAGGCTTTGTGTTAGGTTAGGGTTAGGGTTAGGGATAAGGTTAGGTTTAGGGTTTGGGGTAGGTTTAGGGTTAATGTTAGGGTTAGGGTTAGGGTTAGGTTTAGGGTTTGGGTTAGGTTTAGGGTTACGGTTAGGGTTAGGGTTTGGGTTAGGTTTAGTGTTAGTGTTTGGGCGTGGGTTAAGGTTAGGTTTAGGGTTAGTGTTAGGGTTAGGGATAGGGTTTTTGTTAGAGTTAGGGTTAGGATTAGAGTTAGGGTTAGTGTTAGGATTAGGGTTTGGGTTTGGGTTAGAGTTAGGTTTAGGGTTAGGGTTTGGGTTAGTGTTAGGGTTTGGGATAGGATTAGGGTTAGGGTAAGGGTTAGGGTTAGGGTTTGTGTTAGGGTTAGGGTTAGGGTTAGGGGTAGGGTTAGTATTAGGATTAGGGTTTGGGTTAGTGTTAGGGTTACGGTTAGGGTTAGGGTTAGGGTTAGGTTAGGATTTAGTTTTGGGTTAGGGTTAGGTTAAGGGTTTGGTTTTGAGTTAGGGTTAGGGTTACGGTTAAGGTTTGGATTTGGGTTCGGATTATCGTTAGGGTTAGGGTTAGGGTTAGGGTTTGGGTTTGCATTAGGGTTAGGGTTAGGGTTAGGTTTAGTGTAGGGTTAGGGTTAGCGTTTGGTTTAGGGTTAGGTTTAGGGTTAGGGTTTTGGTTAGGGTTAGCATTAGGGTTAGGGATTGAGCAAGTGTTAGGGTTAGGGTTAGGGTTAGGGTTAGGTTTTGGGTTAGGGTTAGGGTTAGGGTTAGGGTTAGGGTTAGGGGATAGGGTTAGGGTTAGGGTTAGTTTTAGGGCTTGGGTTAGAGTTAGGGTTAGGGTTAGGGTTAGGGTTAGGCTTAGTGTTAGGATTAGGGTTAGGGTTAGGGTTAGGGTTAGGGTTAGGTTTAGTGTTAGTGTTTGGGCTGGGTTAGGGTTAGGTTTAGGGTTAGGGTTAGGGTTTGGCTTAGAATTAGGGTTAGGGTTAGGGTTAGGGTGAGGGCTAGGCGATACGGATAGGTTTAGGTTTAGGGTTAGGGATAGGGTTTGGGCTTGGGTTACTGTTAGTGTTAGGTTTAGGATTAGAGTTAGTGTTAGTGATAGGTTTAGGGTTTGGGTTTGGGTTAGAGTTAGGTTTAGGGTTAGGGTTTGGGTTAGTGTTAGGGTTTGTGTTAGGGTTAGGGTTAGGGTTAGGGTTAGTAATAGGATTAGGGTTTGGGTTAGTTTTAGGGTTACGGTTAGGCTTAGGTTTAGATTTAGTTTTGGGTTAGGGTTAGGTTAAGGGTTTGATTTTGAGTTAGGGTTAGGGTTAAGGTTTGGATTTGGGTTCAGATTATCGTTATGGTTAGGGTTAGGGTTAGGGTTTGGGTTTGCTTTAGGGTTAGGGTTAGGTTTAGGTTTAGGGTTAGGGTTAGGCTTAGGGTTTGGTTTAGGGTTAGGGTTAGGGTTAGGGTTTCAGTTAGGGTTAGCATTAGGGTTAGGGTTTGGCAAGTGTTAGGATTAGGGTTAGGGTTAGGGTTTGGGTTAGGATTAGGGTAAGGGTTAGGGTTACGGGATAGGGTTAGGGTTAGGGTTAGGGTTAGTTTTAGGGCTTGGGATAGAGTTAGTGTTAGGGTTAGGGTTAGGGTTAGTGTTAGGATTAGGGTTTGGGTTTGGGTTAGGGTTAGGTTTAGGGTTAGGGTTTGGGTTACTTTTAGGGTTTTGGATAGGGTTAGGGTTAGGGTAAGGGTTATTGTTAGGGTTTGTGTTAGGGTTAAGGTTAGGGTTAGGGTTAGGTTTAGGGTTAGGGTTTGGGTTAGCGTTAGGCTTGGATTTTGGGTTTGGTTTAGGGTTAGGGTTAGGGTTGGGGTTTGGGTTAGTGTTAGGATTAGGGTTAGGTTTAGGGTTAGGGGTTAGGGTTAGGGTTAGGTTTAGGGTTAGGGTTTGGGTTAGGGTTATAGTTATGGTTATGGTTAGGATTAGGGTTCGGGTTCGGGTTCGGGTTCGGGTTAGGGTTAGGTTTAGGGTTAGAGTTAGGGTTAGGGTTAGGATTAGGGTTAGGGTTAGAGTTAGGGTTAGGGTTCGGGTTAGGGTTAGTGTTAGGATTAGAGTTTTGGTTAGGGTTAGGGTTAGGGTTTGGGTTAGTTTTAGGGTTTTGGATAGTATTAGGGTAAGGGTAAGGGTTATTGTTAGGGTTTGTATTAGGGTTAGGTTTAGGTTTAGGGTTTGGGTTAGGGTTAGATTTAGGGTTAGGGTTAGGGTTAGGGTTAGAGTTAGGGCTTTGGTTAGAGTTAGGGTTAGGGTTACGGTTAGGGTTAGGGTTAGTGTTAGGATTAGGGTTTGGGTTTGGGTTAGGTTTGGGGTTAGGTTTAGGGTTTCGGTTAGTTTTAGGGTTTTGGATAGGGTTAGGGTTAGGGTAAGGGTTATTGTTAGGGTTTGTGTTAGGGTTAGGTTTAGGGTTAGAGTTAGGGTTAGGGTTAGGATTATTTTTAGGGTTAGGGTTTGGGTTAGCGTTAGGCTTGGATTTTGGGTTTGGGTTAGGGTTAGGGTTAGGGTTGGGGTTTGGGTTAGGGTTAGGATTTGGATTAGGGTCAGGGTAAGGTTTAGTGTTAGGTTTAGGGTTTAGATTAGGGTTATGGTTATGGTTATGGTTAGGAATAGGGTTCAGGTTCGTGTTCGGGTTAGGGTTAGAGTTAGGGTTAGGTTTAGGATTAGGGTTAGGGTTAGGGCTAGGCGATACGGATAGGGTTAGGGATAGGGTTAGGGTTAGGGCTAGGCGATACGGATAGGGTTAGGGTTAGGGTTAGGGATAGGATTAGGGTTTGGGTTTGGGTTTGGGTTCGGGTTAGATTTAGGGTTAGGGTTAGGGTTAGGGTTAGAGTTAGGGCTTTGGTTAGAGTTAGGGTTAGGGTTACGGTTACGGTTAGGATTAGGGATAGTGTTTGGTTTAGGGTTTGGGTTTGGGTTAGGGTTGGGGTTAGGTTTAGGGTTTCGGTTAGTTTTAGGGTTTTGGATAGGGTTAGGGTTAGGGTAAGGGTTATTGTTAGGGTTTGTGTTAGGGTTAGGTTTAGGGTTAGAGTTAGGGTTAGGGTTAGGATTATTTTTAGGGTTAGGGTTTGGGTTAGCGTTAGGCTTGGATTTTGGGTTTGGGTTAGGGTTAGGGTTAGGGTTGGGGTTTGGGTTAGGGTTGGAATTAGGGTTAGGTTTAGGGTTAGGGGTTAGGGTTAGGGTTAGGGTTAGGATTTGGGTTAGGGTCAGGGTAAGGTTTAGGGTTAGGTTTAGGGTTTAGATTAGGGTTATGGTTATGGTTATGGTTAGGAATAGGGTTCGGGTTCGTGTTCGGGTTAGGGTTAGAGTTAGGGTTAGGGTTAGGATTAGGGTTAGGGTTAGGGCTAGGCGATACGGATAGGGTTAGGGATAGGGTTAGGGTTAGGGCTAGGCGATACGGATAGGGTTAGTGTTAGGGTTAGGGATAGGATTAGGGTTTGGGTTTGGGTTTGGGTTCGGGTTAGATTTAGGGTTAGGGTTAGGGTTAGGTTTAGGTTTTGGGTTAGGTTTAGAGTTACGGTTAGGGTTAGGGTTTGGTTTGGGTTAGGGTTAGTGTTACGGATAGGGTAAGGGTTCGGTTTTGGGTTAGGGTTAGGTTTAGGGTTAGGTTAGAGGTTGGTTGAGGATTAGGGTTAGGGTTAGTATTAGAGTTAGGCTTTGGTTTGGGATAGGGTTAGTGTTAGTGTTAGGGATAGGGTTTGGGTTAGGGTTACGGTTAGGGTTAGGGTTATGGTTAGGGATTGTTTTAGGGTTAGGGTTTGTGTTAGTTTAGGGTTAGGGTTAGGGTTAAAGTGCGGTTTAGGGTACGAGGTATGTTTAGGGTTACTCTTAGGGTTAGGGTTAGGGTTTGGGTTAGGTTTAGGGTTAGGGTTAGGGTTAGGTTTAGTGTTAGTTTTGGGCTGGGTTAGGGTTAGAGTTAGGGTTAGGGTTAGCGTTAGGGTTAGGGTTAGGTTTAGGGCTAGGCGATATGGATAGTGTTAGGTTTAGGGTTAGGGTTAGGGCTAGGCGATACGCATAGGGTTAGGGTTAGGTTTAGGGATAGGGTTTGGGCTTGTGTTAGGGTTAGTGTTAGGTTTAGGATTAGAGTTAGGATTAGTGATAGGATTAGGGTTTGGTTTTGGGTTAGAGTTAGGTTTAGGGTTAGGGTTTGGGTTAGTGTTAGGGTTTGTGTTAGGGTTAGGG
The DNA here is from genome assembly GCA_035773235.1 of Eospalax fontanierii. Taxonomy (NCBI): domain Eukaryota; kingdom Metazoa; phylum Chordata; class Mammalia; order Rodentia; family Spalacidae; genus Eospalax; species Eospalax fontanierii. The sequence continues at coordinate 443,492 of CM069533.1, read as the reverse complement.
TTAAGGTTAGGGTTAGGGTTAGTATTAGGATTAGGGTTTGGGTTAGTGTTAGGGTTACGGTTAGGGTTAGGTTTAGATTTAGTTTTGGGTTAGGGTTAGGTTAAGGGTTTGATTTTGAGTTAGGGTTGGGGTTAAGGTTTGGATTTGGGTTCGGATTATCGTTAGGGTTAGGGTTAGGGTTAGGGTTTGGGTTTGCGTTAGGGTTAGGGTTAGGGTTAGGTTTAGGGTTAGGGTTAGGTTTAGAGTTAAGTTTAGGGTTTGGGTTTGGGTTAGAGTTAGGTTTAGGGTTAGGGTTTGGGTTAGGGTTCGGGTTAGGGTTAGGTTTAGTGTTAGTCTTTGGGCTTGGGTTAGGGTTAGGTTTAGGGTTACGGTTGGGTTAGGGTTAGTGTTAGCCTTTGGGATAGGATTAGGGTTAGGGTAAGGGTTAGGGTTAGGCTTTGTGTTAGGGTTAGGGTTAGGGTTAGTAGTAGGATTAGGGTTTAGGTTAGTGTTAGGGTTAACGTTAGGGTTAAGGTTTGGGTTAGCGTTAGGGTTGGAGTTTGGGTTTGGGTTAGGTTTAGGGTTGGGGTTAGGGTTTGGGTTAGGGTTAGGATTAGGGTTAGGATTAGGGTTAGGGGATAGGGTTAGGGTTAGGATTTGGGTTTGGGCTAGGGTAGGGTTAGGGTAAGGGTTAGGGTTAGGGTTAGGGTTATGATTAGGGTTAGGATTAGGGTTCGGGTTAGGGTTAGGGTTTGGGTTAGGTTTAGTGTTAGGGTTTGGGTTTGATTTAGGGTTAGGGTTAGGGTTAGGGTTAGGGTTTGGTTTAGGGTTCGGGTTAGCGTTAGGGTTAGGGTGTGGGTTTGGGTTAGGGTTAGGCTTACGGTTAGGGTTAGGGTAAGTGTTAGGTTTAGGGTTTAGGTTTAGGGTTAGCGTTAGGGTTAGGGTTAGGGTTTCGTTTATGCTTAGGTTTGGTGTTAGGGATTGGGATAGTGTTAGGTTTAGGGTTAGGGTTAGGGTTAGGGTTAGGATTAGGGTTAAGGTTAGTGTTTGGTTTTGGGTTCGGGTTAGATTTAGGGTTAAGGTAGGGTTAGGGTTAGGGTTAGGGTTTGAGTTAGGTTTAGGGTTAGGTTTAGTGTTAGGGTTAGGGTTTGGGTTAGGGTTAGGGTTAGGGTTAGTTTTAGGGTTAGGTTTAGGTTTAGTTTTGGGTTAGGGTTAGGTTAAGGGTTTGGTTTTGAGTTAGGGTTAGGGTTAGGGTTAAGGTTTAGATTTGGGTTGGGATTATCGTTAGGGTTAGAGTTAGGGTTAGGGTTTGGGTTAGGTTTTGGGTTTGGGTTAGAGTTTAGGTTAGGGTTAGGGTTTGGTTTGGGTTAGGGTTAGTGTTACAGATAGGGTAAGGGTTAGGTTTTGGGTTAGGGTTAGGTTTAGTCTTAGGGTTAGAGGTTGGTTGAGGATTAGGTTCAGGGTTAGGATTAGAGTTAGGGTTTGGTTTGGGATAGGGATAGTGTTAGGGTTAGGGATAGGTTTTTTGTTAGAGTTAAGGTTAGGGTAAGGGTTAGGGTTAGGGTTTGGGTTAGGGTTAGGGTTTGTGTTAGGTTAGGGTTAGGGTTAGGGTTAAGGTTAGGTTATGGTTTGGGGTAGGTTTAGGGTTAGTGTTAGGGTTAGGGTTAGGGTTAGGTTTAGGGTTTGGGTTAGGTTTAGGGTTACGGTTAGGGTTAGGGTTTGGGTTAGGTTTAGTGTTAGTGTTTGGGCGTGGGTTAGGGTTAGCTTTAGGGTTAGGGTTATGGTTAAGTTTATGTTTTGGCTTATGGTTAGGGTTACGTTTAGGGTTAGGGTTTGGGTTTGGGTTAGGGTTAGGCTTAAGGTTAGGTTTAGAATTAGGGTTAGGGTTAGGCTTAGGTTTTGGGTTAGGGTTAGACTTAGGGTTAGGGTTAGGTTTAGGGCTAAGCGATAGAGATAGTTTTATGGTTAGGGTTACGGTTAGGGTTAGGGTTAGTGTTAGGGCTAGGCGATAGAGATAGTTTTAGGGTTAGCATTAGGGTTAGGGTTTGGGCTTGGGTTAGGGTTGGTATTAGGGTTAGAATAGGGTTAGTGTTAGGGTTAGGATTAGGGTTAGGGGTTAGGGTTTAGCCTTATGGTTAGGGTAAGTATTACGTTTCGGGTTTGGGTTTGGGTCAGGTTTAGGTTTAGGGTTAGGGTTTCGGTTTGGGTTAGGGTTACGTTTTAGGGTTAGGGTTAAGATTAGTTTTAGGGTTAGGTTTTGCGTTTGGGTCATATTAAGGTATAGGTTTAGGGTTTGGGTTAGGTTTAGGGTTAGGGTTAAGGTTAGGGTTAGGGTTAGGTTAGGCTTAGTGTTAGGGTTAGGTTAAGTGTTAGGGTTAGGGTTTAGGGTAGGCTAAGGGTGAGGGTTAGGGCTAGGGTTTGGGTTATGTTTATGGTTAGGGTTAGGGTTAGCGTTTGGATTTGTGTTTGTGTTAGGGATAGGGTTAGGGTTAGGGTTAGGGTTAGGGTTTGGGTTAGGGTTTAGGTTTGGGTTATGGTTAGGGTTAGTTTTAGGGCTTGGGTTACAGTTAGGGTTAGGGTTAGGGTTAGTGTTAGGATTAGGGTTTGGGTTTGGGTTAGGGTTAGGGTTAGGGTTAGGGTTTGGTTTGGGTTAGGGTTAGTGTTACGGATACGGTAAGGGTACGGTTTTGGGTTAGGGTTAGGTTTAGGGTTAGGTTAGAGGTTGGTTGAGGAATAGGGTTAGTTTTAGGATTAGAGTTAGGTTTTGGTTTGGGATAGGGTTAGTGTTAGTGTTAGGGATAGGGTTTGTGTTAGGGTTACGGTTAGGGTTAGGGTTAGGGTTAGGGTTTGGGTTAGGGTTAGGGTTTGTGTTAGGTTAGGGTTAGGGTTAGGGTTAAGGTGAGGTTTAGGGTTTGGGTTAGGGTTAGGGTTTGTGTTAGGTTAGGGTTAGGGTTTGGTTTAGGGTTAGGTTTAGGGTTAGGGTTTCGGTTAGGGTTAGCATTATGGTTAGCAATTGGGCAAGTGTTAGGGTTAGGGTTTGGTTTAGGGTTAGGTTTAGTGTTAGTGTTTGGGATTGGGTTAGTGTTAGGTTTAGGGTTAGGTTTAGGGTTAGGGTTAGGGTTAGGGTTTGGCTTAGAGTTAGGGTTAGGGTTAGGGCTAGGGTTAGTGCTACGCGATAAGGCCAGGGGTAGGGTTAGTGTTAGGGTTAGGAATTGGGCTTGGGTTAGGGTTAGTGTTAGGTTTAGAATTAGATTTAGGGTTAGTGTTAGGATTAGGGTTTGGGTTTGGGTTAGAGTTAGGTTTAGGGTTAGGGTTTGTGTTAGTGTTAGGGTTTGGGATAGGATTAGGTTTAGGGTAAGGGTTAGGGTTAGGGTTTGTGTTAGGGTTAGGGTTAGGGTTAGGGTTAGTATTAGGATTAGGGTTTGGGTTAGTGTTAGGGTTACGGTTAGGGTTAGGGTTAGGGTTAGGGTTAGGTTTGGATTTAGTTTTGGGTTAGGGTTAGGTTAAGGGTTTGGTTTTGGGTTAGGGTTAGGGTTACGGTTAAGGTTTGGATTTGGGTTCGGATTATCGTTAAGGTTAGGGTTAGGGTTAGGGTTTGGGTTTGCGTTAGGGTTAGGGTTAGGGTTAGGTTTAGGGTTAGGGTTAGGGTTAGGGTTAGGGTTTGGTTTAGGGTTAGGTTTAGGGTTAGGGTTTCGATTAGGGTTAGCATTAGGGTTAGGGATTGGGCAAGTGTTAGGGTTAGGGTTAGGGTTAGGGTTTGGGTTAGGGTTAGGGTTAGGGTTAGAGTTAGGGGATAGGGTTAGGGTTAGGGTTAGGGTTAGTTTTAGGCCTTGGGTTAGAGTTAGGGTTAGGGTTAGGGTTAGGGTTAGGGTTAGTGTTAGGATTAGGGTTTGGGTTTGGGTTAGGGTTGGAGTTAGGTTTTGGGTTTCGGTTAGTTTTAGGGTTTTGGATAGGGTTAGGGTTAGGGTAAGGGTTATTGTTAGGGTTTGTGTTAGGGTTAGGGTTAGGGTTAGGGTTAGGGTTAGGGTTAGGGTTAATGTTAGGATTAGGGTTTGGGTTAGGATTAGGGTTAGGGTTAGGGTTAGGATTATTTTTAGGGTTAGGGTTTGGGTTAGCGTTAGGCTTGGATTTTGGGTTTGGGTTAGGGTTAGGGTTAGGGTTGGGGTTTGGGTTAGGGTTGGAATTAGGGTTAGGTTTAGGGTTAGGGGTTAGGGTTAGGGTTAGGGTTAGGGATTTTGTTTAGGGTCAGGGTTAGGTTTAAGGTTAGGGTTAGGGTTTAGATTAGGGTTATGGTTATGGTTATGGTTAGGAATAGGGTTCGGGTTCGGGTTCGGGTTCGGGTTAGGGTTAGAGTTAGGGTTAGGGTTAGGATTAGGGTTAGGGTTAGGGCTAGGCGATACGGATAGGGTTAGGGTTAGGGTTAGGGTTAGGGCTAGGCGATACGGATAGGGTTAGGGTGAGGGTTAGGGATAGGATTAGGGTTTGGGTTTGGGTTTGGGTTAGGGTTTGAGTTACGGTTAGGGTTAGGGTTTGGTTTGGGTTAGGGTTAGTGTTACGGATAGGGTAAGGGTTCGGTTTTGGGTTAGGGTTAGGTTTAGGGTTAGGTTAGAGGTTAGGTGAGGATTAGGGTTAGGGTTAGTATTAGAGTTAGGCTTTGGTTTGGGATAAGGTTAGTGTTAGTGTTAGGGATAGGGTTTGGGTTAGGGTTACGGTTAGGGTTAGGGTTATGGTTAGGGTTTGTTTTAGGGTTAGGGTTTGTGTTAGTTTAGGGTTAGGGTTAGGGTTAAAGTGAGGTTTAGGGTACGAGGTATGTTTAGGGTGACTGTTAGGGTTAGGGTTAGGGTTTGGGTTAGGTTTAGGGTAAGGGTTAGGGTTAGGTTTAGCGTTAGTTTTGGGCTGGTTTAGGGTTAGAGCTAGGGTTAGGGTTAGCGTTAGGCTTAGCCTTAGGTTTAGGGCTAGGCGATATGGATAGCCTTAGGTTTAGTGTTAGGGTTAGGGCTAGGCGATACGGATAGGGTTAGGGTTAGGTTTAGGGATAGGGTTTGGGCTTGTGTTAGGGTTAGTGTTAGGTTTAGGATTAGAGTTAGGGTTAGTGATAGGATTAGGGTTTGGGTTTGGGTTAGAGTTAGGTTTAGGGTTAGGGTTTGGGTTAGTGTTAGGGTTTGTGTTAGGGTTAGGGTTAAGGTTAGGGTTAGGGTTAGTATTAGGATTAGGGTTTGGGTTAGTGTTAGGGTTACGGTTAGGGTTAGGTTTAGATTTAGTTTTGGGTTAGGGTTAGGTTAAGGGTTTGATTTTGAGTTAGGGTTGGGGTTAAGGTTTGGATTTGGGTTCGGATTATCGTTAGGGTTAGGGTTAGGGTTAGGGTTTGGGTTTGCGTTAGGGTTAGGGTTAGGGTTAGGTTTAGGGTTAGGGTTAGGGTTAGGTTTAGAGTTAGGGTTAGGGTTTGGGTTTGGGTTAGAGTTAGGTTTAGGGTTAGGGTTTGGGTTAGGGTTAGGGTTAGGTTTAGTGTTAGTGTTTGGGCTTGTGTTAGGTTTAGGTTTAGAGTTAGGGTTGGGTTAGGGTTAGTGTTAGGGTTTGGGATAGGATTAGGGTTAGGGTAAGGGTTAGGGTTAGGCTTTGTGTTAGGGTTAGGGTTAGGGTTAGTATTAGGATTAGGGTTTAGGTTAGTGTTAGGGTTACGGTTAGGGTTAAGGTTTGGGTTAGCGTTAGGGTTGGAGTTTGGGTTTGGGTTAGGTTTAGGGTTGGGGTTAGGGTTTGGGTTAGGGTTAGGATTAGGGTTAGGATTAGGGTTAGGGGATAGGGTTAGGATTAGGGTTAGGATTTGGGTTTGGGCTAGGGTAGGGTTACGGTAAGGGTTAGGGTTAGGGTTATGGTTATGGTTAGGGTTAGGATTAGGGTTCGGGTTAGGGTTAGGGTTTGGGTTAGGTTTAGTGTTATGGTTTGGGTTTGATTTAGGGTTAGGGTTAGGGTTAGGGTTAGGGTTAGGGTTTGGTTTAGGGTTCGGGTTAGCGTTAGGGTTAGGGTGTGGGTTTGGGTTAGGGTTAGGCTTACGGTTAGGGTTAGGGTAAGTGTTAGGTTTAGGGTTTAGGTTTAGGGTTAACGTTAGGGTTAGGGTTAGGGTTTCGTTTATGCTTAGGTTTGGTGTTAGGGATTGGGTTACTGTTAGGTTTAGGGTTAGGGTTAGGGTTAGGGTTAGGATTAGGGTTAAGGTTAGTGTTTGGTTTTGGGTTCGGGTTAGATTTAGGGTTAGGGTAGGGTTAGGGTTAGGGTTAGGGTTTGGGTTAGGTTTAGGGTTAGGTTTAGTGTTAGGGTTAGGGTTTGGGTTAGGGTTAGGGTTAGGGTTAGTTTTAGGGTTAGGTTTAGGTTTAGTTTTGGGTTAGGGTTAGGTTAATGGTTTGGTTTTGAGTTAGGGTTAGGGTTAGGGTTAAGGTTTAGATTTGGGTTGGGATTATCGTTAGGGTTAGAGTTAGGGTTAGGTTTTGGGTTAGGTTTTGGGTTTGGGTAAGAGTTAAGGTTAGGGTTAGGGTTTGGTTTGGGTTAGGGTTAGTGTTACAGATAGGGTAAGGGTTAGGTTTTGGGTTAGGGTTAGGTTTAGTCTTAGGGTTAGAGGTTGGTTGAGGATTAGGTTCAGGGTTAGGATTAGAGTTAGGGTTTGGTTTGGGATAGGGTTAGTGTTAGGGTTAGGGATAGGTTTTTTGTTAGAGTTAGGGTTAGGGTTAGGGTTTGGGTTAGGGTTAGGGTTTGTGTTAGGTTAGGGTTAGGGTTAGGGTTAAGGTTAGGTTATGGTTTGGGGTAGGTTTAGGGTTAGTGTTAGGGTTAGGGTTAGGGTTAGGTTTAGGGTTTGGGTTAGGTTTAGGGTTACGGTTAGGGTTAGGGTTTGGGTTAGGTTTAGTGTTAGTGTTTGGGCGTGGGTTAGGGTTAGTTTTAGGGTTAGGGTTAGGGTTAGGTTTATGTTTTGGCTTATGGTTAGGGTTACGGTTAGGGTTAGGGTTTGGGTTTGGGTTAGGGTTAGGCTTAAGGTTAGGTTTAGGATTAGGGTTAGGGTTAGGCTTAGGTTTTGGGTTAGGGTTAGACTTAGGGTTAGGGTTAGGTTTAGGGCTAAGCGATAGAGATAGTTTTATGGTTAGGGTTACGGTTAGGGTTAGGGTTAGTGTTAGGGCTAGGCGATAGAGATAGTTTTAGGGTTAGCGTTAGGGTTAGGGTTTGGGCTTGGGTTAGGGTTGGTATTAGGGTTAGGATAGGGTTAGTGTTAGGGTTAGGATTAGGGTTAGGGGTTAGGGTTTAGCCTTATGGTTAGGGTAAGTATTACGTTTCGGGTTTGGGTTTGGGTCAGGTTTAGGTTTAGGGTTAGGGTTTCGGTTTGGGTTAAGGTTCCTTTTTAGGGTTAGGGTTAAGATTAGTTTTAGGGTTAGGTTTTGCGTTTGGGTCAGGTTAAGGTATAGGTTTAGGGTTAGGGGTAGGTTTAGGGTTAGGGTTAAGGTTAGGGTTTGGGTTAGGTTAGGCTTAGGGTTAGGGTTAGGTTAAGTGTTAGGGTTAGGTTTTAGGTTAGGCTTAGGGTTAGGGTTAGGGTTAGGGTTTGGGTTATGTTTATGGTTAGGGTTAGGGTTAGCGTTTGGATTTGTGTTTGTGTTAGGGTTAGGGTTAGGGTTAGGGTTAGGGTTAGGGTTTGGGTTAGGGTTTAGGTTTGGGTTAGGGTTAGGGTTAGTTTTAGGGCTTGGGTTACAGTTAGGGTTAGGGTTAGGGTTAGTGTTAGGATTAGGGTTTGGGTTTGGGTTAGGGTTAGGGTTAGGGTTAGGGTTTGGTTTGGGTTAGGGTTAGTGTTACGGATACGGTAAGGGTTCGGTTTTGGGTTAGGGTTAGGTTTAGGGTTAGGTTAGAGGTTGGTTGAGGAATAGGGTTAGTTTTAGGATTAGACTTAGGATTTAGTTTGGGATAGGGTTAGTGTTAGTGTTAGGGATAGGGTTTGGGTTAGGGTTACGGTTAGGGTTAGGGTTAGGGTTAGGGTTTGGGTTAGGGTTAGGGTTTGTGTTAGGTTAGGGTTAGGGTTAGGGTTAAGGTGAGGTTTAGGGTTTGGGTTAGGGTTAGGGTTTGTGTTAGGTTAGGGTTAGGGTTTGGTTTAGGGTTAGGTTTAGGGTTAGGGTTTCGGTTAGGGTTAGCATTAGGGTTAGCAATTGGGCAAGTGTTAAGGTTAGGGTTTGGTTTAGGGTTAGGTTTAGTGTTAGTGTTTGGGATTGGGTTAGTGTTAGGTTTAGGGTTAGGTTTAGGGTTAGGGTTAGGGTTAGGGTTTGGCTTAGAGTTAGGGTTAGGGTTAGGGTTAGGGTTAGTGCTAGGCGATAAGGACAGGGTTAGGGTTAGTGTTAGGGTTAGGGATTGGGCTTGGGTTAGGGTTAGTGTTAGGTTTAGGATTAGATTTAGGGTTAGTGTTAGGATTAGGGTTTGAGTTTGGGTTAGAGTTAGGTTTAGGGTTACGTTTTGGGTTAGTGTTAGGGTTTGGGATAGGATTAGGTTTAGGGTAAGGGTTAGGGTTAGGGTTTGTGTTAGGGTTAGGGTTAGGGTTAGGGTTAGTATTAGGATTAGGGTTTGGGTTAGTGTTAGGTTTACCGTTAGGGTTAGGGTTAGGGTTAGGGTTAGGTTTGGATTTAGTTTTGGGTTAGGGTTAGGTTAAGGGTTTGGTTTTGGGTTAGGGTTAGGGTTACGGTTAAAGTTTGGATTTGGGTTCGGATTATCGTTAAGGTTAGGGTTAGGATTAGGGTTTGGTTTTGCGTTAGGGTTAGGGTTAGGGTGAGGTTTTGGGTTAAGGTTAGGGTTAGGGTTTGGTTTAGGGTTAGGTTTAGGGTTAGGGTTTCGGTTAGGGTTAGCATTAGGGTTATGGATTGGGGAAGTGTTAGGGTTAGGGTTAGGGTTAGGGTTTGGGTTAGGGTTAGGGTTAGGGTTAGAGTTAGGTGATAGGGTTAGGGTTAGGGTTAGGGTTAGTTTTAGGCCTTGGGTTAGAGTTAGGGTTAGGGTTAGGGTTAGGGTTAGGGTTAGTGTTAGGATTAGGGTTTGGGTTTGGGTTAGGGTTGGAGTTAGGTTTTGGGTTTCGGTTAGTTTTAGGGTTTTGGATAGGGTTAGGGTTAGGGTAAGGGTTATTGTTAGGGTTTGTGTTAGGGTTAGGGTTAGGGTTAGGGTTAGGGTTAGGGTTAGGGTTAATGTTAGGATTAGGGTTTGGGTTAGGATTAGGGTTAGGGTTAGGGTTAGGATTATTTTTAGGGTTAGGGTTTGGGTTAGCGTTAGGCTTGGATTTTGGGTTTGGGTTAGGGTTAGGGTTAGGGTTGGGGTTTGGGTTAGGGTTGGAATTAGGGTTAGGTTTAGGGTTAGGGGTTAGGGTTAGGGTTAGGGTTAGGATTTTGTTTAGGGTCAGGGTTAGGGTTAGGGTTAGGGTTAGGGTTTAGATTAGGGTTATGGTTATGTTTATGGTTAGGAATAGGGTTCGGGTTCGGGTTCGGGTTAGGGTTAGAGTTAGGGTTAGGGTTAGGATTAGGGTTAGGTTTAGGGCTAGGCGATACGGATAGGGTTAGGGTTAGGGTTAGGGTTAGGGCTAGGCGATACGGATAGGGTTAGGGTTAGGGTTAGGGATAGGATTATGGTTTGGGTTTGGGTTTGGGTTAGGGTTAGAGTTACGGTTAGGGTTAGGGTTTGGTTTGGGTTAGGGTTAGTGTTACGGATAGGGTAAGGGTTCGGTTTTGGGTTAGGGTTAGGTTTAGGGTTAGGTTAGAGGTTGGTTGAGGATTAGGGTTAGGGTTAGGATTAGAGTTAGGCTTTGGTTTGGGATAGGGTTAGTGTTAGTGTTACGGATAGGGTTTGGGTTAGTGTTACGGTTAGGGTGAGGGTTATGGTTAGGGTTTGGGTTAGGGTTAGGGTTTCTGTTAGTTTAGGGTTAGGGTTAGGGTTAAAGTGAGGTTTTGGGTTCGAGGTATGTTTAGGGTTAGTGTTAGGGTTAGTGTTAGGGTTTGGGTTAGGTTTAGGGTTAGGGTTAGTGTTAGGTTTAGTGTTAGTGTTTGGGCTGGGTTAGGGTTCGAGTTTGGGTTTGGGTTAGGGTTAGGGTTAGGGCTAGGCGATACAGATAGGGTTAGGGTTAGGGTTAGGGTTAGGGCTAGGCGATACGGATACAGTTAGGGTTAGGGTTAGGGATAGGGTTTGGGTTTGTGTTAGGGTTAGTGTTAGGTTTAGGATTAGAGTTAGGGTTAGTGATAGGATTAGGGTTTGGGTTTGGGTTAGAGTTAGGTTTAGGGTTAGGGTTTCGGTTAGTGTCAGGGTTTGTGTTAGGGTTAGGGTTAAGGTTAGGGTTAGGATTAGTATTAGGATTAGGGTTTGGGGTAGTGATAGGGTTTCGGTGAGGGGTAGGTTTAGATTTAGTTTTGGGTTAGGGTTAGGTTAAGGGTTTGATTTTGAGTTAGGGTTAGGGTTAAGGTTTGGATTTGGGTTCGGATTATCGTTAGGGTTAGGGTTAGGGTTAGGGTTAAAGTGAGGTTTAGGGTTCGACGTATGTTTAGGGTTAGTGTTAGGGTTAGGGTTAGGGTTTGGGTTAGGGTTAGGGTTAGGGTTAGTGTTAGGGGATAGGGTTAGGGTTAGGGTTAGGGTTAGTTTTAGGGCTTGGGTTAGAGTTAGGGTTAGGGTTAGGTTTACGGTTAGTGTTAGGGTTAGGTTTAGGGTTTGGGTTAGGGTTAGGGTTTGTGTTAGGTTAGGGTTAGAGTTAGGGTTAAGGTGAGGTTTAGGGTTTGGGGTAGGTTTAGGATTAGTGTTAGGGTTAGGGTTAGGGTTTGGGTTAGGTTTAGGGTTAGGGTTAGGGTTATGGTTAGGGTTAGGTTCAGTGTTAGTGTTTGGGCTTGGGTTAGGGTTAGGTTTAGGATTAGGTTTAGGCTTAGGGTTAGGGTTAGGGTTTGGCTTAGAGTTAGGTTTAGGGTTAGGGTTAGGGTTAGGGCTAGGCGATAAGGATAGGGTTAGGGTTAGGTTTAGGGTTAGGGTTAGGGTTAGGGTTTGGCTTAGAGTTAGGGTTAGGATTAGGGTTAGGGTTAGGCCTAGGAGATAATGATAGTGTTAGGGTTACAGTTAGGGTTAGGGTGAGGGTTAGGGTTTGGGTTAGGGTTAGGGTTAGTGTTAGGATTAGGGTTTGGGTTAGAGTTAGGTTTAGGTTTAGTGTTTGGGTTAGGGTTAGGGTTAGGGTTAGGGTTAGGTTTAGGGTTAGGGTTTGAGTTAGTGTTAGGGTTTGGGATAAGACTAGGGTTAGGGTAAGGGTTAGGGTTAGGGTTTGTCTTAGGGTTAGGGTTAGAGTTAGTGTTAGGGGTAGGGTTAGTATTAGGATTAGGGTTTGGGTTAGAGTTAGGGTTACGGTTAGGGTTAGGGTTACGGTTAGGTTTGGATTTAGTTTTGAGTTAGGGTTAGGTTAAGGGTTTGGTTTTGAGTTAGGGTTAGGGTTACGGTTAAGGTTTGGATTTGGGTTCGGATTATCGTTAGGGTTAGGGTTAGGGTTAGGGTTTGGGTTTGCGTTAGGGTTAGGGTTAGGGTTAGGTTTAGGGTTAGGGTTAGGGTTCTCGTTTGGTTTAGGGTTAGGTTTAGGTTTAGGGTTAGGGTTAGGGTTAGGATTAGGGTTTGGGTTTGGGTTAGGGTTAGGGTTAGGCTTAGGGTTTCAGTTTTTTTTAGGGTTTTTCATAGGGTTATGGTTAGGGTAAGGATTATTGTTAGGGTTTGCGTTAGGGTTAGGTTTAGGTTTAGGGTTAGGGTTAGGGTTAGGGTTACTGTTAGGATTAGGGTTTGGGTTAGGGTTAGGGTTAGGGTTAGGGTTAGGTTTAGGGTTAGGGTTTGGGTTAGAGTTAGGCTTGCATTTTGGGTTTGAGTTAAGCTTAGGGTTAGGGTTGGGGTTTGGGTTAGGGTTGGAATTAGGGTTATGTTTAGGGTTAGGTGTTAGGGTTAGGGTTAGGGTTAGGATTTGGGTTAGGGTCAGGGTTAGGTTTAGTGTTAGCGTTAGGGTTTGGGTTAGGGTTATGGTTATGGTTATGGGTAGGATTAGGGTTCGTGTTCGGGTTCGGGTTAGGGTTAGAGTTAGGGTTAGGGTTAGGATTAGGGTTAAGGTTAGGGTTTGGGTTTGGGTTCGGGTTAGATTTAGGGTTAGGGTTAGGGTTAGGTTTAGGTTTTCGGTTAGGTTTAGAGTTAGGGTTAGGGTTAGGGTTTGGTTTGGGTTAGGGTTAGTGTTACGGATAGGGTAAGGGTTCGGTTTTGGGTTAGGGTTAGGTTTAGGTTTAGGTTAGAGGTTGGTTGAGGATTAGGGTTAGGGTTAGGATTAGAGTTAGGCTTTGGTTTGGGATAGGGTTAATGTTAGGGTTAGGGATAGGGTTTGGGTTAGGATTACGGTTAGGGTAGGGTTATGGTTAGGGTTTGGGTTAGCGTTAGGTTTTGTGTTAGGTTAGGGTTAGTGTTAGGGTTAAGGTGAGGTTTAGGGTTCAGGGAAGGTTTAAGGTTAGTTTTAGGGTTAGGGTTATGGTTTGGGTTAGGTTTAGGGTTAGGGTTAGGGTTAGGGTTAGGGTTAGGGTTATGTTTAGTGTTAGTGTATGGGCTGGGTTAGGGTTAGGTTTAGGGTTAGGGTTAGGGTTAGTGTTAGGGTTAGGGTTTGGCTTAGAGTTAGGGTTAGGGTTATGGTTAGGGTTAGGGCTAGGCGATACGGATAGGGTTAGGGTTAGGGTTAGGGACAGGGTTTGCGCTTGGGTTAGGGTTAGTGTTTGTTTTAGGATTAGAGTTAGGGTTAGTGTTAGGATTAGGGTTTGGGTTTGGGTTAGAGTTAGTTTTAGGGTTAGGGTTAGGGTTAGTGTTAGGGTTTGTGTTAGTGTTAGGGTTAGGGTTAGGGTTAGTATTAGGATCAGGGTTTGGGTTAGTTTAAGGGTTCCGGTAAGGCTTAGGTTTAGATTTAATTGTGGGTTAGGGTTAGGTTAAGGGTTTGATTTTGAGTTAGGGTTAGGGTTAGGGTTAGGTTTAGGGTTAGGGTTAGGCTTAGGGTTAGTGTTAGGATTAGGGTTTGGATTTGGGTTAGGGTTAGGGTTAGGGTTAGGGTTTGGGTTAGATTTAGGGTTTTGAATAGGGTTAGGGTTAGGGTAAGGGTTATTGTTAGGGTTTGTGTTAGGGTTAGTTTTAGGTTTAGGTTTAGGGTTAGGGTTAGGGTTAGGGTTACTGTTAGGATTAGGGTTTGGGTTAGGGTCAGGGTTAGGGTTAGGGTTAGGGTTAGGCTTAGGGTTAGGGTTAGGGTTTGGGTTAGCGTTAGGCTTGGATTTTGGGTTTGGGTTAGGGTTAGGGTTAGGGTTGGGGTTTGGGATAGGGTTAGGATTAGGGTTAGGTTTAGGGTTAGGGGTTAGGGTTAGGGTTAGGGTTAGGGTTTGGGTTAGGGTTATGGTTATGGTTATTGTTATGGTTAGGATTAGGGTTCGTGTTCGGGTTCGTGTTAGGGTTAGGGTTAGGGTTAGGGTTAGGATTAGAGTTAGGGTTAGTG
>CM069533.1:392500-425000 GCA_035773235.1 Eospalax fontanierii | reverse complement strand
GGGTTAGGTTAAGGGTTTGGTTTTGAGTTAGGGTTGGGGTTAGGGTTAAGGTTTAGATTTGGGTTCGGATTATCGTTAGGGTTAGAGTTAGGGTTAGGGTTTGAGTTTGCGATAGGGTTAGTGTTACGGTTAGGGTTAGGTTTAGGGTTAGGGTTAGGGTTAGGTTTGGTTTAGGATTAGGGTTAGGGTTAGGGTTAGGGTTTTGGTTAGGGTTAGGATTAGGGTTAGGGTTTGGGCAAGTGTTAGGGTTAGGTTTAGGGTTAGGGTTTGGGTTAGGGTTAGGCTTGGATTTTGGGTTTGGGTTAGGTTTAGGGTTAGGGTTGGGGTTTGGGTTAGGGTTAGGATTAGGGTTAGGTTTAGGGTTAGGGGTTAGGGTTAGTTTTAGGGTTAGTGTTAGGGATAGGGTTAGGATTAGGTTTTGGGTTTTGTTTAGAGTTAGGGTTAGGGTTGGGGTTTGGTTTGGGTTTGGGTTAGTGTTACGGATGTGGTAAGGGTTCGGTTTTGGGTTATGGTTAGGTTTAGGGTTAGGTTAGAGGTTGGTTGAGGATTAGGGTTAGGTTTATGATTAGAGTTAGGGTTTGGTTTGGGATAGGATTAGTGTTAGGGTTAGGGATAGGGTTTGGGTTAGGGTTACGGTTAGGGTTAGGGTTAGGGTTAGGGTTTGGGTTAGGGTTAGGATTAGTGTTAGGGTTAGGGTTAGGGTTTGGGTTAGGTTTAGGGTTAGGGTTAGGATTATGGTTAGGATTAGGTTTAGTGTTAGTGTTTGGGCTTGGGTTAGGGTTAGGTTTAGGGTTAGGTTTAGGGTTAGGTTTAGGGTTAGGTTTTGGATTAGATTTAGGGTTAGGTTTAGGGTAAGGGTTAGGGCTAGGCGATATGGATAGGGTTAGGGTTAGGGTTAGGGTTAGGGTTAGGGTTTGGGCTTGGGTTAGGGTTAGTGTTAGGTTTAGGATTAGAGTTAGGGTTAGTGTTAGGATTAGGGTTTGGGTTTGGGTTAGAGTTAGGTTTAGGCTTAGGGTTTGGGTTAGTGTTAGGGTTTGGGATAGGATTAGGGTTAGGGTAAGGCTTAGGGTTAGGGTTTGTGTTAGGGTTAGGGTTAGGGTTAGGGGTAGGGTTAGTATTAGGATTAGGGTTTGGGTTAGTGTTAGGGTTATGATTAGGGTTAGCGTTAGGGTTAGGTTTGGATTTAGTTTTGGGTTAGGCTTAGGTTAAGGGTTTGGTTTTGAGTTATGGTTAGGGTTACGGTTAAGGTTTGGATTTGGGTTCGGATTATCGTTAGGGTTAGGGTTAGGGTTAGGGTTTGGGTTTGCGTTAGGGTTACGGTTAGGGTTAGGTTTAGGGTTAGGGTTAGGGTTACCGTTTGGTTTAGGGTTAGGTTTAGGGTTAGGGTTTCGGTTAGGGTTAGCATTAGGGTTAGGGATTGGGCAAGTGTTAGGGTTAAAGTTAGGGTTACGGTTTGGGTTAGGGTTAGGGTTAGGGTTAGTTTTAGGGTTAGGGGATAGGGTTAGGGTTAGGTTAATTTTAGGGCTTGGGTTAGAGTTAGGGTTAGGGTTAGGGTTATTGTTAGGGTTAGTGTTAGGATTAGGGTTTGGGTTTGGGTTAGGTTTAGGGTTAGGGTTAGGGTTTCGGTTAGTTTTAGGGTTTTGCATAGGGTTAGGGTTAGGGTAAGGGTTATTGTTAGGGTTTGTCTTAGGGTTAGGTTGAGGTTTAGGGTTAGGTTTAGGGTTAGGGTTACTGTTAGGATTAGGGTTAGGGTTAGGGTTAGGGTTAGGGTTAGGGTTAGGGTTAGGTTTAGGGTTAGTGTTTCGGTTAGGGTTAGGTTTACGGTTAGGGTTTGGGTTAGGGTTCGGGTTTGGGTAAAGGTTTGGGTTTGGATTAGGTTTAGGTTTAGGGTTTGGGTTTGGGTAAGGGTTAGGTTTAGAGTTAGGGTTTGGGTTAGGGTTAGGGTTAGGTTTTGGGTTATGGTTCGGGTTAGGGTTAGGTTTAGGGTTAGGTTTAGGATTAGGGTTAGGGTTAGGGTTACGTTTTGGGTTAGGTTTAGAGTTAGGGTTAGGGTTAGGGTTAGGGTTAGTTTTAGGGCTTGGGTTAGACTTACGGTTAGGGTGAGGGTTTGGTTTGGGTTAGGGTTAGTGTTACGGATAGGGCAAGGGTTCGGTTTTGGGTAAGGGTTAGGTTTAGGGTTCGGTTAGTGGTTGTTTGAGGATTAGGGTTAGGGTTAGGATTAGAGTTAGGCTTTGTTTTGGGAGAGGGTTAGTGGTAGAGTTCGGGATAGGGTTTGGGTTAGGGTAAGGGTAATGGTTAGTGTTTGGGTTAGGGTTAGGTTTTGTGTTAGGTTAGGGTTAGGGTTAGGGTTAAGGTGAGGTTTAGGGTTCGGGGTAGGTTTAGGGTTAGTGTTAGGGTTAGGGTTAGAGTTTGGGTTAGGTTTAGGGTTAGGGTTAGGGTTAGGGTTAGGGTTAGGGTTAGGTTTAGTGTTAGTGTTTGGGGTGGGTTAGGGTTAGGTTTACGGTTAGGGTTAGGGTTAGGGTTAGGGTTTGGCTTAGAGGTAGGGTTAGGGTTAGGGTTAGGGTTAGGGCTAGGCGATATGGATAGGGTTAGGTTTAGGGTTAGGGATAGGGTTTGGGCTTGCGTTAGGGTTAGTGTTAGTTTTAGGATTAGAGTTAGGGTTAGTGTTAGGATTAGCGTTTGGGTTTGGGTTAGAGTTAGGTTTAGGGTTAGGGTTTGGGTTAGTGTTAGGGTTTGTGTTAGGGTTAGGGTTAGGGTTAGGGTTAGTATTAGGATTAGGGTTTGGGTTAGTGTTAGGGTTACGGTTAGGGTTAGGTTTAGATTTAGTTTTGGGTTAGGGTTAGGTTAAGGGTTTGATTTTGACTTAGGGTTAGGGTTAGAGTTAGGTTTAGGGTTAGGTTTAGGCTTAGGTTTCGGTTTAGGTTTAGGGTTAGGGTTAGGATTTCGGTTAGGGTTAGCATTAGGGTTAGGGTTAGGGTTAGGGTTAGGGTTAGGGTTAGGGTTAGGCTTAGGCTTAGGTTTTGGTTTAGGTTTAGGGTTAGGGTTATAATTTCGGTTAGGGTTAGCATTAGGGTTAGGGTTTGGGCAAGTGTTAGGATTAGGGTTAGGGTTAGGGTTTGGGTTAGGGTTAGGGTAAGGTTTAGGGTTAGGGGATAGGGTTAGGGTTAGGTTAAGGGTTAGTTTTAGGGCTTGGGTTAGAGTTAGGGTAAGGGAAAGGGTTAGGGTTAGTGTTAGGATTAGGGTCTGTGTTAGGGTTAGGTTTAAGTTTAGGGTTAGGGTTAGGGTTAGGTTTAGGGTTACTGTTAGGATTAGGGTTTGGGTTAGGGTTGTGGTTAGGGTTAGGGTTAGGCTTAGATTTAGGGTTAGGGTTTGGGTTAGCGTTAGGCTTGGATTTTGGGTTTGGGTTAGGGTTAGGGTTAGGGTTGGGGTTTGGGTTAGGGTTAGGATTAGGGTTAGGTTTAGGGTTAGGGGTTAGGGTTAGGGTTAGGGTTAGGGTTAGGTTTTGGTTTAGGGTTATGGTTATGGTTATGGTTAGGATTATGGTTCGTGTTCGGGTTCGGGTTAGGGTTAGGGTTAGAGTTAGGGTTAGGGTTAGGGTTAGGGTTAGGGTTAGGGTTAGGGTTAGGGTTAGGCGATACGGATAGTCTTAGGGTTAGGGTTAGTGTTAGAGTTTGGGCTTGGGTTAGGGTTAGTGTTAGGTTTAGGATTAGAGTTAGGGTTAGTGTTAGGATTAGGGTTTGGGTTTGGGTTAGAGTTAGGTTTAGGGTTAGGGTTTGGGTTAGTGTTAGGGTTTGGGATAGGATTAGGGTTAGGGTAAGGGTTAGGTTTAGGGTTTGTGTTAGGGTTAGGGTTAGGGTTAGGGTTAGTATTAGGATTAGGGTTTGGGTTAGTGTTAGGGTTCCGGTTAGGGTTAGGGTTAGAGTTAGGTTTGGATTTAGTTTTTGGTTAGGGTTAGGATAAGGGTTCGGTTTTGAGTTAGGGTTAGGGTTAGGGTCAAGGTTTGGATTTGGGTTCGGATTATCGTTAGGGTTAGGGTTTGGGTTTGCGTTAGGGTTAGGGTTAGGGTTAGGTTTAGGTTAGGGTTAGGGTTTGGTTTAGGATTAGGGTTTCGCTTAGGGTTAGCATTAGAGTTAGGGTTTGGCAAGTATTAGGGTTAGGGTTAGGGTTAGGGTTTGGGTTAGGGTTAGGGTTAGGGTTAGTTTTAGGGCTTGGGTTAGAGTTAGTGTTAGGGTTAGGTTTAGGGTTAGTGTAAGAATTAGGGTTTGGGTTTGGGTTAGGGTTAGGGTTAGGGTTAGGATTTTCGGAAAGGGTTAGGGTTAGGGTAAGGGTTATTGTTAGGTTTTGTGTTAGTGTTAGGTTTAGGGTTAGGGTTAGGGTTAGGGTTAGGGTTACTGTTAGGATAAGGGTTTGGGTTAGGGTTAGGGTTAGGGTTAGGGTTAGGGTTAGGGTTAGGTTTAGGGTTTGGGTTAGGATTAGGCTTGCATTTTGGGTTTGGTTTAGGGTTAGGGTTAGGGTTGGGGATTGGATTAGGGTTGGAGTTAGGTTTAGGTTTAGGGTTAGGCGTTAGGGTAAGGGTTAGATTTAGGATTTGGGTTAGGGTCAGGGTTAGGGATAGGTTTAGGGTTAGGGTTTGGGTTAGGGTTATTGTTATGGTTACGGTTAGGATTAGGTTTCGGGTTCGGGTGCGGGTTAGGGTGAGAGGTAGGTTTAGGGTTAGGATTAGGGTTAAGGTTAGGGTTTGGGTTTGTGTTCGGGTTAGATTTAGGGTTAGGGGTAGGGTTAGGTTTAGGTTTTGGGTTGGGTTTAGAGTTAGGGTTAGGGTTAGGGTTTGGTTTGGGTTAGGGTTTGTGTTACGGATAGGGTAATGGTTCGGTTTTGGGTTAAGGTTAGGTTTTGGGTAAGGTTAGAGGTTGGATGAGGATTAGGGTTAGGGTTAGGATTAGATTTAGGGTTTGGTTTGGGATAGGGTTAGTGTTAGGGTTATTGATAGGGTTTGGGTTAGGGTTACGGTTAGGGTTAGGGTTATGGTTAGGGTTTGGATTAGGGTTAGGATTTGTGTTAGGTTAGGGTTAGGGTTAGGGTTAAGGTGAGGTTTAGGGTTCGGGGTAGGTTTAGTGTTAGTGTTAGGGTTAGGGTTAGGGTTAGGGTTTGGGTTAGGTTTAGGGTTAGGGTTACTGTTAGGGTTAGGGTTAGGGTTAGGGTTAGGGTTAGGTTTAGTGTTAGTGTTTGGGCTGGGTTAGGGTTAGGTTTAGGGTTAGGGTTAGGGTTAGGGTTAGGGTTTGGCTTAGAGTTAGGGTTAGGGTTAAGGTAAGGGTTAGGGTTAGGGCTAGGCAATAGGGATAGGGTTAGGGTTAGGGTTAGGGTTAGGGTTTGGGCTTGGGTTAGGGTTAGTGTTAGGTTTAGGATTACAGTTAGGTTTAGTGTTAGGATTACGGTTTGGGTTTGCGTTAGAGTTAGATTTAGGGTTAGGGTTTGGGTTAGTGTTAGGTTTTGGGATAGGATTAGGGTTAGGGTAAGGCTTAGGGTTTGGGTTTGTGTTAGGGTTAGGGTTAGGGTTAGGGTTAGGGTTAGTATTAGGATTAGGGTTTAGGTTAGTTTTAGGGTTACGGTTAGGATTAAGGTTTGGGTTAGCGTTAGGGTTGGAGTTTGGGTTTGGGTTAGGGTTAGGGTTGGGGTTAGGGTTTGGGTTAGAGTTAGGATTAGGGTTAGGATTAGGGTTAGGGGATAGGGTTAGGGTTAGGATTTGGGTTAGGGCTAGGGTAGGGTTATGGTAAGGGTTAGGGTTAGGGTTATGGTTATGGTAGGGTTAGGATTAGGGTTCGGGTTAGGGTTAGGGTTTGGGTTAGGTTTAGTGTTAGGGTTTGGGTTTGATTTAGGGTTAGGGTTAGGGTTAGGGTTAGGGTTTGGTTTAGGGTTAGGGTTAGCGTTAGGGTTAGGGTGGGGGTTTCGGTTAGGTTTAGGCTTAGGGTTAGGTTTAGGGTAAGTATTAGGTTTAGGGTTTAGGTTTAGGGTTAGGGTTAGGGTTAGGGTTAGGATTAGGGTTAAGGTTAGTGTTTGGTTTTGGGTTCGGGTTAGATTTAGGGTTAGGGTAAGGTTAGGGTTAGGGTTAGGGTTTGGGTTAGGTTTAGGGTTAGGGTTAGGGTTAGTGTTAGGGTTAGGGTTTGGGTTAGGGTTAGGGTTAGGGTTAGGTTTAGGTTTAGTTTTGGGTTAGGGTTAGTTTAAGAGTTCGGTTTTGAGTTAGGGTTAGGGTTAGGGTTAAGGTTTAGATTTGGGTTCGGATTATCGTTACGGTTAGAGGTAGGGTTAGGGTTTGGGTTTGCGATAGGGTTAGTGTTAGGGTTAGGGTTAGGTTTAGGGTTAGGGTTAGGGTTAGGGTTAGGTTTAGGGTTAGGTTTTGGGTTAGCGTTAGGCTTGGATTTTGGGTTTGGGTTAGGGTTCGGGTTAGGGTTGGGTTTTGGGTTAGGCTTAGGATTAGATTTAGGTTTAGGGTTAGGGGTTAGGGTTAGGGTTAGGGTTACAGTTACGGTTAGGGTTAGGGTTAGGGTTTGGGTTAGGTTTAGAGTTAGGGTAAGGGTTAGGGTTTGGTTTGTGTTAGGGTTAGTGTTACGGATAGGGTAAGGGTTCGGTTTTGGGTTAGGGTTAGGTTTAGTGTTAGGTTAGAGGTTGGTTGAGGATTAGAGTTAGGGTTAGGATTAGAGTTAGGGTTTGGTTTGGGATAGGGTTAGTGTTAGGGTTAGGGATAGGGTTTGGGTTAGGGTTACGGTTAGGGTTAGGGTTAGGGTTAGGGTTTGGGTTAGGGTTAGGTTTTGTGTTAGGTTAGGGTTAGGATTCGGGTTAAGGTGAGGTTTAGGGTTTGGGGTAGGTTTAGGATTAGTGTTAGGGTTAGGGTTAGGGTTTGGGTTAGGTTTAGGGTTAGGTTTAGTGTTATGGTTAGGGTTAGGTTTAGTGTTAGTGTTTGGGTTTGGGTTAGGTTTAGGTTTAGGGTTAGGTTTAGGGTTAGGGTTAGGGTTAGGGTTTGGCTTAGAGTTAGGGTTAGGCTTAGGGTTAGGGTTATGGTTAGGGTTAGGGTTTGGGTTAGGGTTAGGGTTTGTGTTAGGTTAGGGTTAGGGTTAGGGTTAAGGTGAGGTTTAGGGTTTAGGGTAGGTTTAGGGTTAGTGTTAGGGTTAGGGTTAGGGTTTGGGTTAGGTTTAGGGTTAGGGTTAGGTTTAGTGTTAGTTTTTGGGCTTGGGTTAGGGTTAGGTTTAGGGTTAGGGTTAGGGTGAGGGTTAGGGTTAGGGTTAGGGTTTGGCTTAGGGTTTAGGTTTGGGTTTGGGTTCGGGTTATCGTTAGGGTTATGGTTAGGGTTAGGGTTAGGCTTACGGTTAAGTTTTGGGTAAGTGTTAGGGTTAGATTTTGGTTTAGGGTTAGGTTTAGTGTTAGGGTTTCGGTTAGGGTTAGGTTTATGGTTAGGGTTTGGGTTAGGGTTAGGGTTTGGGTAAAGGTTTGGGTTTGGATTAGGTTTAGGTTTAGGGTTTGGGTTTTGGTAAGGGTTAGGTTTAGAGTTAGGGTTAGGGTTAGGGTTTGGTTTGGGTTAGGGTTAGTGTTATGGATAGGGTAAGGGTTCGGTTTTGGGGTAGGGTTAGGTTTCGGGTTAGGTTAGAGGTTGGTTGAGAATTAGGGTTAGGGTTAGGATTAGAGTTAGGGTTTGGTTTGGGATAGGGTTAGTGTTAGGGTTAGGGATAGGGTTTGGGTTAGGGTTACGGTTAGGGTTTGGGTTAGGGTTAGGATTTGTGTTAGGTTAGGGTTAGGGTTAGGGTTAAGGTGAGGTTTAGGGTTCGGGTAGGTTTAGTGTTAGTGTTAGGGTTAGGGTTAGGGTTAGGGTTTGGGTTAGGTTTAGGGTTAGGTTTACTGTTAGGGTTCGGGTTAGGGTTAGGGTTGGGGTTAGGTTTAGTGTTAGTGTTTGGGCTGGGTTAGGGTTAGGTTTAGGGTTAGGGTTAGGGTTAGGGTTAGGGTTTGGCTTAGAGTTAGGGTTAGGGTTAAGGTAAGGGTTAGGGTTAGGGCTAGGCAATAGGGTTAGGGTTAGGGTTAGGGTTAGGGTTAGGGTTTGGGCTTGGGTTAGGGTTAGTGTTAGGTTTAGGATTACAGTTAGGTTTAGTGTTAGGATTACGGTTTGGGTTTGGGTTAGAGTTAGATTTAGGGTTAGGGTTTGGGTTAGTGTTAGGTTTTGGGATAGGATTAGGGTAAGGGTAAGGCTTAGGGTGTGGGTTTGTGTTAGGGTTAGGTTAAGGGTAAGGGTTAGGGTTAGTATTAGGATTAGGGTTTAGGTTAGTGTTAGGGTTACGGTTAGGATTAAGGTTTGGGTTAGCGTTAGGGTTGGAGTTTGGGTTTGGGTTAGGGTTAGGGTTGGGGTTAGGGTTTGGGTTAGAGTTAGGATTAGGGTTAGGATTAGGGTTAGGGGATAGGGTTAGGGTTAGGGTTAGGATTTGGGTTAGGGCTAGGGTAGGGTTATGGTAAGGGTTAGGGTTAGGGTTATGGTTATGGTTAGGGTTAGGATTAGGGTTCGGGTTAGGGTTAGGGTTTGGGTTAGGTTTAGTGTTAGGGTTTGGGTTTGATTTAGGGTTAGGGTTAGGGTTAGGGTTAGGGTTTGGTTTAGGGTTAGGGTTAGCGTTAGGGTTAGGGTGGGGGTTTCGGTTAGGTTTAGGCTTAGGGTTAGGTTTAGGGTAAGTATTAGGTTTAGGGTTTAGGTTTAGGGTTACGGTTAGGTTTAGGGTTAGGGTTTCGTTTATGCTTAGGTTTGGTGTTAGGGATTGGGTTAGTGGTAGGTTTAGGGTTAGGGTTAGGGTTAGGGTTAGGATTAGGGTTAAGGTTAGTGTTTGGTTTTGGGTTCGGGTTAGATTTAGGGTTAGGGTAAGGTTAGGGTTAGGGTTAGGGTTTGGGTTAGGTTTAGGGTTAGGGTTAGTGTTAGGGTTAGGGTTTGGGTTAGGGTTAGGGTTATGGTTAGGGTTAGGTTTAGGTTTAGTTTTGGGTTAGGGTTAGTTTAAGAGTTCGGTTTTGAGTTAGGGTTAGGGTTAGGGTTAAGGTTTAGATTTGGGTTCGGATTATCGTTACGGTTAGAGGTAGGGTTAGGGTTTGGGTTTGCGATAGGGTTAGTGTTAGGGTTAGGGTTAGGTTTAGGGTTAGGGTTAGGGTTAGGTTTAGGTTTAGGGTTAGGGTTTGGGTTATCGTTAGGCTTGGATTTTGGGTTTGGGTTAGGGTTCTGGTTAGGGTTGGGGTTTGGGTTAGGGTTAGGATTAGGGTTAGGTTTAGGGTTAGGGGTTAGGGTTAGGGTTAGGGTTAGGGTTAGGCTTAGGGTTAGGGTTAGGTTTTGGGTTAGGTTTAGAGTTAGGGTAAGGGTTAGGGTTTGGTTTGTGTTAGGGTTAGTGTTACGGATAGGGTAAGGGTTCGGTTTTGGGTTAGGGTTAGGTTTAGGGTTAGGTTAGAGGTTGGTTGAGGATTAGGGTTAGGGTTAGGATTAGAGTTAGGGTTTGGTTTGGGATAGGGTTAGTGTTAGGGTTAGGGATAGGGTTTGGGTTAGGGTTACGGTTAGGGTTAGGGTTAGGGTTAGGGTTAGGGTTTGGGTTAGGGTTAGGTTTTGTGTTAGGTTAGGGTTAGGATTCGGGTTAAGGTGAGGTTTAGGGTTTGGGGTAGGTTTAGGATTAGTGTTAGGGTTAGGGTTAGGGTTTGGGTTAGGTTTAGGGTTAGGTTTAGTGTTATGGTTAGGGTTAGGTTTAGTGTTAGTGTTTGGGCTTGGGTTAGGGTTAGGTTTAGGGTTAGGTTTAGGGTTAGGGTTAGGGTTAGGGTTTGGCTTAGAGTTAGGGTTAGGGTTAGGGTTAGGGTTATGGTTAGGGTTAGGGTTTGGGTTAGGGTTAGGGTTTGTGTTAGCTTAGGGTTAGGGTTAGGGTTAAGGTGAGGTTTAGGGTTTAGGGTAGGTTTAGGGTTAGTGTTAGGGTTAGGGTTAGGGTTTGGGTTAGGTTTAGGGTTAGGATTAGGTTTAGTGTTAGTTTTTGGGCTTGGGTTAGGGTTAGGTTTAGGGTTAGGGTTAGGGTGAGGGTTAGGGTTAGGGTTAGGGTTTGGCTTAGGGTTTAGTTTTGGGTTTGGGTTCGGGTTATCGTGAGGGTTATGATTAGGGTTAGGTTTAGGCTTACGGTTAAGTTTTGGGTAAGTGTTAGGGTTAGATTTTGGTTTAGGGTTAGTTTTAGGGTTAGGGTTTCGGTTAGGGTTAGGTTTATGGTTAGGGTTTGGGTTAGGGTTAGGGTTTGGGTAAAGGTTTGGGTTTGGATTAGGTTTAGGTTTAGGGTTTGGGTTTGGGTAAGGGTTAGGTTTAGAGTTAGGGTTTGGGTTAGGGTTAAGGTTAGGTTTTGGGTTATGGTTCGGGTTAGGGTTTGGTTTAGGGTTAGGTTTAGGATTAGGGTTAGGGTTAGGGTTACGTTTTGGGTTAGGTTTAGAGTTAGGGTTAGGGTTAGGGTTTGGTTTGGGTTAGGGTTAGTGTTACGGATAGGGTAAGGGTTCGGTTTTGGGTTAGGGTTAGGTTTAGGATTAGGTTAGAGGTTGGTTGAGAATTAGGGTTAGGGTTAGGATTAGAGTTAGGGTTTGGTTTGGGATAGGGTTAGTGTTAGGGTTAGGGATAGGGTTTGGGTTAGGGTTACGTTTAGGGTTAGGGTTCGGGTTAGGGTTTGGGTTAGGGTTAGGGTTTGTGTTAGGTTAGGGTTAGGGTTAGGGTTAAGGTGAGGTTTAGGGTTTGGGGTAGGTTTAGGGTTAGTGTTAGGGTTAGTGTTAGGGTTTGGGTTAGGTTTAGGTTTAGGGTTTGGGTTAGGGTTAGGTTTAGTGTTAGTGTTTGGGCTTGGGTTAGGGTTAGGTTTAGGGTTAGGGTTAGGGTTAGGGTTTGGCTTACAGTTAGGGTTAGGGTTAAGGTAAGGGTTAGGGTTAGGGCTAGGCGATAGGGATAGGTTTAGTTTTAGGGTTAGGGTTAGGGTTTGTGCTTGGGTTAGGGTTAGTGTTAGGTTTAGGATTAGAGTTAGGTTTAGTGTTAGGATTAGGGTTTGGGTTTGGGTTAGAGTTAGGTTTAGGGTTAGGTTTTGGGTTAGTGTTAGGGTTTGGGATAGGATTAGGTTTAGGGTAAGGGTTAGGGTTAGGGTTTGTGTTAGGGTTAGGCTTAGGGTTAGGGTTCGGGTTAGTATTAGGATTAGGGTTTAGGTTAGTGTTAGGGTTACGGTTAGGGTTAAGGTTTGGGTTAGCGTTAGGGTTGGAGTTTGGGTTTGGGTTAGGGTTAGGGTTGGGGTTAGGGTTTGGGTTAGGGTTAGGATTAGGGTTAGGATTAGGGTTAGGGGATAGGGTTAGGGTTAGGGTTAGGATTTCGGTTAGGGCTAGGGTAGGGTTAGCGTAAGGGTTAGGGTTAGGGTTATGGTTATGGTTAGGGTTCGGGTTAGGGTTAGGGTTTGGGTTAGGGTTAGGGTTGGGGTTAGGGTTTGGGTTAGGGTTAGGATTAGGGTTAGGGTTCGGGTTAGTATTAGGATTAGGGTTTAGTTTAGTGTTAGGGTTACGGTTAGGGTTAAGTTTTGGGTTAGCGTTAGGGTTGGAGTTTGGGTTTGGGTTAGTGTTAGGGTTGGGGTTAGGGTTTGGGTTAGGGTTAGGATTAGGGTTCGGATTTGGGTTAGGGCTAGGGTAGGGTTAGGGTAAGGGTTAGGTTTAGGGTTATGGTTATGGTTAGGTTTAGGATTAGGATTCAGGTTAGGGTTAGGGTTTGCGTTAGGGTTAGTGTTAGGGTTTGGGTTTGATTTAGGGTTAGGGTTAGGGTTAGGGTTAGGGTTTGCTTTAGGGTTAGGGTTAGCGTTAGGGTTAGGGTGTGCGTTTTGTTTAGGGATAGGCTTAGGGTTAGGGTTAGGGTAAGTGTTAGGTTTAGGGTTTAGGTTTAGGGTTAGGGTTAGGGTTAGGTTTAGGGTTTCATTTATGCTTAGGTTTGGTGTTAGGGATTGGGTTAGTGTTAGGTTTAGGGTTAGGGTTAGGGTTAGGGTTAGGATTAGGGTTAAGGTTAGTGTTTGGGTTTGGGTGCAGGTTAGATTTAGGGTTAGGGTAAGGTTAGGGTTAGGGTTAGCGTTTGGGTTAGGTTTAGGGTTAGGGTTAGTGTTAGGGTTAAGGTTTGGGTTAGGGTTAGGCTTAGGGTTAGGGTTAGGGTTAGGGTTAGGTTTAGGTTTAGTTTTGGGTTAGGGTTAGGTTAAGGGTTTGGTTTTGAGTTAGGGTTAGGGTTAGGGTTAAGGTTTAGATTTGGGTTCGGATTATCGTTAGGGTTAGAGTTAGGGTTAGGGTTTGGTTTTGCGATAGGGTTAGTGTTACGGTTAGGGTTAGGTTTAGGGTTAGGGTTAGGGTTAGGTTTGGTTTAGGATTAGGGTTAGGGTTAGGGTTAGGGTTTTGGTTAGGGTTAGGATTAGGGTTAGGGTTTGGGCAAGTGTTAGGGTTAGGTTTAGGGTTAGGGTTTGGGTTAGGGTTAGGCTTGGATTTTGGGTTTGGGTTAGGTTTAGGGTTAGGGTTGGGGTTTGGGTTAGGGTTAGGATTAGGGTTAGGTTTAGGGTTAGGGGTTAGGGTTAGTTTTAGGGTTAGGGTTAGGGTTAGGGTTAGGGTTAGGTTTCGGGTTAGGTTTAGAGTTAGGGTTAGGGTTAGGGTTTGGTTTGGGTTAGGGTTAGTGTTACGGATACGGTAAGGGTTCGGTTTTGGGTTATGGTTAGGTTTAGGGTTAGGTTAGAGGTTGGTTGAGGATTAGGGTTAGGTTTATGATTAGAGTTAGGGTTTGGTTTGGGATAGGATTAGTGTTAGGGTTAGGGATAGGGTTTGGGTTAGGGTTACGGTTAGGGTTAGGGTTAGGGTTAGGGTTTGGGTTAGGGTTAGGATTAGTGTTAGGGTTAGGGTTAGGGTTTGGGTTAGGTTTAGGGTTAGGGTTAGGATTATGGTTAGGATTAGGTTTAGTGTTAGTGTTTGGGCTTGGGTTAGGGTTAGGTTTAGGGTTAGGTTTAGGGTTAGGTTTAGGGTTAGGGTTTGGATTAGATTTAGGGTTAGGGTTAGGGTAAGGCTTAGGGCTAGGCGATATGGATAGGGTTAGGGTTAGGGTTAGGTTTAGGGTTAGGGTTTGGGCTTGGGTTAGGGTTAGTGTTAGGTTTAGGATTAGAGTTAGGGTTAGTGTTAGGATTAGGGTTTGGGTTTGGGTTAGAGTTAGGTTTAGGCTTAGGGTTTGGGTTAGTGTTAGGGTTTGGGATAGGATTAGGGTTAGGGTAAGGCTTAGGGTTAGGGTTTGTGTTAGGGTTAGGGTAAGGGTTAGGGGTAGGGTTAGTATTAGGATTAGGGTTTGGGTTAGTGTTAGGGTTATGATTAGGGTTAGCGTTAGGGTTAGGTTTGGATTTAGTTTTGGGTTAGGCTTAGGTTAAGGGTTTGGTTTTGAGTTATGGTTAGGGTTACGGTTAAGGTTTGGATTTGGGTTCGGATTATCGTTAGGGTTAGGGTTAGGGTTAGGGTTTGGGTTTGCGTTAGGGTTACGGTTAGGGTTAGGTTTAGGGTTAGGGTTAGGGTTAGCGTTTGGTTTAGGGTTAGGTTTAGGGTTAGGGTTTCGGTTAGGGTTAGCATTAGGGTTAGGGATTGGGCAAGTGTTAGGGTTAAAGTTAGGGTTACGGTTTGGGTTAGGGTTAGGGTTAGGGTTAGTTTTAGGGCTTGGGTTAGAGTTAGGGTTAGGGTTAGGGTTATTGTTAGGGTTAGTGTTAGGATTAGGGTTTGGGTTTGGGTTAGGCTTAGGGTTAGGGTTAGGGTTTCGGTTAGTTTTAGGGTTTTGCATAGGGTTAGGGTTAGGGTAAGGGTTATTGTTAGGGTTTGTGTTAGGGTTAGGTTGAGGTTTAGGGTTAGGTTTAGGGTTAGGGTTACTGTTAGGATTAGGGTTAGGGTTAGGGTTAGGGTTAGGGTTAGGGTTAGGGTTAGGGTTAGGTTTAGGGTTAGTGTTTCGGTTAGGGTTAGGTTTACGGTTAGGGTTTGGGTTAGGGTTCGGGTTTGGGTAAAGGTTTGGGTTTGGATTAGGTTTAGGTTTAGGGTTTGGGTTGGGTAAGGGTTAGGTTTAGAGTTAGGGTTTGGGTTAGGGTTAGGGTTAGGTTTTGGGTTATGGTTCGTGTTAGGGTTAGGTTTAGGGTTAGGTTTAGGATTAGGGTTAGGGTTAGGGTTACGTTTTGGGTTAGGTTTAGAGTTAGGGTTAGGGTTAGGGTTCGGGTTAGTTTTAGGGCTTGGGTTAGACTTACGGTTAGGGTGAGGGTTTGATTTGGGTTAGGGTTAGTGTTACGGATAGGGCAAGGGGTCGGTTTTGGGTAAGGGGTAGGTTTAGGGTGTGGGTAGGGGTTGGTTGAGGATTAGGGTTAGGGTTAGGATTAGAGTTAGGCTTTGTTTTGGGATAGGGTTAGTGTTAGAGTTCGGGATAGAGTTTGGGTTAGGGTTAGGGTTATGGTTAGTGTTTGGGTTAGGGTTAGGTTTTGTGTTAGGTTAGGGTTAGGGTTAGGGTTAAGGTGAGGTTTAGGGTTCGGGGTAGGTTTAGGGTTAGTGTTAGGGTTAGGGTTAGAGTTTGGGTTAGGTTTAGGGTTAGGGTTAGGGTTAGGGTTAGGGTTAGGGTTAGCGTTAGGTTTAGTGTTAGTGTTTGGGCTGGGTTAGGGTTAGGTTTACGGTTAGGGTTAGGGTTAGGGTTAGGGTTTGGCTTAGAGTTAGGGTTAGGGTTAGGGTTAGGGTTAGGGCTAGGCGATATGGATAGGGTTAGGTTTAGGGTTAGGGATAGGGTTTGGGCTTGGGTTAGGGTTAGTGTTAGTTTTAGGATTAGAGTTAGGGTTAGTGTTAGGATTAGCGTTTGGGTTTGGGTTAGAGTTAGGTTTAGGGTTAGGGTTTGGGTTAGTGTTAGGGTTTGTGTTAGGGTTAGGGTTAGGGTTAGGGTTAGGGTTAGTATTAGGATTAGGGTTTGGGTTAGTGTTAGGGTTACGGTTAGGGTTAGGTTTAGATTTAGTTTTGGGTTAGGGTTAGGTTAAGGGTTTGATTTTGAGTTAGGGTTAGGGTTAGGGTTAGGTTTAGGGTTAGGGTTAGGCTTAAGTTTTGGTTTAGGTTTAGGGTTAGGGTTAGGATTTCGGTTAGGGTTAGCATTAGGGTTAGGGTTAGGGTTAGGGTTAGGGTTAGGGTTAGGCTTAGGCTTAGGTTTTGGTTTAGGTTTAGGGTTAGGGTTATAATTTCGGTTAGGGTTAGCATTAGGGTTAGGGTTTGGGCAAGTGTTAGGATTAGGGTTAGGGTTAGGGTTTGGGTTAGGGTTAGGGTTAGGTTTAGGGTTAGGGGATAGGGTTAGGGTTAGGTTTAGGGTTAGTTTTAGGGCTTGGGTTAGAGTTAGGGTTAGGGTTAGGGTTAGGGTTAGTGTTAGGATTAGGGTTTGTGTTAGGGTTAGGTTTAAGTTTAGGGTTAGGGTTAGGGTTAGGTTTAGGGTTACTGTTAGGATTAGGGTTTGGGTTAGGTTTGGGGTTAGGGTTAGGGTTAGGCTTAGGTTTAGGGTTAGGGTTTGGGTTAGCGTTAGGCTTGGATTTTGGGTTTGGGTTAGGGTTAGGGTTAGGGTTGGGGTTTGGGTTAGGGTTAGGATTAGGGTTAGGTTTAGGGTTAGGGGTTAGGGTTAGGGTTAGGGTTAGGGTTAGGTTTTGGTTTAGGGTTATGTTTATGGTTATGGTTAGGATTAGGGTTCGTGTTCGGGTTCGGGTTAGGGTTAGGGTTAGAGTTAGGGTTAGGGTTAGGGTTAGGGTTAGGGTTAGGGTTAGGGTTAGGCGATACGGATAGTCTTAGGGTTAGGGTTAGTGTTAGAGTTTGGGCTTGGGTTAGGGTTAGTGTTAGGTTTAGGATTAGAGTTAGGGTTAGTGTTAGGATTAGGGTTTGGGTTTGGGTTAGAGTTAGGTTTAGGGTTAGGGTTTGGGTTAGTGTTAGGGTTTGGGATAGGATTAGGGTTAGGGTAAGGGTTAGGTTTAGGGTTTGTGTTAGGGTTAGGGTTAGGGTTAGGGTTAGTATAAGGATTAGGGTTTGGGTTAGTGTTAGGGTTCCGGTTAGGGTTAGGGTTAGGGTTAGGTTTGGATTTAGTTTTTGGTTAGGGTTAGGATAAGGGTTCGGTTTTGAGTTAGGGTTAGGGTTAGGGTCAAGGTTTGGATTTGGGTTCGGATTATCGTTAGGGTTAGGGTTTGGGTTTGCGTTAGGGTTAGGGTTAGGGTTAGGTTTAGGTTAGGGTTAGGGTTTGGTTTAGGATTAGGGTTTCGCTTAGGGTTAGCATTAGAGTTAGGGTTTGGCAAGTATTAGGGTTAGGGTTAGGGTTAGGGTTTGGGTTAGGGCTAGGGCTAGGGTAAGGGTTAGGGCATAGGGTAAGGGTTAGGGTTAGGGTTAGTTTTAGGGCTTGGGTTAGAGTTAGTGTTAGGGTTAGGTTTAGGGTTAGTGTAAGAATTAGGGTTTGGGTTTGGGTTAGGGTTAGGGTTAGGGTTAGGATTTTCGGAAAGGGTTAGGGTTAGGGTAAGGGTTATTGTTAGGTTTTGTGTTAGTGTTAGGTTTAGGGTTAGGGTTAGGGTTAGGGTTAGGGTTACTGTTAGGATAAGGGTTTGGGTTAGGGTTAGGGTTAGGGTTAGGGTTAGGGTTAGGGTTAGGTTTAGGGTTTGGGTTAGCATTAGGCTTGCATTTTGGGTTTGGTTTAGGGTTAGGGTTAGGGTTGGGGATTGGATTAGGGTTGGAGTTAGGTTTAGGTTTAGGGTTAGGCGTTAGGGTTAGGGTTAGATTTAGGATTTGGGTTAGGGTCAGGATTAGGGATAGGTTTAGGGTTAGGGTTTGGGTTAGGGTTATTGTTATGGTTACGGTTAGGATTAGGTTTCGGGTTCGGGTTCGGGTTAGGGTTAGAGTTAGGTTTAGGGTTAGGATTAGGGTTAAGGTTAGGGTTTGGGTTTGGTTTCGGGTTAGATTTAGGGTTAGGGTTAGGGTTAGGTTTAGGTTTTGGGTTGGGTTTAGAGTTAGGGTTAGGGTTAGGGTTTGGTTTGGGTTAGGGTTTGTGTTACGGATAGGGTAATGGTTCGGTTTTGGGTTAAGGTTAGGTTTTGGGTTAGGTTAGAGGTTGGATGAGGATTAGGGTTAGGGTTAGGATTAGATTTAGGGTTTGGTTTGGGATAGGGTTAGTGTTAGGGTTATTGATAGGGTTTGGGTTAGGGTTACGGTTAGGGTTAGGGTTATGGTTAGGGTTTGGGTTAGGGTTAGGATTTGTGTTAGGTTAGGGTTAGGGTTAGGGTTAAGGTGAGGTTTAGGGTTCGGGGTAGGTTTAGTGTTAGTGTTAGGGTTAGGGTTAGGGTTAGGGTTTGGGTTAGGTTTAGGGTTAGGGTTACTGTTAGGGTTAGGGTTAGGGTTAGGGTTAGGGTTAGGTTTAGTGTTAGTGTTTGGGCTGGGTTAGGGTTAGGTTTAGGGTTAGGGTTAGGGTTAGGGTTAGGGTTTGGCTTAGAGTTAGGGTTAGGTTTAAGGTAAGGGTTAGGGTTAGGGCTAGGCAATAGGGATAGGGTTAGGGTTAGGGTTAGGGTTAGGGTTTGGGCTTGGGTTAGGGTTAGTGTTAGGTTTAGGATTACAGTTAGGTTTAGTGTTAGGATTACGGTTTGGGTTTGGGTTAGAGTTAGATTTAGGGTTAGGGTTTGGGTTAGTGTTAGGTTTTGGGATAGGATTAGGGTTAGGGTAAGGCTTAGGGTTTGGGTTTGTGTTAGGGTTAGGGTTAGGGTTAGGGTTAGGGTTAGTATTAGGATTAGGGTTTAGGTTAGTTTTAGGGTTACGGTTAGGATTAAGGTTTGGGTTAGCGTTAGGGTTGGAGTTTGGGTTTGGGTTAGGGTTAGGGTTGGGGTTAGGGTTTGGGTTAGAGTTAGGATTAGGGTTAGGATTAGGGTTAGGGGATAGGGTTAGGGTTAGGGTTAGGATTTGGGTTAGGGCTAGGGTAGGGTTATGGTAAGGGTTAGGGTTAGGGTTATGGTTATGGTTAGGGTTAGGATTAGGGTTCGGGTTAGGGTTAGGGTTTGGGTTAGGTTTAGTGTTAGGGTTTGGGTTTGATTTAGGGTTAGGGTTAGGGTTAGGGTTAGGGTTAGGGTTTGGTTTAGGGTTAGGGTTAGCGTTAGGGTTAGGGTGGGGGTTTCGGTTAGGTTTAGGCTTAGGGTTAGGTGTAGGGTAAGGATTAGGTTTAGGGTGTAGGTGTAGGGTTACGGTTAGGGTTAGGGTTAGGGTTTCGTTTATGCTTAGGTTTGGTGTTAGGGATTGGGTTAGTGCTAGGTTTAGGGTTAGGGTTAGGGTTAGGGTTAGGATTAGGGTTAAGGTTAGTGTTTGGTTTGGGTTCGGGTTAGATTTAGGGTTACGGTAAGGTTAGGGTTAGGGTTAGGGTTTGGGTTAGGTTTAGGGTTAGGGTTAGTGTTGGGGTTAGGGTTTGGGTTAGGGTCAGGGTTAGGGTTAGAGTTAGGTTTAGGTTTAGTTTTGGGTTAGGGTTAGTTTAAGAGTTCGGTTTTGAGTTAGGGTTAGGGTTAGGGTTAAGGTTTAGATTTGGGTTCGGATTATCGTTACGGTTAGAGGTAGGGTTAGGGTTTGGGTTTGCGATAGGGTTAGTGTTAGGGTTAGGGTTAGGTTTAGGGTTAGGGTTAGGGTTAGGGTTAGGTTTAGGGTTAGGTTTTGGGTTAGCGTTAGGCTTGGATTTTGGGTTTGGGTTAGGGTTCGGGTTAGGGTTGGGGTTTGGGTTAGGGTTAGGATTAGGGTTAGGTTTAGGGTTAGGGGTTAGGGTTAGGGTTAGGGTTAGGGTTAGGGTTACGGTTACGGTTAGGGTTAGGGTAAGGTTTTGGGTTAGGTTTAGAGTTAGGGTAAGGGTTAGGGTTTGGTTTGTGTTAGGGTTAGTGTTACGGATAGGGTAAGGGTTCGGTTTTGGGTTAGGGTTAGGTTTAGTGTTAGGTTAGAGGTTGGTTGAGGATTAGAGTTAGGGTTAGGATTAGAGTTAGGGTTTGGTTTGGGATAGGGTTAGTGTTAGGGTTAGGGATAGGGTTTGGGTTAGGGTTACGGTTAGGGTTAGGGTTAGGGTTAGGATTTGGGTTAGGGTTAGGTTTTGTGTTAGGTTAGGGTTAGGATTCGGGTTAAGGTGAGGTTTAGGGTTTGGGGTAGGTTTAGGATTAGTGTTAGGGTTAGGGTTAGGGTTTGGGTTAGGTTTAGGTTTAGGTTTAGTGTTATGGTTAGGGTTAGGTTTAGTGTTAGTGTTTGGGTTTGGGTTAGGTTTAGGTTTAGGGTTAGGTTTAGGGTTAGGGTTAGGGTTAGGGTTTGGCTTAGAGTTAGGGTTAGGCTTAGGGTTAGGGTTATGGTTAGGGTTAGGGTTTGGGTTAGGGTTAGGGTTTGTGTTAGGTTAGGGTTAGGGTTAGGGTTAAGGTGAGGTTTAGGGTTTAGGGTAGGTTTAGGGTTAGTGTTAGGGTTAGGGTTAGGGTTTGGGTTAGGTTTAGGGTTAGGGTTAGGTTTAGTGTTAGTTTTTGGGCTTGGGTTAGGGTTAGGTTTAGGGTTAGGGTTAGGGTGAGGGTTAGGGTTAGGGTTAGGGTTTGGCTTAGGGTTTAGGTTTGGGTTTGGGTTCGGGTTATCGTTAGGGTTATGGTTAGGGTTAGGGTTAGGCTTACGGTTAAGTTTTGGGTAAGTGTTAGGGTTAGATTTTGGTTTAGGGTTAGGTTTAGTGTTAGGGTTTCGGTTAGGGTTAGGTTTATGGTTAGGGTTTGGGTTAGGGTTAGGGTTTGGGTAAAGGTTTGGGTTTGGATTAGGTTTAGGTTTAGGGTTTGGGTTTGGGTAAGGGTTAGGTTTAGAGTTAGGGTTAGGGTTAGGGTTTGGTTTGGGTTAGGGTTAGTGTTACGGATAGGGTAAGGGTTCGGTTTTGGGTTAGGGTTAGGTTTAGGGTTAGGTTAGAGGTTGGTTGAGAATTAGGGTTAGGGTTAGGATTAGAGTTAGGGTTTGGTTTGGGATAGGGTTAGTGTTAGGGTTAGGGATAGGGTTTGGGTTAGGGTTACGGTTAGGGTTAGGGTTATGGTTAGGGTTTGGGTTAGGGTTACGATTTGTGTTAGGTTAGGGTTAGGGTTAGGGTTAAGGTGAGGTTTAGGGTTCGGGGTAGGTTTAGTGTTAGTGTTAGGGTTAGGGTTAGGGTTAGGGTTAGGGTTAGGGTTTGGGTTAGGGTTAGGTTTTGTGTTAGGTTAGGGTTAGGATTCGGGTTAAGTTGAGGTTTAGGGTTTGGGGTAGGTTTAGGATTAGTGTTAGGGTTAGGGTTAGGGTTTGGGTTAGGTTTAGGGTTAGGTTTAGTGTTATGGTTAGGGTTAGGTTTAGTGTTACTGTTTGGGCTTGGGTTAGGGTTAGGTTTAGGGTTAGGATTAGGGTAAGGGTTAGGGTTAGGGTTTGGCTTAGAGTTAGGGTTAGGGTTAGGGTTAGGGTTATGGTTAGGGTTAGGGTTTGGGTTAGGGTTAGGGTTTGTGTTAGGTTAGGGTTAGGGTTAGGGTTTGGGTTAGGTTTAGGGTTAGGATTAGGTTTAGTGTTAGTTTTTGGGCTTGGGTTAGGGTTAGGTTTAGGGTTAGGGTTAGGGTGAGGGTTAGGGTTAGGGTTAGGGTTTGGCTTAGGGTTTAGGTTTGGGTTTGGGTTCGGGTTATCGTGAGGGTTATGATTAGGGTTAGGGTTAGGCTTACGGTTAAGTTTTGGGTAAGTGTTAGGGTTAGATTTTGGTTTAGGGTTAGGTTTAGGGTTAGGGTTTCGGTTAGGGTTAGATTTATGGTTAGGGTTTGGGTTAGGGTTAGGGTTTGGGTAAAGGTTTGGGTTTGGATTAGGTTTAGGTTTAGGGTTTGGGTTTGGGTAAGGGTTAGGTTTAGAGTTAGGGTTTGGGTTAGGGTTAAGGTTAGGTTTTGGGTTATGGTTCGGGTTAGGGTTAGGTTTAGGGTTAGGTTTAGGATTAGGGTTAGGGTTAGGGTTACGTTTTGGGTTAGGTTTAGAGTTAGGGTTAGGGTTAGGGTTTGGTTTGGGTTAGGGTTAGTGTTACGGATAGGGTAAGGGTTCGGTTTTGGGTTAGGGTTAGGTTTAGGGTTAGGTTAGAGGTTGGTTGAGAATTAGGGTTAGGGTTAAGATTAGAGTTAGGGTTTGGTTTGGGATAGGGTTAGAGTTAGGGTTAGGGATAGGGTTTGGGTTAGGGTTACGGTTAGGGTTAGGGTTCGGGTTAGGGTTTGGGTTAGGGTTAGGGTTTGTGTTAGGTTAGGGTTAGGGTTAGGGTTAAGGTGAGGTTTAGGGTTTGGGGTAGGTTTAGGGTTAGTGTTAGGGTTAGTGTTAGGGTTTGGGTTAGGTTTAGGGTTAGGGTTTGGGTTAGGGTTAGGTTTAGTGTTAGTGTTTGGGCTTGGGTTAGGGTTAGGTTTAGGGTTAGGGTTAGGGTTAGGGTTTGACTTACAGTTAGGGTTAGGGTTAAGGTAAGGTTTAGGGTTAGGGCTAGGCGATAGGGATAGGTTTAGTTTTAGGGTTAGGGTTAGGGTTTGTGCTTGGGTTAGGGTTAGTGTTAGGTTTAGGATTAGAGTTAGGTTTAGTGTTAGGATTAGGGTTTGGGTTTGGGTTAGAGTTAGGTTTAGGGTTAGGTTTTGGGTTAGTGTTAGGGTTTGGGATAGGATTAGGGTTAGGGTAAGGGTTAGGGTTAGGGTTTGTGTTAGGGTTAGGCTTAGGGTTAGGGTTCGGGTTAGTATTAGGATTAGGGTTTAGGTTAGTGTTAGGGTCACGGTTAGGGTTAAGGTTTGGGTTAGCGTTAGGGTTGGAGTTTGGGTTTGGGGTAGGGTTAGGGTTGGGGTTAGGGTTTGGGTTAGGGTTAGGATTAGGGTTAGGGTTACGGTTAGGGTGTGGGTTAGGGTTAGGGTTAGGGTTAGGATTTCGGTTAGGGCTTGGGTAGGGTTAGGGTAAGGGTTAGGGTTAGGGTTATGGTTATGGTTAGGGTGCGGGTTAGGGTTAGGGTTTGGGTTAGGGTTAGTGTTAGGGTTTCGGTTTGATTTAGGGTTAGGTTTACGGTTAGGGTTAGGGTTTGGTTTAGGGTTAGGGTTAGCGTTAGGGTTAGGGTGTGGGTTTGGGTTAGGGTTAGGCAATTAGGGTTAGGGTTAGGGTAAGTGTTAGGTTTACGGTTTAGGTTTAGGGTTAGGGTTAGGGTTAGGGTTACGGTTTCGTTTATGCTTAGATTTGGTGTTAGGGATTGAGTTAGTGTTACGTTTAGGGTTAGGGTAAGTGTTAGGGTTAGGATTAGGGTTAATGTTAGTGTTTGGGTTTGGGTTCGGGTTAGATTTAGGGTTAGGGTAAGGTTAGGGTTAGGGTTAGGGTTTGGGTTAGGTTTAGGTTTAGGGTTTGGGTTAGGGTTAGGGTTAGGTTTAGTGTTAGTGTTTGGGCTTGGGTTAGGGTTAGGTTTAGGTTTAGGGTTAGGGTTAGGGTTAGGGTTTGGCTTAGAGTTAGGGTTAGGGTTAAGGTAAGGGTTAGGGTTAGGGCTAGGCGATAGGGATAGGGTTAGGGTAAGGGGTTAGATTTGGGTTATGGTTAGGATTTGGGTTAGGGTCAGGGTTAGGGTTAGGGTTAGGGTTAGGGTTTGGGTAAGGGTTGGGATTAGGGTTAGATTTAGGGTTAGGGGTTAGATTTGGGTTAGGGTTAGGATTTGGGTTAGGGTCAAGGTTAGGGTTAGGGTTAGGGTTAGGGTTTGGGTTAGGGTTACGGTTATGGTTATGGTTAGGATTAGGGTTCGGGTTCGGGTTCGGGTTAGGTTTAGAATTAGGGTTAGGGTTAGGATTAGGGTTAAGGTTAGGGTTTGGTTTTGGGTTCGGGTTAGATTTAGGGTTAGGTTTAGGGTTAGGTTTAGATTTTGGTTTAGGTTTAGTGTTAGGTTAGGTTTACGGTTAGGGTTAAGGTGAGGTTTAAGGTTCGGGGTAGGTTAAGGGTTAGTGTTAGGGTAAGGGTTAGGGTTTGGGTTAGGTTTAGGGTTAGGGTTTGGGTTAGGGTTAGGATTAGTTTTAGTGTTAGTGTTTGGGCTTGGGTTAGGGTTTGGTTTAGGGTTAGGGTTAGCGTTAGGGTTAGGGTGGGGGTTTGGGTTAGGTTTAGGCTTATGGTTAGGTTTAGGGTAAGTATTAGGTTTAGGGTTTAGGTTTAGGGTTACGGTTAGGGTTAGGGTTAGGGTTTCGTTTATGCTTAGGTTTGGTGTTAGGGATTGGGTTAGTGGTAGGTTTAGGTTTAGGGTTAGGGTTAGGGTTAGGATTAGGGTTAAGGTTAGTGTTTGGTTTTGGGTTCTTGTTAGATTTAGGGTTAGGGTAAGGTTAGGGTTAGGGTTAGGGTTTGGGTTAGGTTTAGGGTTAGGGTTAGTGTTAGGGTTAGGGTTTGGGTTAGGGTTAGGGTTAGGGTTAGGGTTAGGTTTAGGTTTAGTTTTGGGTTAGGGTTAGTTTAAGAGTTCGGTTTTGAGTTAGTGTTAGGGTTAGGGTTAAGGTTTAGATTTGGGTTAGGATTATCGTTACGGTTAGAGGTAGGGTTAGGGTTTGGGTTTGCGATAGGGTTAGTGTTAGGGTTAGGGTTAGGTTTAGGGTTAGGGTTAGGGTTAGGGTTAGGTTTAGGGTTAGGGTTTGGGTTAGCGTTAGGCTTGGATTTTGGGTTTGGGTTAGGGTTCGGGTTAGGGTTGGGGTTTGGGTTAGGGTTAGGATTAGGGTTAGGTTTAGGGTTAGGGGTTAGGGTTAGGGTTAGGGTTAGGGTTAGGGTTAGGGTTAGGTTTTGGGTTAGGTTTAGAGTTAGGGTAAGGGTTAGGGTTTGGTTTGTGTTAGGGTTAGTGTTACGGATAGGGTAAGGGTTCGGTTTTTGGTTAGGGTTAGGTTTAGGGTTAGGTTAGAGGTTGGTTGAGGATTAGGGTTAGGGTTAGGATTAGAGTTAGGGTTTGGTTTGGGATTGGGTTAGTGTTAGGGTTAGGGATAGGGTTTGGGTTAGGGTTACGGTTAGGGTTAGGGTTAGGGTTAGGGTTTGGGTTAGGTTAAGGTTTTGTGTTAGGTTAGGGTTAGGATTCGGGTTAAGGTGAGGTTTAGGGTTTGGGGTAGGTTTAGGATTAGTGTTAGGGTTAGGGTTAGGGTTTGGGTTAGGTTTAGGGTTAGGTTTAGTGTTATGGTTAGGGTTAGGTTTAGTGTTAGTGTTTGGGCTTGGGTTAGGGTTAGGTTTAGGTTTAGGTTTAGGGTTAGGTTTAGGGTTAGGGTTTGGCTTAGAGTTAGGGTTAGGGTTAGGGTTAGGGTTATGGTTAGGGTTAGGGTTTGGGTTAGGGTTAGGGTTTGTGTTAGGTTAGGGTTAGGGTTAGGGTTAAGGTGAGTTTTAGGGTTTAGGGTAGGTTTAGGGTTAGTATTAGGGTTAGGGTTAGGGTTTGGGTTAGGTTTAGGGTTAGGGTTAGGTTTAGTGTTAGTTTTTGGGCTTGGGTTAGGGTTTCGCTTAGGGTTAGCATTAGAGTTAGGGTTTGGCAAGTATTAGGGTTAGGGTTAGGGTTAGGGTTTGGGTTAGGGTTAGGGTTAGGGTTAGGTTTAGGGTTTGTGTTAGGGTTAGGGTTAGGGTTAGGGTTAGTATTAGGATTAGGGTTTGGGTTAGTGTTAGGGTTCCGGTTAGGGTTAGGGTTAGGGTTAGGTTTGGGTTAGGGTTAGGGTTAAGGTGAGGTTTAGGGTTTAGGGTAGGTTTAGGGTTAGTGTTAGGGTTAGGGTTAGGGTTTGGGTTAGGTTTAGGGTTAGGGTTAGGTTTAGTGTTAGTTTTTGGGCTTGGGTTAGGGTTAGGTTTAGGGGTAGGGTTAGGTTTAGGTTAGGGTTAGGGTTTGGTTTAGGGTTAGGGTTTCGCTTAGGGTTAGCATTAGAGTTAGGGTTTGGCAAGTATTAGGGTTAGGGTTAGGGTTAGGGTTTGGGTTAGGGTTAGGGTTAGGGTTAGGTTTAGGGTTTGTGTTAGGGTTAGGGTTAGGGTTAGGGTTAGTATTAGGATTAGGGTTTGGGTTAGTGTTAGGGTTCCGGTTAGGGTTAGGGTTAGGGTTAGGTTTGGATTTAGTTTTTGGTTAGGGTTAGGATAAGGGTTCGGTTTTGAGTTAGGGTTATGGTTAGGGTCAAGGTTTGGATTTGGGTTCGGATTATCGTTAGGGTTAGGTTTAGGGTTAGGGTTTGGGTTTGCGTTAGGGTTAGGGTTAGGGTTAGGTTTAGGTTAGGGTTAGGGTTTGGTTTAGGGTTAGGGTTTCGCTTAGGGTTAGCATTAGAGTTAGGGTTTGGCAAGTATTAGGGTTAGGGTTAGGGTTAGGGTTTGGGTTAGGGTTAGGGTTAGGGTTAGGGTTAGGGTTAGGGGATAGGGTTAGGGTTAGGGTTAGGGTTACTTTTAGGGCTTGGGTTAGAGTTAGTGTTAGGGTTAGGTTTAGGGTTAGTGTAAGAATTAGGGTTTGGGTTAGGGTTACGGTTAGGGTTAGGGTTAGGGTTAGGGTTTGGGTTAGGGTTAGCGTTTGGTTTAGGGTTAGGTTTAGGGTTAGGGTTTCGGTTAGGGTTAGCATTAGAGTTAGGGATTGGGCAAGTGTTAGGGTTAAGGTTAGGGTTAGGGTTTGGGTTAGGGTTAGAGTTAGGGTTAGTTTTAGGGTTAGGGGATAGGGTTAGGGTTAGGTTTAGTTTTAGGGCTTGGGTTAGAGTTAGGGTTAGGTTTAGTGTTAGTGTTTGGGCTTGGGTTAGGGTTAGGTTTAGGTTTAGGGTTAGGGTTAGGGTTAGGGTTTGGCTTAGAGTTAGGGTTAGGGTTAAGGTAAGGGTTAGGGTTAGGGCTAGGCGATAGGGATAGGGTTAGGGTTAGGGGTTAGATTTGGGTTATGGTTAGGATTTGGGTTAGGGTCAGGGTTAGGGTTAGGGTTAGGGTTAGGGTTTGGGTAAGGGTTTGGTTTGGGTTAGGGTTAGTGTTTCGGATAGGGTAAGGGTTCGGTTTTGGGTTAGGGTTAGGTTTAGGGTTAGGTTAGAGGTTGGTTGAGAATTAGGGTTAGGGTTAGGATTAGAGTTAGGGTTTGGTTTGGGATAGGGTTAGTGTTAGGGTTAGGGATAGGGTTTGGGTTAGGGTTACGGTTAGGGTTAGGGTTATGGTTAGGGTTTGGGTTAGGGTTAGGATTTGTGTTAGGTTAGGGTTAGGGTTAGGGTTAAGGTGAGGCTTAGGGTTCGGGGTAGGTTTAGTGTTAGTGTTAGGGTTAGGGTTAGGGTTAGGGTTTGGGTTAGGTTTAGGGTTAGGTTTACTGTTAGGGTTCGGGTTAGGGTTAGGGTTGGGGTTAGGTTTAGTGTTAGTGTTTGGGCTGGGTTAGGGTTAGGTTTAGGGTTAGGGTTAGGGTTAGGGTTAGGGTTTGGCTTAGAGTTAGGATTAGGGTTAAGGTAAGGGTTAGGGTTAGGGCTAGGCAATAGGGATAGGGTTAGGGTTAGGGTTAGGGTTAGGGTTTGGGCTTGGGTTAGGGTTAGTGTTAGGTTTAGGATTACAGTTAGGTTTAGTGTTAGGATTACGGTTTGGGTTTGGGTTAGAGTTAGATTTAGGGTTAGGGTTTGGGTTAGTGTTAGGTTTTGGGATAGGATTAGGGTTAGGGTAAGGCTTAGGGTTTGGGTTTGTGTTAGGGTTAGGGTTAGTATTAGGATTAGGGTTTAGGTTAGTGTTAGGGTTACGGTTAGGATTAAGGTTTGGGTTAGCGTTAGGGTTGGAGTTTGGGTTTGGGTTAGGGTTAGGGTTGGGGTTAGGGTTTGGGTTAGAGTTAGGATTAGGGTTAGGATTAGGGTTAGGGGATAGGGTTAGGGTTAGGGTTAGGATTTGGGTTAGGGCTAGGGTAGGGTTATGGTAAGGGTTAGGGTTAGGGTTATGGTTATGGTTAGGGTTAGGATTAGGGTTCGGGTTAGGATTTGGGTTTGGGTTAGGTTTAGTGTTAGGGTTTGGGTTTGATTTAGGGTTAGGGTTAGGGTTAGGGTTAGGGTTTGGTTTAGGGTTAGGGTTAGCGTTAGGGTTAGGGTGGGGGTTTCGGTTAGGTTTAGGCTTAGGGTTAGGTTTAGGGTAAGTATTAGGTTTAGGGTTTAGGTTTAGGGTTACGGTTAGGGTTAGGGTTAGGGTTTCGTTTATGCTTAGGTTTGGTGTTAGGGATTGGGTTAGTGGTAGGTTTAGGGTTAGGGTTAGGGTTAGGGTTAGGATTAGGGTTAAGGTTAGTGTTTGGTTTTGGGTTCGGGTTAGATTTAGGGTTAGGGTAAGGTTAGGGTTAGGGTTAGGGTTTGGGTTAGGTTTAGGGTTAGGGTTAGTGTTAGGGTTAGGGTTTGGGTTAGGGTTAGGGTTAGGGTTAGGGTTAGGTTTAGGTTTAGTTTTGGGTTAGGGTTAGTTTAAGAGTTCGGTTTTGAGTTAGGGTTAGGGTTAGGGTTAAGGTTTAGATTTGGGTTCGGATGATCGTTACGGTTAGAGGTAGAGTTAGGGTTTGGGTTTGCGATAGGGTTAGGGTTAGGGGTAGGGTTAGGTTTAGGGTTAGGGTTAGGGTTAGGGTTAGGTTTAGGGTTAGGGTTTGGGTTATCGTTAGGCTTGGATTTTGGGTTTGGGTTACGGTTCGGGTTAGGGTTGGGGTTTGGGTTAGGGTTAGGATTAGGGTTAGGTTTAGGGTTAGGGGTTAGTGTTAGGGTTAGCGTTAGGGTTAGGCTTAGGGTTAGGGTTAGGTTTTGGGTTAGGTTTAGAGTTAGGGTAAGGGTTAGGGTTTGGTTTGTGTTAGGGTTAGTGTTACGGATAGGGTAAGGGTTCGGTTTTGGGTTAGGGTTAGGTTTAGGGTGAGGTTAGAGGTTGGTTGAGGATTAGGGTTAGGGTTAGGATTAGAGTTAGGGTTTGGTTTGGGATAGGGTTAGTGTTAGGGTTAGGGATAGGGTTTGGGTTAGGGTTACGGTTAGGGTTAGGGTTAGGGTTAGGGTTTGGGTTAGGGTTAGGTTTTGTGTTAGGTTAGGGTTAGGATTCGGGTTAAGTTGAGGTTTAGGGTTTGGGGTAGGTTTAGGATTAGTGTTAGGGTTAGGGTTAGGGTTTGGGTTAGGTTTAGGGTTAGGTTTAGTGTTATGGTTAGGGTTAGGTTTAGTGTTACTGTTTGGGCTTGGGTTAGGGTTAGGTTTAGGGTTAGGTTTAGGGTTAGGGTTAGGGTTAGGGTTTGGCTTAGAGTTAGGGTTAGGGTTAGGGTTAGGGTTATGGTTAGGGTTAGGGTTTGGGTTAGGGTTAGGGTTTGTGTTAGGTTAGGGTTAGGGTTAGGGTTAAGGTGAGGTTTAGGGTTTAGGGTAGGTTTAGGGTTAGTGTTAGGGTTAGGGTTAGGGTTTGGGTTAGGTTTAGGGTTAGGATTAGGTTTAGTGTTAGTTTTTGGGCTTGGGTTAGGGTTAGGTTAGGGGTTGGGGTTAGGGTGAGGGTTAGGGTTAGGGTTAGGGTTTGGCTTAGGGTTTAGGTTTGGGTTTGGGTTCGGGTTATCGTGAGGGTTATGATTAGGGTTAGGGTTAGGCTTACGGTTAAGTTTTGGGTAAATGTTAGGGTTAGATTTTGGTTTAGGGTTAGGTTTAGGGTTAGGGTTTCGGTTAGGGTTAGATTTATGGTTAGGGTTTGGGTTAGGGTTAGGGTTTGGGTAAAGGTTTGGGTTTGGATTAGGTTTAGGTTTAGGGTTTGGGTTTGGGTAAGGGTTAGGTTTAGAGTTAGGGTTTGGGTTAGGGTTAAGGTTAGGTTTTGGGTTATGGTTCGGGTTAGGGTTAGGTTTAGGGTTAGGTTTAGGATTAGGGTTAGGGTTAGGGTTACGTTTTGGGTTAGGTTTAGAGTTAGGGTTAGGGTTAGGGTTTGGTTTGGGTTAGGGTTAGTGTTACGGATAGGGTAAGGGTTCGGTTTTGGGTTAGGGTTAGGTTTAGGGTTAGGTTAGAGGTTGGTTGAGAATTAGGGTTAGGGTTAGGATTAGAGTTAGGGTTTGGTTTGGGATAGGGTTAGAGTTAGGGTTAGGGATAGGGTTTGGGTTAGGGTTACGGTTAGGGTTAGGGTTCGGGTTAGGGTTTGGGTTAGGGTTAGGGTTTGTGTTAGGTTAGGGTTAGGGTTAGGGTTAAGGTGAGGTTTAGGGTTTGGGGTAGGTTTAGGGTTAGTGTTAGGGTTAGTGTTAGGGTTTGGGTTAGGTTTAGGGTTAGGGTTTGGGTTAGGGTTAGGTTTAGTGTTAGTGTTTGGGCTTGGGTTAGGGTTAGGTTTAGGGTTAGGGTTAGGGTTAGGGTTTGGCTTACAGTTAGGGTTAGGGTTAAGGTAAGGTTTAGGGTTAGGGCTAGGCGATAGGGATAGGTTTAGTTTTAGGGTTAGGGTTAGGGTTTGTGCTTGGGTTAGGGTTAGTGTTAGGTTTAGGATTAGAGTTAGGTTTAGTGTTAGGATTAGGGTTTGGGTTTGGGTTAGAGTTAGGTTTAGGGTTAGGTTTTGGGTTAGTGTTAGGGTTTGGGATAGGATTAGGGTTAGGGTAAGGGTTAGGGCTAGGGTTTGTGTTAGGGCTAGGCTTAGGGTTAGGCTTCGGGCTAGTATTAGGATTAGGGCTTAGGCTAGTGCTAGGGACACGGCTAGGGTTAAGGTTTGGGCTAGCGTTAGGGTTGGAGTTTGGGTTTGGGTTAGGGTTAGGGTTGGGGTTAGGGTTTGGGTTAGGGTTAGGATTAGGGTTAGGATTAGGGTTAGGGGATAGGGTTAGGGTTAGGGTTAGGATTTCGGTTAGGGCTAGGGTAGGGTTAGGGTAAGGGTTAGGGTTAGGGTTATGGTTATGGTTAGGGTTCGGGTTAGGGTTAGGGTTTGGGTTAGGGTTAGTGTTAGGGTTTCGGTTTGATTTAGGGTTAGGGTTACGGTTAGGGTTAGGGTTTGGTTTAGGGTTAGGGTTAGCGTTAGGGTTAGGGTGTGGGTTTGGGTTAGGGTTAGGCTTAGGGTTAGGGTTAGGGTAAGTGTTAGGTTTACGGTTTAGGTTTAGGGTTAGGGTTAGGGTTAGGGTTACGGTTTCGTTTATGCTTAGGTTTGGTGTTAGGGATTGGGTTAGTGTTAGGTTTAGGGTTAGGGTTAGTGTTAGGGTTAGGATTAGGGTTAATGTTAGTGTTTGGGTTTGGGTTCGGGTTAGATTTAGGGTTAGGGTAAGGTTAGGGTTAGGGTTAGGGTTTGGGTTAGGTTTAGGTTTAGGGTTTGGGTTAGGGTTAGGGTTAGGTTTAGTGTTAGTGTTTGGGCTTGGGTTAGGGTTAGGTTTAGGTTTAGGGTTAGGGTTAGGGTTAGGGTTTGGCTTAGAGTTAGGGTTAGGGTTAAGGTAAGGGTTAGGGTTAGGGCTAGGCGATAGGGATAGGGTTAGGGTTAGGGGTTAGATTTGGGTTATGGTTAGGATTTGGGTTAGGGTCAGGGTTAGGGTTAGGGGTAGGGTTAGGGTTTGGGTTAGGGTTGGGATTTGGGTTAGGTTTAGGGTTAGGGGGTG
This sequence comes from Eospalax fontanierii, assembly GCA_035773235.1. Taxonomy (NCBI): domain Eukaryota; kingdom Metazoa; phylum Chordata; class Mammalia; order Rodentia; family Spalacidae; genus Eospalax; species Eospalax fontanierii. The sequence goes on along the minus strand of CM069533.1, from coordinate 394,504 downwards.
GATTTGGGTTAGGGTTAGGATTTGGGTTAGAGTCAGAGTTACGGTTAGTGTGAGGGTTAGGGTCTGGGTTAGGGTTACGGTTATGGTTATGGTTAGGATTAGGGTTCGGGTTCGAGTTCGGGTTAGGTTTAGAATTAGGGTTAGGGTTAGGATTAGGGTTAAGGTTAGGGTTTGGTTTTGGGTTCGGGTTAGATTTAGGGTTAGGTTTAGGGTTAGGTTTAGATTTTGGTTTAGGTTTAGTGTTAGGTTAGGTTTACGGTTAGGGTTAAGGTGAGGTTTAAGGTTCGGGGTAGGTTAAGGGTTAGTGTTAGGGTAAGGGTTAGGGTTTGGGTTAGGTTTAGGGTTAGGGTTTGGGTTAGGGTTAGGATTAGTTTTAGTGTTAGTGTTTGGGCTTGGGTTAGGGTTTGGTTTAGGGTTAGGGTTAGCGTTAGGGTTAGGGTGGGGGTTTGGGTTAGGTTTAGGCTTATGGTTAGGTTTAGGGTAAGTATTAGGTTTAGGGTTTAGGTTTAGGGTTACGGTTAGGGTTAGGGTTAGGGTTTCGTTTATGCTTAGGTTTGGTGTTAGGGATTGGGTTAGTGGTAGGTTTAGGTTTAGGGTTAGGGTTAGGGTTAGGATTAGGGTTAAGGTTAGTGTTTGGTTTTGGGTTCTTGTTAGATTTAGGGTTAGGGTAAGGTTAGGGTTAGGGTTAGGGTTTGGGTTAGGTTTAGGGTTAGGGTTAGTGTTAGGGTTAGGGTTTGGGTTAGGGTTAGGGTTAGGGTTAGGGTTAGGTTTAGGTTTAGTTTTGGGTTAGGGTTAGTTTAAGAGTTCGGTTTTGAGTTAGTGTTAGGGTTAGGGTTAAGGTTTAGATTTGGGTTAGGATTATCGTTACGGTTAGAGGTAGGGTTAGGGTTTGGGTTTGCGATAGGGTTAGTGTTAGGGTTAGGGTTAGGTTTAGGGTTAGGGTTAGGGTTAGGGTTAGGTTTAGGTTTAGGGTTTGGGTTAGCGTTAGGCTTGGATTTTGGGTTTGGGTTAGGGTCCGGGTTAGGGTTGGGGTTTGGGTTAGGGTTAGGATTAGGGTTAGGTTTAGGGTTAGGGGTTAGGGTTAGGGTTAGGGTTAGGGTTAGGGTTAGGGTTAGGTTTTGGGTTAGGTTTAGAGTTAGGGTAAGGGTTAGGGTTTGGTTTGTGTTAGGGTTAGTGTTACGGATAGGGTAAGGGTTCGGTTTTGGGTTAGGGTTAGGTTTAGGGTTAGGTTAGAGGTTGGTTGAGGATTAGGGTTAGGGTTAGGATTAGAGTTAGGGTTTGGTTTGGGATTGGGTTAGTGTTAGGGTTAGGGATAGGGTTTGGGTTAGGGTTACGGTTAGGGTTAGGTTTAGGGTTAGGGTTTGGGTTAGGGTTAGGTTTTGTGTTAGGTTAGGGTTAGGATTCGGGTTAAGGTGAGGTTTAGGGTTTGGGGTAGGTTTAGGATTAGTGTTAGGGTTAGGGTTAGGGTTTGGGTTAGGTTTAGGGTTAGGTTTAGTGTTATGGTTAGGGTTAGGTTTAGTGTTAGTGTTTGGGCTTGGGTTAGGGTTAGGTTTAGGTTTAGGTTTAGGGTTAGGTTTAGGGTTAGGGTTTGGCTTAGAGTTAGGGTTAGGGTTAGGGTTAGGGTTATGGTTAGGGTTAGGGTTTGGGTTAGGGTTAGGGTTTGTGTTAGGTTAGGGTTAGGGTTAGGGTTAAGGTGAGGTTTAGGGTTTAGGGTAGGTTTAGGGTTAGTGTTAGGGTTAGGGTTAGGGTTTGGGTGAGGTTTAGGGTTAGGGTTAGGTTTAGTGTTAGTTTTTGGGTTTGGGTTAGGGTTAGGTTTAGGGTTAGGGTTAGGTTTAGGTTAGGGTTAGGGTTTGGTTTAGGGTTAGGGTTTCGCTTAGGGTTAGCATTAGAGTTAGGGTTTGGCAAGTATTAGGGTTAGGGTTAGGGTTAGGGTTTGGGTTAGGGTTAGGGTTAGGGTTAGGTTTAGGGTTTGTGTTAGGGTTAGGGTTAGGGTTAGGGTTAGTA
>CM069533.1:385000-390000 GCA_035773235.1 Eospalax fontanierii | reverse complement strand
TAAGTTTTGGGTAAGTGTTAGGGTTAGATTTTGGTTTAGGGTTAGTTTTAGGGTTAGGGTTTCGGTTAGGGTTAGGTTTATGGTTAGGGTTTGGGTTAGGGTTAGGGTTTGGGTAAAGGTTTGGGTTTGGATTAGGTTTAGGTTTAGGGTTTGGGTTTGGGTAAGGGTTAGGTTTAGAGTTAGGGTTGGGGTTAGGGTTAAGGTTAGGTTTTGGGTTATGGTTCGGGTTAGGGTTAGGTTTAGGGTTAGGTTTAGGATTAGGGTTAGGGTTAGGGTTACGTTTTGGGTTAGGTTTAGAGTTAGGGTTAGGGTTAGGGTTTGGTTTGGGTTAGGGTTAGTGTTACGGATAGGGTAAGGGTTCGGTTTTGGGTTAGGGTTAGGTTTAGGATTAGGTTAGAGGTTGGTTGAGAATTAGGGTTAGGGTTAGGATTAGAGTTAGGGTTTGGTTTGGGATAGGGTTAGTGTTAGGGTTAGGGATAGGGTTTGGGTTAGGGTTACGGTTAGGGTTAGGGTTATGGTTAGGGTTTGGGTTAGGGTTAGGGTTTGTGTTAGGTTAGGGTTAGGGTTAGGGTTAAGGTGAGGTTTAGGGTTTGGGGTAGGTTTAGGGTTAGTGTTAGGGTTAGTGTTAGGGTTTGGGTTAGGTTTAGGGTTAGGGTTTGGGTTAGGGTTAGGTTTAGTGTTAGTGTTTGGGCTTGGGTTAGGGTTAGGTTTAGGGTTAGGGTTAGGGTTAGGGTTTGGCTTACAGTTAGGGTTAGGGTTAAGGTAAGGTTTAGGGTTAGGGCTAGGCGATAGGGATAGGTTTAGTTTTAGGGTTAGGGTTAGGGTTTGTGCTTGGGTTAGGGTTAGTGTTAGGTTTAGGATTAGAGTTAGGTTTAGTGTTAGGATTAGGGTTTGGGTTTGGGTTAGAGTTAGGTTTAGGGTTAGGTTTTGGGTTAGTGTTAGGGTTTGGGATAGGATTAGGTTTAGGGTAAGGGTTAGGGTTAGGGTTTGTGTTAGGGTTAGGCTTAGGGTTAGGGTTCGGGTTAGTATTAGGATTAGGGTTTAGGTTAGTGTTAGGGTTACGGTTAGGGTTAAGGTTTGGGTTAGCGTTAGGGTTGGAGTTTGGGTTTGGGTTAGGGTTAAGGTTGGGGTTAGGGTTTGGGTTAGGGTTAGGATTAGGGTTAGGATTAGGGTTAGGGGATAGGGTTAGGGTTAGGGTTAGGATTTCGGTTAGGGCTAGGGTAGGGTTAGGGTAAGGGTTAGGGTTAGGGTTATGGTTATGGTTAGGGTTCGGGTTAGGGTTAGGGTTTGGGTTAGGGTTAGGGTTGGGGTTAGGGTTTGGGTTAGGGTTAGGATTAGGGTTAGGGTTCGGGTTAGTATTAGGATTAGGGTTTAGGTTAGTGTTAGGGTTACGGTTAGGGTTAAGTTTTGGGTTAGCGTTAGGGTTGGAGTTTGGGTTTGGGTTAGTGTTAGGGTTGGGGTTAGGGTTTGGGTTAGGGTTAGGATTAGGGTTCGGATTTGGGTTAGGGCTAGGGTAGGGTTAGGGTAAGGGTTAGGTTTAGGGTTATGGTTATGGTTAGGTTTAGGATTAGGATTCAGGTTAGGGTTAGGGTTTGCGTTAGGGTTAGTGTTAGGGTTTGGGTTTGATTTAGGGTTAGGGTTAGGGTTAGGGTTAGGGTTTGCTTTAGGGTTAGGGTTAGCGTTAGGGTTAGGGTGTGCGTTTTGTTTAGGGATAGGCTTAGGGTTAGGGTTAGGGTAAGTGTTAGGTTTAGGGTTTAGGTTTAGGGTTAGGGTTAGGGTTAGGGTTAGGGTTTCATTTATGCTTAGGTTTGGTGTTAGGGATTGGGTTAGTGTTAGGTTTAGGGTTAGGGTTAGGGTTAGGGTTAGGATTAGGGTTAAGGTTAGTGTTTGGGTTTGGGTGCAGGTTAGATTTAGGGTTAGGGTAAGGTTACGGTTAGGGTTAGCGTTTGGGTTAGGTTTAGGGTTAGGGTTAGTGTTAGGGTTAAGGTTTGGGTTAGGGTTAGGCTTAGGGTTAGGGTTAGGGTTAGGGTTAGGTTTAGGTTTAGTTTTGGGTTAGGGTTAGGTTAAGGGTTTGGTTTTGAGTTAGGGTTAGGGTTAGGGTTAAGGTTTAGATTTGGGTTCGGATTATCGTTAGGGTTAGAGTTAGGGTTAGGGTTTGGTTTTGCGATAGGGTTAGTGTTACGGTTAGGGTTAGGTTTAGGGTTAGGGTTAGGGTTAGGTTTGGTTTAGGATTAGGGTTAGGGTTAGGGTGAGGGTTTTGGTTAGGGTTAGGATTAGGGTTAGGGTTTGGGCAAGTGTTAGGGTTAGGTTTAGGGTTAGGGTTTGGGTTAGGGTTAGGCTTGGATTTTGGGTTTGGGTTAGGTTTAGGGTTAGGGTTGGGGTTTGGGTTAGGGTTAGGATTAGGGTTAGGTTTAGGGTTAGGGGTTAGGGTTAGTTTTAGGGTTAGGGTTAGGGTTAGGGTTAGGGTTAGGTTTCGGGTTAGGTTTAGAGTTAGGGTTAGGGTTAGGGTTTGGTTTGGGTTAGGGTTAGTGTTACGGATACGGTAAGGGTTCGGTTTTGGGTTATGGTTAGGTTTAGGGTTAGGTTAGAGGATGGTTGAGGATTAGGGTTAGGTTTATGATTAGAGTTAGGGTTTGGTTTGGGATAGGATTAGTGTTAGGGTTAGGGATAGGGTTTGGGTTAGGGTTACGGTTAGGGTTAGGGTTAGGGTTAGGATTTGGGTTAGGGTTAGGATTAGTGTTAGGGTTAGGGTTAGGGTTTGGGTTAGGTTTAGGGTTAGGGTTAGGATTATGGTTAGGATTAGGTTTAGTGTTAGTGTTTGGGCTTGGGTTAGGGTTAGGTTTAGGGTTAGGTTTAGGGTTAGGTTTAGGGTTAGGGTTTGGATTAGATTTAGGGTTAGGGTTAGGGTAAGGCTTAGGGCTAGGCGATATGGATAGGGTTAGGGTTAGGGTTAGGGTTAGGGTTAGGGTTTGGGCTTGGGTTAGGGTTAGTGTTAGGTTTAGGATTAGAGTTAGGGTTAGTGTTAGGATTAGGGTTTGGGTTTGGGTTAGAGTTAGGTTTAGGCTTAGGGTTTGGGTTAGTGTTAGGGTTTGGGATAGGATTAGGGTTAGGGTAAGGCTTAGGGTTAGGGTTTGTGTTAGGGTTAGGGTTAGGGTTAGGGGTAGGGTTAGTATTAGGATTAGGGTTTGGGTTAGTGTTAGGGTTATGATTAGGGTTAGCGTTAGGGTTAGGTTTGGATTTAGTTTTGGGTTAGGCTTAGGTTAAGGGTTTGGTTTTGAGTTATGGTTAGGGTTACGGTTAAGGTTTGGATTTGGGTTCGGATTATCGTTAGGGTTAGGGTTAGGGTTAGGGTTTGGGTATGCGTTAGGGTTACGGTTAGGGTTAGGTTTAGGGTTAGGGTTAGGGTTAGCGTTTGGTTTAGGGTTAGGGTTAGGGTTAGGCTTTCGGTTAGGGGTACCATGAGGGTTAGCGATTGGGCAAGTGTTAGGGTTAAAGTTAGGGTTACGGTTTGGGTTAGGGTTAGGGTTAGGGTTAGTTTTAGGGTTAGGGGATAGGGTTAGGGTTAGGTTAATTTTAGGGCTTGGGTTAGAGTTAGGGTTAGGGTTAGGGTTATTGTTAGGGTTAGTGTTAGGATTAGGGTTTGGGTTTGGGTTAGGTTTAGGGTTAGGGTTAGGGTTTCGGTTAGTTTTAGGGTTTTGCATAGGGTTAGGGTTAGGGTAAGGGTTATTGTTAGGGTTTGTGTTAGGGTTAGGTTGAGGTTTAGGGTTAGGTTTAGGGTTAGGGTTACTGTTAGGATTAGGGTTAGGGTTAGGGTTAGGGTTAGGGTTAGGGTTAGGGTTAGGTTTAGGGTTAGTGTTTCGGTTAGGGTTAGGTTTACGGTTAGGGTTTGGGTTAGGGTTCGGGTTTGGGTAAAGGTTTGGGTTTGGATTAGGTTTAGGTTTAGGGTTTGGGTTTGGGTAAGGGTTAGGTTTAGAGTTAGGGTTTGGGTTAGGGTTAGGGTTAGGTTTTGGGTTATGGTTCGGGTTAGGGTTAGGTTTAGGGTTAGGTTTAGGATTAGGGTTAGGGTTAGGGTTACGTTTTGGGTTAGGTTTAGAGTTAGGGTTAGGGTTAGGGTTCGGGTTAGTTTTGGGGCTTGGGTTAGACTTACGGTTAGGGTGAGGGTTTGATTTGGGTTAGGGTTAGTGTTGCGGATAGGGCAAGGGTTCGGTTTTGGGTAAGGGTTAGGTTTAGGGTTCGGTTAGTGGTTGTTTGAGGATTAGGGTTAGGGTTAGGATTAGAGTTAGCCTTTGTTTTGGGATAGGGTTAGTGTTAGAGTTCGGGATAAGGTTTGGGTTAGGGTTAGGGTTATGGTTAGTGTTTGGGTTAGGGTTAGGTTTTGTGTTAGGTTAGGGTTAGGGTTAGGGTTAAGGTGAGGTTTAGGGTTCGGGGTAGGTTTAGGGTTAGTGTTAGGGTTAGGGTTAGAGTTTGGGTTAGGTTTAGGTTTAGGGTTAGGTTTAGGGTTAGGGTTAGCGTTAGGTTTAGTGTTAGTGTTTGGGCTGGGTTAGGGTTAGGTTTAGGGTTAGGGTTAGGGTTAGTGTTAGGGTTAGGGTTTGGCTTAGAGTTGGGGTTAGGGTTAGGGTTAGGGTTAGGGTTAGGGCTAGGCGATATGGATAGGTTTAGGGTTAGGGTAAGGAATAGGGTTTGGGCTTGGGTTAGGGTTAGTGTTAGTTTTAGGATTAGAGTTACGGTTAGTGTTAGGATTAGCGTTTGGGTTTGGGTTAGAGTTAGGTTTAGGGTTAGGGTTTGGGTTAGTGTTAGGGTTTGTGTTAGGGTTAGGGTTAGGGTTAGGGTTAGGGTTAGTATTAGGATTAGGGTTTGGGTTAGTGTTAGGGTTACGGTTAGGGTTAGGTTTAGATTTAGTTTTGGGTTAGGGTTAGGTTAAGGGTTTGATTTTGAGTTAGGGTTAGGGTTAGGGTTAGGTTTAGGGTTAGGGTTAGGCTTAGGTTTTGGTTTAGGTTTAG
>CM069533.1:380000-382500 GCA_035773235.1 Eospalax fontanierii | reverse complement strand
AGCGTTAGGGTTAGGGTGGGGGTTTCGGTTAGGTTTAGGCTTAGGGTTAGGTTTAGGGTAAGTATTAGGTTTAGGGTTTAGGTTTAGGGTTACGGTTAGGGTTAGGGTTAGGGTTTCGTTTATGCTTAGGTTTGGTGTTAGGGATTGGGTTAGTAGTAGGTTTAGGGTTAGGGTTAGGGTTAGGGTTAGGATTAGGGTTAAGGTTAGTGTTTGGTTTTGGGTTCGGGTTAGATTTAGGGTTAGGGTAAGGTTAGGGTTAGGGTTAGGGTTTGGGTTAGGTATAGGGTTAGGGTTACTGTTAGGGTTAGGGTTTGGGTTAGGGTTAGGGTTAGGGTTAGGGTTAGGTTTAGGTTTAGTTTTGGGTTAGGGTTAGTTTAAGAGTTCGGTTTTGAGTTAGGGTTAGTATTAGGGTTAAGGTTTAGATTTGGGTTCGGATTATCGTTACGGTTAGAGGTAGGGTTAGGGTTGGGTTTGCGATAGGGTTAGTGTTAGGGTTAGGGTTAGGTTTAGGGTTAGGGTTAGGGTTAGGGTTAGGTTTAGGTTTAGGGTTTGGGTTAGCGTTAGGCTTGGATTTTGGGTTTGGGTTAGGGTTCGGGTTAGGGTTGGGGCTTGGGGTAGGGGTAGGATTAGGGTTAGGTTTAGGGTTAGGGGTTAGGGTTAGGGTTAGGGTTAGGGTTAGGGTTAGGGTTAGGTTTTGGGTTAGGTTTAGAGTTAGGGTAAGGGTTAGGGTTTGGTTTGTGTTAGGGTTAGTGTTACGGATAGGGTAAGGGTTCGGTTTTGGGTTAGGGTTAGGTTTAGGGTTAGGTTAGAGGTTGGTTGAGGATTAGGGTTAGGGTTAGGATTAGAGTTAGGGTTTGGTTTGGGATTGGGTTAGTGTTAGGGTTAGGGATAGGGTTTGGGTTAGGGTTACGGTTAGGGTTAGGGTTAGGGTTAGGGTTTGGGTTAAGGTTAGGTTTTGTGTTAGGTTAGGGTTAGGATTCGGGTTAAGGTGAGGTTTAGGGTTTGGGGTAGGTTTAGGATTAGTGTTAGGGTTAGGGTTAGGGTTTGGGTTAGGTTTAGGGTTAGGTTTAGTGTTATGGTTAGGGTTAGGTTTAGTGTTAGTGTTTGGGCTTGGGTTAGGGTTAGGTTTAGGGTTAGGTTTAGGGTTAGGGTTAGGGTTAGGGTTTGGCTTAGAGTTAGGGTTAGGGTTAGGGTTAGGGTTATGGTTAGGGTTAGGGTTTGTGTTAGGTTAGGGTTAGGGTTAGGGTTAAGGTGAGGTTTAGGGTTTAGGGTAGGTTTAGGGTTAGTGTTAGGGTTAGGGTTAGGGTTTGGGTTAGGTTTAGGGTTAGGGTTAGGTTTAGTTTTAGTTTTTGGGCTTGGGTTAGGGTTAGGTTTAGGGTTAGGGTTAGGTTTAGGTTAGGGTTAGGGTTTGGTTTAGGGTTAGGGTTTCGCTTAGGGTTAGCATTAGAGTTAGGGTTTGGCAAGTATTAGGGTTAGGGTTATGGTTAGGGTTTGGGTTAGGGTTAGGGTTAGGGTTAGGGTTAGGTTTAGGGTTTGTGTTAGGGTTAGGGTTAGGTTTAGGGTTAGTATTAGGATTAGGGTTTGGGTTAGTGTTAGGGTTCCGGTTAGGGTTAGGGTTAGGGTTAGGTTTGGATTTAGTTTTTGGTTAGGGTTAGGATAAGGGTTCGGTTTTGAGTTAGGGTTAGGGTTAGGGTCAAGGTTTGGATTTGGGTTCGGATTATCGTTAGGGTTAGGTTTAGGGTTAGGGTTTGGGTTTGCGTTAGGGTTAGGGTTAGGGTTTGGTTTAGGGTTAGGTTTTCGCTTAGGGTTAGCATTAGAGTTAGGGTTTGGCAAGTATTAGGGTTAGGGTTAGGGTTAGGGTTTGGGTTAGGGTTAGGGTTAGGGTTAGGGTTAGGGTTAGGGTTAGGGGATAGGGTTAGGGTTAGGGTTAGGGTTAGTTTTAGGGCTGGGGTTAGAGTTAGTGTTAGGGTTAGGTTTAGGGTTAGTGTAAGAATTAGGGTTTGGGTTAGGGTTACGGTTAGGGTTAGGGTTAGGGTTAGGGTTTGGGTTAGGGTTAGCGTTTGGTTTAGGGTTAGGTTTAGGGTTAGGGTTTCGGTTAGGGTTAGCATTAGGGTTAGGGATTGGGCAAGTGTTAGGGTTAAGGTTAGGGTTAGGTTTTGGGTTAGGGTTAGGGTTAGGGTTAGTTTTAGGGTTAGGGGATAGGGTTAGGGTTAGGTTTAGTTTTAGGGCTTGGGTTAGAGTTAGGGTTAGGGTTAGGGTTATTGTTAGGGTTAGTGTTAGAATTAGGGTTTGGGTTTGGGTTAGGGTTAGGGTTAGGGTTAGGGTTTCGGTTAGTTTTAGGGTTTTGCATAGGGTTAGGGTTAGGGTAAGGGTTATTGTTAGGGTTTGTGTTAGGGTTAGGTTGAGGTTTAGGGTTAGGTTTAGGGTTAGGGTTACTGTTAGGATTAGGGTTAGGGTTAGGGTTAGGGTTAGGGTTAGGGTTAGGTTTAGGGTTAGTGTT
>CM069533.1:355000-370000 GCA_035773235.1 Eospalax fontanierii | reverse complement strand
TTAGGGTTTGTGTTAGGGTTAGGTTTAAGTTTAGGGTTAGGGTTAGGGTTAGGTTTAGGGTTACTGTTAGGATTATGGTTTGGGTTAGGGTTGGGGTTAGGGTTAGGGTTAGGCTTAGGTTTAGGGTTAGGGTTTGGGTTAGCGTTAGGCTTGGATTTTGGGATTGGGTTAGGGTTAGGGTTAGGGTTGGGGTTTGGGTTAGGGTTAGGATTAGGGTTAGGTTTAGGGTTAGGGGTTAGGGTTAGGGTTAGGGTTAGGTTTTGGTTTAGGGTTATGGTTATGGTTATGGTTAGGATTAGGGTTCGTGTTCGGGTTCGGGTTAGGGTTAGGGTTAGAGTTAGGGTTAGGGTTAGGGTTAGGGTTAGGGTTAGGGTTAGGGTTAGGCGGTACGGATAGTCTTAGGGTTAGGGTTAGTGTTAGGGTTTGGGCTTGGGTTAGGGTTAGTGTTAGGTTTAGGATTAGAGTTAGGGTTAGTGTTAGGATTAGGGTTTGGGTTTGGGTTAGAGTTAGGTTTAGGGTTAGGGTTTGGGTTAGTGTTAGACTTTGGGATAGGATTAGGGTTAGGGTAAGGGTTAGGTTTAGGGTTTGTGTTAGGGTTAGGGTTAGGGTTAGGGTTAGTATTAGGATTAGGGTTTGGGTTAGTGTTAGGGTTCCGGTTAGGGTTAGGGTTAGGGTTAGGTTTGGATTTAGTTTTCGGTTAGGGTTAGGATAAGGGTTCGGTTTTGAGTTAGGGTTAGGGTTAGGGTCAAGGTTTGGATTTGGGTTCGGATTATCGTTAGGGTTAGGGTTAGGGTTAGGGTTTGGGTTTGCGTTAGGGTTAGGGTTAGGGTTAGGTTTAGGTTAGGGTTAGGGTTTGGTTTAGGGTTAGGGTTTGGCTTAGGGTTAGCATTACAGTTAGGGTTTGGCAAGTATTAGGGTTAGGGTTAGGGTTAGGGTTTGGGTTAGGGTTAGGGTTAGGGTTAGGGTTAGGGTTAGGGTTAGGGGATAGGGTTAGGGTTAGGGTTAGGGTTAGTTTTAGGGCTTGGGTTAGAGTTAGTGTTAGGGTTAGGTTTAGGGTTAGTGTAAGAATTAGGGTTTCGGTTTGGGTTAGGGTTAGGGTTAGGGTTAGGGTTTCGGAAAGGGTTAGGGTTAGGGTAAGGGTTATTGATAGGTTTTGTGTTAGTGTTAGGTTTAGGGTTAGGGTTAGGGTTAGGGTTAGGGTTAGGGTTAGGGTTACTGTTAGGATAAGGGTTTGGGTTAGGGTTAGGGTTAGGGTTAGGGTTAGGGTTAGGGTTAGGTTTAGGGTTTGGGTTAGCATTAGGCTTGCATTTTGGGTTTGGTTTAGGGTTAGGGTTAGGGTTGGGGTTTGGGTTAGGGTTGGAGTTAGGTTTAGGTTTAGGGTTAGGCGTTAGGGTTAGGGTTAGGGTTAGGATTTGGGTTAGGGTCAGGGTTAGGGATAGGTTTAGGGTTAGGGTTTGGGTTAGGGTTATGGTTATGGTTACGGTTCGGATTAGGTTTTGTGTTCGGGTTCAGGTTAGGGTTAGAGTTAGGTTTAGGGTTAGGATTAGGGTTAAGGTAAGGGTTTGGGTTTGGGTTCGGGTTAGATTTAGGGTTAGGGTTAGGGTTAGGTTTAGGTTTTGGGTTGGGTTTAGAGTTAGGGTTAGGGTTAGGGTTTGGTTTGGGTTAGGGTTTGTGTTACGGATAGGGTAATGGTTCGGTTTTGGGTTAAGGTTAGGTTTTGGGTTAGGTTAGAGGTTGGATGAGGATTAGGGTTAGGGTTAGGATTAGATTTAGGGTTTGGTTTGGGGTAGGGTTAGTGTTAGGGTTAGGGATAGGGTTTGGGTTAGGGTTACGGTTAGGGTTAGGGTTATGGTTAGGGTTTGGGTTAGGGTTAGGATTTGTGTTAGGTTAGGGTTAGGGTTAGGGTTAAGATGAGGTTTAGGGTTCGGGGTAGGTTTAGTGTTAGTGTTAGGGTTAGGGTTAGGGTTAGGGTTTGGGTTAGGTTTAGGGTTAGGGTTACTGTTAGGGTTAGGGTTAGGGTTAGGGTTAGGGTTAGGGTTAGGTTTAGTGTTAGTGTTTGGGCTGGGTTAGGGTTAGGTTTAGGGTTAGGGTTAGGGTTAGGGTTAGGGTTTGGCTTAGAGTTAGGGTTAGGGTTTAGGTAAGGGTTAGGGTTAGGGCTAGGCAATAGGAATAGGGTTAGGGTTAGGGTTAGGGTTAGGGTTTGGGCTTGGGTTAGGGTTAGTGTTCGGTTTAGGATTACAGTTAGGTTTAGTGTTAGGATTACGGTTTGGGTTTGGGTTAGAGTTAGATGTAGGGTTAGGGTTTGGGTTAGTGTTAGGGTTTGGGACAGGATTAAGGTTAGGGTAAGGCTTAGGGTTTGGGTTTGTGTTAGGGTTAGGGTTAGGGTTAGGGTTAGGGTTAGTATTAGGATTAGGGTTTAGGTTAGTGTTAGGGTTACGGTTAGGATTAAGGTTTGGGTTAGCGTTAGGGTTGGAGTTTGGGTTTGGGTTAGGTTTAGGGTTGGGGTTAGGGTTTGGGTTAGAGTTAAGATTAGGGTTAGGATTAGGGTTAGCGGACAGGGTTAGGATTAGGGTTAGGATTTGGGATAGGGCAAGGGTAGGGTTAGGGTAAGGGTTAGGGTTAGGGTTCTGGTTAGGGTTAGGATTAGGGTTCGGGTTAGGGTTAGGGTTTGGGTTAGGTTTAGTGTTAGGGTTTGGGTTTGATTTAGGGTTAGGGTTAGGGTTAGAGTTAGGGTTTGGTTTAGGGTTAGGGTTAGCGTTAGGGTTAGGGTGGGGGTTTCGGTTAGGTTTAGGCTTAGGGTTAGATTTAGGGTAAGTATTAGGTTTAGGGTTTAGGTTTAGGGTTACGGTTAGGGTTAGGGTTAGGGTTTCGTTTATGCTTAGGTTTGGTGTTAGGGATTGGGTTAGTAGTAGGTTTAGGGTTAGGGTTAGGGTTAGGGTTAGGATTAGGGTTAAGGTTAGTGTTTGGTTTTGGGTTCGGGTTAGATTTAGGGTTAGGGTAAGGTTAGGGTTAGGGTTAGGGTTTGGGTTAGGTTTAGGGTTAGGGTTAGTGTTAGGGTTAGGGTTTGGGTTAGGGTTAGGGTTAGGGTTAGGGTTAGGTTTAGGTTTAGGTTTAGTTTTGGGTTAGGGTTAGTTTAAGAGTTCGGTTTTGAGTTAGGGTTAGGGTTAGGGTTAAGGTTTAGATTTGGGTTCGGATTATCGTTACGGTTAGAGGTAGGGTTAGGGTTTGGGTTTGCGATAGGGTTAGTGTTAGTGTTAGGGTTAGGTTTAGGGTTAGGGTTAGGGTTAGGGTTAGGTTTAGGGTTAGGGTTTGGGTTAGCGTTAGGCTTGGATTTTGGGTTTGGGTTAGGGTTCGGGTTAGGGTTGGGGTTTGGGTTAGGGTTAGGATTAGGGTTAGGTTTAGGGTTAGGGGTTAGGGTTAGGGTTAGGGTTAGGGTTAGGGTTAGGGTTAGGTTTTGGGTTAGGTTTAGAGTTAGGGTAAGGGTTAGGGTTTGGTTTGTGTTAGGGTTAGTGTTACGGATAGGGTAAGGGTTCGGTTTTGGGTTAGGGTTAGGTTTAGGGTTAGGTTAGAGGTTGGTTGAGGATTAGGGTTAGGGTTAGGATTAGAGTTAGGGTTTGGTTTGGGATTGGGTTAGTGTTAGGGTTAGGGATAGGGTTTGGGTTAGGGTTACGGTTAGGGTTAGGGTTAGGGTTAGGGTTTGGGTTAGGGTTAGGTTTTGTGTTAGGTTAGGGTTAGGATTCGGGTTAAGGTGAGGTTTAGGGTTTGGGGTAGGTTTAGGATTAGTGTTAGGGTTAGGGTTAGGGTTTGGGTTAGGTTTAGGGTTAGGTTTAGTGTTATGGTTAGGGTTAGGTTTAGTGTTAGTGTTTGGGCTTGGGTTAGGGTTAGGTTTAGGGTTAGGTTTAGGGTTAGGGTTAGGGTTAGGGTTTGGCTTAGAGTTAGGGTTAGGGTTAGGGTTAGGGTTATGGTTAGGGTTAGGGTTTGGGTTAGGGTTAGGGTTTGTGTTAGGTTAGGGTTAGGGTTAGGGTTAAGGTGAGGTTTAGGGTTTAGGGTAGGTTTAGGGTTAGTGTTAGGGTTAGGGTTAGGGTTTGGGTTAGGTTTAGGGTTAGGGTTAGGTTTAGTGTTAGTTTTTGGGCTTGGGTTAGGGTTAGGTTTAGGGTTAGGGTTAGGTTTAGGTTAGGGTTAGGGTTTGGTTTAGGGTTAGGGTTTCGCTTAGGGTTAGCATTAGAGTTAGGGTTTGGCAAGTATTAGGGTTAGGGTTAGGGTTAGGGTTTGGGTTAGGGTTAGGGTTAGGGTTAGGGTTAGGTTTAGGGTTTGTGTTAGGGTTAGGGTTAGGGTTAGGGTTAGTATTAGGATTAGGGTTTGGGTTAGTGTTAGGGTTCTGGTTAGGGTTAGGGTTAGGGTTAGGTTTGGATTTAGTTTTTGGTTAGGGTTAGGATAAGGGTTCGGTTTTGAGTTAGGGTTAGGGTTAGGGTCAAGGTTTGGATTTGGGTTCGGATTATCGTTAGGGTTAGGTTTAGGGTTAGGGTTTGGGTTTGCGTTAGGGTTAGGGTTAGGGTTAGGTTTAGGTTAGGGTTAGGGTTTGGTTTAGGGTTAGGGTTTCGCTTAGGGTTAGCATTAGAGTTAGGGTTTGGCAAGTATTAGGGTTAGGGTTAGGGTTAGGGTTTGGGTTAGGGTTAGGGTTAGGGTTAGGGTTAGGGGATAGGGTTAGGGTTAGGGTTAGGGTTAATTTTAGGGCTTGGGTTAGAGTTAGTGTTAGGGTTAGGTTTAGGGTTAGTGTAAGAATTAGGGTTTGGGTTAGGGTTACGGTTAGGGTTAGGGTTAGGGTTAGGGTTTGGGTTAGGGTTAGCGTTTGGTTTAGGGTTAGGTTTAGGGTTAGGGTTTCGGTTAGGGTTAGCATTAGGGTTAGGGATTGGGCAAGTGTTAGGGTTAAGGTTAGGGTTAGGGTTTGGGTTAGGGTTAGGGTTAGGGTTAGTTTTAGGGTTAGGGGATAGGGTTAGGGTTAGGTTTAGTTTTAGGGCTTGGGTTAGAGTTAGTGTTAGGGTTAGGTTTATTGTTAGGGTTAGTGTTAGGATTAGGATTAGGGTTCGGGTTAGGGTTAGGTTTAGGGTTAGGGTTTCGGTTAGTTTTAGGGTTTTGCATAGGGTTAGGGTTAGGGTAAGGGTTATTGTTAGGGTTTGTGTTAGGGTTAGGTTGAGGTTTAGGGTTAGGTTTAGGGTTAGGGTTACTGTTAGGATTAGGGTTAGGGTTAGGGTTAGGGTTAGGGTTACGGTTTCGTTTATGCTTAGGTTTGGTGTTAGGGATTGGGTTAGTGTTAGGTTTAGGGTTAGGGTTAGTGTTAGGGTTAGGATTAGGGTTAATGTTAGTGTTTGGGTTTGGGTTCGGGTTAGATTTAGGGTTAGGGTAAGGTTAGGGTTAGGGTTAGGGTTTGGGTTAGGTTTAGGTTTAGGGTTTGGGTTAGGGTTAGGGTTAGGTTTAGTGTTAGTGTTTGGGCTTGGGTTAGGGTTAGGTTTAGGTTTAGGGTTAGGGTTCGGGTTTGGCTTAGAGTTAGGGTTAGGGTTAAGGTAAGGGTTAGGGTTAGGGCTAGGCGATAGGGATAGGGTTAGGGTTAGGGGTTAGATTTGGGTTATGGTTAGGATTTGGGTTAGGGTCAGGGTCAGGGTTAGGGTTAGGGTTAGGGTTAGGGTTTGGGTTAGGGTTACGGTTATGGTTATGGTTAGGATTAGGGTTCGGGTTCGGGTTCGGGTTAGGTTTAGAATTAGGGTTAGGGTTAGGATTAGGGTTAAGGTTAGGGTTTGGGTTTGGGTTCGGGTTAGATTTAGGGTTAGGTTTAGGGTTAGGTTTAGATTTTGGTTTAGGTTTAGTGTTAGGTTAGGTTTACGGTTAGGGTTAAGGTGAGGTTTAAGGATCGGGGTAGGTTAAGGGTTAGTGTTAGGGTAAGGGTTAGGGTTTGGGTTAGGTTTAGGGTTAGGGTTTGGGTTAGGGTTAGGATTAGTTTTAGTGTTAGTGTTTGGGCTTGGGTTAGGGTTTGGTTTAGGGTTAGGGTTAGCGTTAGGGTTAGGGTGGGGGTTTGGGTTAAGTTTAGGCTTAGGGTTAGGTTTAGGGTAAGTATTAGGTTTAGGGTTTAGGTTTAGGGTTACGGTTAGGGTTAGGGTTAGGGTTTCGTTTATGCTTAGGTTTGGTGTTAGGGATTGGGTTAGTGGTAGGTTTAGGTTTAGGGTTAGGGTTAGGGTTAGGATTAGGGTTAAGGTTAGTGTTTGGTTTTGGGTTCTTGTTAGATTTAGGGTTAGGGTAAGGTTAGGGTTAGGGTTAGGGTTAGGGTTTGGGTTAGGTTTAGTGTTAGGGTTAGTGTTAGGGTTAGGGTTTGGGTTAGGGTTAGGGTTAGGGTTAGGGTTAGGTTTAGGTTTAGTTTTGGGTTAGGGTTAGTTTAAGAGTTCGGTTTTGAGTTAGTGTTAGGGTTAGGGTTAAGGTTTAGATTTGGGTTCGGGTTATCGTTACGGTTAGAGGTAGGGTTAGGGTTTGGGTTTGCGATAGGGTTAGTGTTAGGGTTAGGGTTAGGTTTAGGGTTAGGGTTAGGGTTAGGTTTAGGGTTAGGGTTTGGGTTAGCGTTAGGCTTGGATTTTGGGTTTGGGTTAGGGTTCGGGTTAGGGTTGGGGTTTGGGTTAGGGTTAGGATTAGGTTTAGGTTTAGGGTTAGGGGTTAGGGTGAGGGTTAGGGTTAGGGTTAGGTTTAGGTTTTGGGTTAGGTTTAGAGTTAGGGTAAGGGTTAGGGTTTGGTTTGTGTTAGGGTTAGTGTTACGGATAGGGTAAGGGTTCGGTTTTGGGTTAGGGTTAGGTTTAGGGTTAGGTTAGAGGTTGGTTGAGGATTAGGGTTAGGGTTAGGATTAGAGTTAGGGTTTGGTTTGGGATAGGGTTAGTGTTATGGTTAGGGATAGGGTTTGGGTTAGGGTTACGGTTAGGGTTAGGGTTAGGGTTAGGGTTTGGGTTAGGGTTAGCGTTTGGTTTAGGGTTAGGTTAGGGTTAGGGTTTCGGTTAGGGTTAGCATTAGGGTTAGGGATTGGGCAAGTGTTAGGGTTAAGGTTAGGGTTAGGGTTTGGGTTAGGGTTAGGGTTAGGGTTAGTTTTAGGGTTAGGGGATAGGGTTAGGGTTAGGTTTAGTTTTAGGGCTTGGGTTAGAGTTAGGGTTAGGGTTAGGGTTATTGTTAGGGTTAGTGTTAGGATTAGGGTTTGGGTTTGGGTTAGGGTTAGGGTTAGGGTTACGGTTTCGGTTAGTTTTAGGGTTTTGCATAGGGTTAGGGTTAGGGTAAGGGTTATTGTTAGGGTTTGTGTTAGGGTTAGGTTGAGGTTTAGGGTTAGGTTTAGGGTTAGGGTTACTGTTAGGATTAGGGTTAGGGTTAGGGTTAGGGTTAGGGTTAGGGTTAGGGTTAGGGTTAGGTTTAGGGTTAGTGTTTCGGTTAGGGTTAGGTTTACGGTTAGGGTTTGGGTTAGGGTTCGGGTTTGGGTAAAGGTTTGGGTTTGGATTAGGTTTAGGTTTAGGGTTTGGGTTTGGGTAAGGGTTAGGTTTAGAGTTAGGGTTTGGGTTAGGGTTAGGGTTAGGTTTTGGGTTATGGTTCGGGTTAGGGTTAGGTTTAGGGTTATGTTTAGGATTAGGGTTAGGGTTAGGGTTACGTTTTGGGTTAGGTTTAGAGTTAGGGTTAGGGTTAGGGTTAGGGTTAGTTTTAGGGCTTGGGTTAGACTTACGGTTAGGGTGAGGGTTTGGTTTGGGTTAGGGTTAGTGTTACGGATAGGGCAAGGGTTCGGTTTTGGGTAAGGGTTAGGTTTAGGGTTCGGTTAGTGGTTGTTTGAGGATTAGGGTTAGGGTTAGGATTAGAGTTAGGCTTTGTTTTGGGATAGGGTTAGTGTTAGAGTTCGGGATAGGGTTTGGGTTAGGGTTAGGGTTATGGTTAGTGTTTGGGTTAGGGTTAGGTTTTGTGTTAGGTTAGGGTTAGGGTTAGGGTTAAGGTGAGGTTTAGGGTTCGGGTTAGGTTTAGGGTTAGTGTTAGGGTTAGGGTTAGAGTTTGGGTTAGGTTTAGGGTTAGGGTTAGGGTTAGGGTTAGGGTTAGCGTTAGGTTTAGTGTTAGTGTTTGGGCTGGGTTAGGGTTAGGTTTAGGGTTAGGGTTAGGGTTAGTGTTAGGGTTAGGGTTTGGCTTAGAGTTGGGGTTAGGGTTAGGGTTAGGGTTAGGGTTAGGGCTAGGCGATATGGATAGGGTTAGGGTTAGGGTAAGGAATAGGGTTTGGGCTTGGGTTAGGGTTAGTGTTAGTTTTAGGATTAGAGTTAGGGTTAGTGTTAGGATTAGCGTTTGGGTTTGGGTTAGAGTTAGGTTTAGGGTTAGGGTTTGGGTTAGTGTTAGGGTTTGTGTTAGGGTTAGGGTTAGGGTTAGTATTAGGATTAGGGTTTGGGTTAGTGTTAGGGTTACGGTTAGGGTTAGGTTTAGATTTAGTTTTGGGTTAGGGTTAGGTTAAGGGTTTGATTTTGAGTTAGGGTTAGGGTTAGGGTTAGGTTTAGGGTTAGGGTTAGGCTTAGGTTTTGGTTTAGGTTTAGGGTTAGGGTTAGGATTTCGGTTAGGGTTAGCATTAGGGTTAGGGTTTGGGCAAGTGTTAGGATTAGGGTTAGGGTTAGGGTTTGGGTTAGGGTTAGGGTTAGGTTTAGGGTTAGGGGATAGGGTTAGGGTTAGGTTTAGGGTTAGTTTTAGGGCTTGGGTTAGAGTTAGGGTTAGGGTTAGGGTTAGGGTTAGTGTTAGGATTAGGGTTTGGGTTTGGGTTAGGTTTAGGGTTAGGGTTAGGGTTTGGGTTAGTTTTAGGGTTTTGGATAGGGTTAGGGTTAGGGTAAGGGTTATTGTTAGGGTTTGTGTTAGGGTTAGGTTTAAGTTTAGGGTTAGGGTTAGGGTTAGGTTTAGGGTTACTGTTAGGATTATGGTTTGGGTTAGGGTTGGGGTTAGGGTTAGGGTTAGGCTTAGGTTTAGGGTTAGGGTTTGGGTTAGCGTTAGGCTTGGATTTTGGGTTTGGGTTAGGGTTAGGGTTAGGGTTGGGGTTTGGGTTAGGGTTAGGATTAGGGTTAGGTTTAGGGTTAGGGGTTAGGGTTAGGGTTAGGGTTAGGGTTAGGTTTTGGTTTAGGGTTATGGTTATGGTTATGGTTAGGATTAGGGTTCGTGTTCGGGTTCGGATTAGGGTTAGGGTTAGAGTTAGGGTTAGGGTTAGGGTTAGGGTTAGGGTTAGGGTTAGGGTTAGGCGATACGGATAGTCTTAGGGTTAGGGTTAGTGTTAGGGTTTGGGCTTGGGTTAGGGTTAGTGTTAGGTTTAGGATTAGAGTTAGGGTTAGTGTTAGGATTAGCGTTTGGGTTTGGGTTAGAGTTAGGTTTAGGGTTAGGGTTTGGGTTAGTGTTAGGGTTTGGGATAGGATTAGGGTTAGGGTAAGGGTTAGGTTTAGGGTTTGTGTTAGGGTTAGGGTTAGGGTTAGGGTTAGTATTAGGATTAGGGTTTGGGTTAGTGTTAGGGTTCCGGTTAGGGTTAGGGTTAGGGTTAGGTTTGGATTTAGTTTTTGGTTAGGGTTAGGATAAGGGTTCGGTTTTGAGTTAGGGTTAGGGTTAGGGTCAAGGTTTGGATTTGGGTTCGGATTATCGTTAGGGTTAGGGTTAGGGTTAGGGTTTGGGTTTGCGTTAGGGTTAGGGTTAGGGTTAGGTTTAGGTTAGGGTTAGGGTTTGGTTTAGGGTTAGGGTTTCGCTTAGGGTTAGCATTAGAGTTAGGGTTTGGCAAGTATTAGGGTTAGGGTTAGGGTTAGGGTTTGGGTTAGGGTTAGGGTTAGGGTTAGGGTTAGGGTTAGGGTTAGGGGATAGGGTTAGGGTTAGGGTTAGGGTTAGTTTTAGGGCTTGGGTTAGAGTTAGTGTTAGGGTTAGGTTTAGGGTTAGTGTAAGAATTAGGGTTTCGGTTTGGGTTAGGGTTAGGGTTAGGGTTAGGGTTTCGGAAAGGGTTAGGGTTAGGGTAAGGGTTATTGTTAGGTTTTGTGTTAGTGTTAGGTTTTGGGTTAGGGTTAGGGTTAGGGTTAGGGTTAGGGTTACTGTTAGGATAAGGGTTTGGGTTAGGGTTAGGGTTAGGGTTAGGGTTAGGGTTAGGGTTAGGTTTAGGGTTTGGGTTAGCATTAGGCTTGCATTTTGGGTTTGGTTTAGGGTTAGGGTTAGGGTTGGGGTTTGGGTTAGGGTTGGAGTTAGGTTTAGGTTTAGGGTTAGGTGTTAGGGTTAGGGTTAGGGTTAGGATTTGGGTTAGGGTCAGGGTTAGGGATAGGTTTAGGGTTAGGGTTTGGGTTAGGGTTATGGTTATGGTTACGGTTAGGATTAGGTTTCGGGTTCGGGTTCGGGTTAGGGTTAGAGTTAGGTTTAGGGTTAGGATTAGGGTTAAGGTTAGGGTTTGGGTTTGGGTTCGGGTTAGATTTAGGGTTAGGGTTAGGGTTAGGTTTAGGTTTTGGGTTGGGTTTAGAGTTAGGGTTAGGGTTAGGGTTTGGTTTGGGTTAGGGTTTGTGTTACGGATAGGGTAATGGTTCGGTTTTGGGTTAAGGTTAGGTTTTGGGTTAGGTTAGAGGTTGGATGAGGATTAGGGTTAGGGTTAGGATTAGATTTAGGGTTTGGTTTGGGGTAGGGTTAGTGTTAGGGTTAGGGATAGGGTTTGGGTTAGGGTTACGGTTAGGGTTAGGGTTATGGTTAGGGTTTGGTTTAGGGTTAGGATTTGTGTTAGGTTAGGGTTAGGGTTAGGGTTAAGATGAGGTTTAGGGTTCGGGGTAGGTTTAGTGTTAGTGTTATGGTTAGGGTTAGGGTTAGGGTTTGGGTTAGGTTTAGGGTTAGGTTACTGTTAGGGTTAGGGTTAGGGTTAGGGTTAGTGTTAGGGTTAGGTTTAGTGTTAGTGTTTGGGTTGGGTTAGGGTTAGGTTTAGGGTTAGGGTTAGGGTTAGGGTTAGGGTTTGGCTTAGAGTTAGGGTTAGGGTTAAGGTAAGGGTTAGGGTTAGGGCTAGGCAATAGGGATAGGGTTAGGGTTAGGGTTAGGGTTAGGGTTTGGGCTTGGGTTAGGGTTAGTGTTAGGTTTAGGATTACAGTTAGGTTTAGTGTTAGGATTACGGTTTGGGTTTGGGTTAGAGTTAGATTTAGGGTTAGGGTTTGGGTTAGTGTTAGGGTTTGGGACAGGATTAGGGTTAGGGTAAGGCTTAGGGTTTGGGTTTGTGTTAGGGTTAGGGTTAGGGTTAGGGTTAGGGTGGGGGTTTCGGTTAGGTTTAGGCTTAGGGTTAGGTTTAGGGTAAGTATTAGGTTTAGGGTTTAGGTTTAGGGTTACGGTTAGGGTTAGGGTTAGGGTTTCGTTTATGCTTAGGTTTGGTGTTAGGGATTGGGTTAGTAGTAGGTTTAGGGTTAGGGTTAGGGTTAGGGTTAGGATTAGGGTTAAGGTTAGTGTTTGGTTTTGGGTTCGGGTTAGATTTAGGGTTAGGGTAAGGTTAGGGTTAGGGTTAGGGTTTGGGTTAGGTTTAGGGTTAGGGTTAGTGTTAGGGTTAGGGTTTGGGTTAGGGTTAGGGTTAGGGTTAGGGTTAGGTTTAGGTTTAGTTTTGGGTTAGGGTTAGTTTAAGAGTTCGGTTTTGAGTTAGGGTTAGGGTTAGGGTTAAGGTTTAGATTTGGGTTCGGATTATCGTTACGGTTAGAGGTAGGGTTAGGGTTTGGGTTTGCGATAGGGTTAGTGTTAGGGTTAGGGTTAGGTTTAGGGTTAGGGTTAGGGTTAGGGTTAGGTTTAGGTTTAGGGTTTGGGTTAGCGTTAGGCTTGGATTTTGGGTTTGGGTTAGGGTTCGGGTTAGGGTTGGGGTTTGGGTTAGGGTTAGGATTAGGGTTAGGTTTAGGGTTAGGGGTTAGGGTTAGGGTTAGGGTTAGGGTTAGGGTTAGGGTTAGGTTTTGGGTTAGGTTTAGAGTTAGGGTAAGGGTTAGGGTTTGGTTTGTGTTAGGGTTAGTGTTACGAATAGGGTAAGGGTTCGGTTTTGGGTTAGGGTTAGGTTTAGGGTTAGGTTAGAGGTTGGTTGAGGATTAGGGTTAGGGTTAGGATTAGAGTTAGGGTTTGGTTTGGGATTGGGTTAGTGTTAGGGTTAGGGATAGGGTTTGGGTTAGGGTTACGGTTAGGGTTAGGGTTAGGGTTAGGGTTTGGGTTAGGGTTAGGTTTTGTGTTAGGTTAGGGTTAGGATTCGGGTTAAGGTGAGGTTTAGGGTTTGGGGTAGGTTTAGGATTAGTGTTAGGGTTAGGGTTAGGGTTTGGGTTAGGTTTAGGGTTAGGTTTAGTGTTATGGTTAGGGTTAGGTTTAGTGTTAGTGTTTGGGCTTGGGTTAGGGTTAGGTTTAGGGTTAGGTTTAGGGTTAGGGTTAGGGTTAGGGTTTGGCTTAGAGTTAGGGTTAGGGTTAGGGTTAGGGTTATGGTTAGGGTTAGGGTTTGGGTTAGGGTTAGGGTTTGTGTTAGGTTAGGGTTAGGGTTAGGGTTAAGGTGAGGTTTAGGGTTTAGGGTAGGTTTAGGGTTAGTGTTAGGGTTAGGGTTAGGGTTTGGGTTAGGTTTAGGGTTAGGGTTAGGTTTAGTGTTAGTTTTTGGGCTTGGGTTAGGTTTAGGTTTAGGGTTAGGGTTAGGTTTAGGTTAGGGTTAGGGTTTGGTTTAGGGTTAGGGTTTCGCTTAGGGTTAGCATTAGAGTTAGGGTTTGGCAAGTATTAGGGTTAGGGTTAGGGTTAGGGTTTGGGTTAGGGTTAGGGTTAGGGTTAGGGTTAGGTTTAGGGTTTGTGTTAGGGTTAGGGTTAGGGTTAGGGTTAGTATTAGGATTAGGGTTTGGGTTAGTGTTAGGGTTCCGGTTAGGGTTAGGGTTAATTTTAAGGTTAGGGTTAGGGGATAGGTTTAGGGTTTGTTTTGGTTTAGGGTTAGGTTTAGGGTTAGGGTTAGGGTTACGGTTAGGGTTTGGTTTAGGGTTACTTTTAGAGTTTGGGTTAGGGTTAGGGTTAGGGTTAGGGTTAGGGTTAGGGTTAGGGTTAGGGTTAGGTTTTGGGTTAGGTTTAGAGTTAGGGTAAGGGTTAGGGTTTGGTTTGTGTTAGGGTTAGTGTTACGGATAGGGTAAGGGTTCGGTTTTGGGTTAGGGTTAGGTTTAGGGTTAGGTTAGAGGTTGGTTGAGGATTAGGGTTAGGGTTAGGATTAGAGTTAGGGTTTGGTTTGGGATTGGGTAAGTGTTAGGGTTAGGGTTACGGTTTGGGTTAGGGTTTGATTTAGGGTTAGGGTTAGGGTTAGGGTTAGGGTTAGGGTTAGGTTTTGTGTTAGGTTAGGGTTAGGATTCGGGTTAAGGTGAGGTTTAGGGTTTGGGGTAGGTTTAGGATTAGTGTTAGGGTTAGGGTTAGGGTTTGGGTTAGGTTTAGGGTTAGGTTTAGTGTTATGGTTAGGGTTAGGTTTAGTGTTAGTGTTTGGGCTTGGGTTAGGGTTAGGTTTAGGGTTAGGTTTAGGGTTAGGGTTAGGGTTAGGGTTTGGCTTAGAGTTAGGGTTAGGGTTAGGGTTAGGGTTATGGTTAGGGTTAGGGTTTGGGTTAGGGTTAGGGTTTGTGTTAGGTTAGGGTTAGGGTTAGGGTTAAGGTGAGGTTTAGGGTTTAGGGTAGGTTTAGGGTTAGTGTTAGGGTTAGGGTTAGGGTTTGGGTTAGGTTTAGGGTTAGGGTTACGTTTAGTGTTAGTTTTTGGGCTTGGGTTAGGGTTAGGTTTAGGGTTAGGGTTAGGTTTAGGTTAGGGTTAGGGTTTGGTTTAGGGTTAGGGTTTCGCTTAGGGTTAGCATTAGAGTTAGGGTTTGGCAATTATTAGGGTTAGGGTTAGGGTTAGGGTTTGGGTTAGGGTTAGGGTTAGGGTTAGGGTTAGGTTTAGGGTTTGTGTTAGGTTTAGGGTTAGGGTTAGGGTTAGTATTAGGATTAGGGTTTGGGTTAGTGTTAGGGTTCTGGTTAGGGTTAGGGTTAGGGTTAGGTTTGGATTTAGTTTTTGGTTAGGGTTAGGATAAGGGTTCGGTTTTGAGTTAGGGTTAGGGTTAGGGTCAAGGTTTGGATTTGGGTTCGGATTATCGTTAGGGTTAGGTTTAGGGTTAGGGTTTGGGTTTGCGTTAGGGTTAGGGTTAGGGTTAGGTTTAGGTTAGGGTTAGGGTTTGGTTTAGGGTTAGGGTTTCGCTTAGGGTTAGCATTAGAGTTAGGGTTTGGCAAGTATTAGGGTTGGGGTTAGGGTTGGGGTTTGGGTTAGGGTTAGGGTTAGGGTTAGGGTTAGGGTTAGGGGATAGGGTTAGGGTTAGGGTTAGGGTTAATTTTAGGGCTTGGGTTAGAGTTAGTGTTAGGGTTAGGTTTAGGGTTAGTGTAAGAATTAGGGTTTCGGTTAGGGTTACGGTTAGGGTTAGGGTTAGGGTTAGGGTTTGGGTTAGGGTTAGCGTTTGGTTTAGGGTTAGGTTTAGGGTTAGGGTTTCGGTTAGGGTTAGCATTAGGGTTAGGGATTGGGCAAGTGTTAGGGTTAAGGTTAGGGTTAGGGTTTGGGTTAGGGTTAGGGTTAGGGTTAGTTTTAGGGTTAGGGGATAGGGTTAGGGTTAGCTTTAGTTTTAGGGCTTGGGTTAGAGTTAGGGTTAGGGTTAGGGTTATTGTTAGGGTTAGTGTTAGGATTAGGGTTTGGGTTTGGGTTAGGGTTAGGTTTAGGGTTAGGGTTTCGGTTAGTTTTAGGGTTTTGCATAGGGTTAGGGTTAGGGTAAGGGTTATTGTTAGGGTTTGTGTTAGGGTTAGGTTGAGGTTTAGGGTTAGGTTTAGGGTTAGGGTTACTGTTAGGATTAGGGTTAGGGTTAGGGTTAGGGTTAGGGTTACGGTTTCGTTTATGCTTAGGTTTGGTGTTAGGGATTGGGTTAGTGTTAGGTTTAGGGTTAGGGTTAGTGTTAGGGTTAGGATTAGGGTTAATGTTAGTGTTTGGGTTTGGGTTCGGGTT
>CM069533.1:345000-352500 GCA_035773235.1 Eospalax fontanierii | reverse complement strand
TTGGGTTTGGGTGAGAGTTAGGTTTAGGGTTAGTGTAAGAATTAGGGTTTGGGTTTGGGTTAGGGTTAGGGTTAGGGTTAGGGTTTCGGAAAGGGTTAGGGTTAGGGTAAGGGTTATTGTTAGGTTGTGTGTTAGTGTTAGGTTTAGGGTTAGGGTTAGGGTTAGGGTTAGGGTTAGGGTTACTGTTAGGATAAGGGTTTGGGTTAGGGTTAGGGTTAGGGTTAGGGTTAGGGTTAGGTTTAGGGTTTGGGTTAGCATTAGGCTTGCATTTTGGGTTTGGTTTAGGGTTAGGGTTAGGGTTGGGGTTTGGGTTAGGGTTGGAGTTAGGTTTAGGTTTAGGGTTAGGCGTTAGGGTTAGGGTTAGGATTTGGGTTAGGGTCAGGGTTAGGGATAGGTTTAGGGTTAGGGTTTGGGTTAGGGTTATGGTTATGGTTACGGTTAGGATTAGGTTTCGGGTTCGGGTTCGGGTTAGGGTTAGAGTTAGGTTTAGGGTTAG
This sequence comes from Eospalax fontanierii, assembly GCA_035773235.1. NCBI lineage: Eukaryota > Metazoa > Chordata > Mammalia > Rodentia > Spalacidae > Eospalax > Eospalax fontanierii. The sequence continues at coordinate 352,004 of CM069533.1, read as the reverse complement.
GATTAGGGTTAAGGTTAGGGTTTGGGTTTGGGTTCGGGTTAGATTTAGGGTTAGGGTTAGGGTTAGGTTTAGGTTTTGGGTTGGGTTTAGAGTTAGGGTTAGGGTTAGGGTTAGGTTTGGGTTAGGGTTTGTGTTACGGATAGGGTAATGGTTCGGTTTTGGGTTAAGGTTAGGTTTTGGGTTAGGTTAGAGGTTGGATGAGGATTAGGGTTAGGGTTAGGATTAGATTTAGGGTTTGGTTTGGGGTAGGGTTAGTGTTAGGGTTAGGGATAGGGTTTGGGTTAGGGTTACGGTTAGGGTTAGGGTTATGGTTAGGGTTTGGGTTAGGGTTAGGATTTGTGTTAGGTTAGGGTTAGGGTTAGGGTTAAGATGAGGTTTAGGGTTCGGGGTAGGTTTAGTGTTAGTGTTAGGGTTAGGGTTAGGGTTAGGGTTTGGGTTAGGTTTAGGGTTAGGGTTACTGTTAGGGTTAGGGTTAGGGTTAGGGTTAGGGTTAGGGTTAGGTTTAGTGTTAGTGTTTGGGCTGGGTTAGGGTTAGGTTTAGGGTTAGGGTTAGGGTTAGGGTTAGGGTTTGGCTTAGAGTTAGGGTTAGGGTTAAGGTAAGGGTTAGGGTTAGGGCTAGGCAATAGGGATAGGGTTAGGGTTAGGGTTAGGGTTAGGGTTTGGGCTTGGGTTAGGGTTAGTGTTAGGTTTAGGATTACAGTTAGGTTTAGTGTTAGGATTACGGTTTGGGTTTGGGTTAGAGTTAGACTTAGGGTTAGGGTTTGGGTTAGTGTTAGGGTTTGGGACAGGATTAGGGTTAGGGTAAGGCTTAGGGTTTGGGTTTGTGTTCGGGGTAGTGTTAGGGTGAGGGTGAGGGGTAGTATTAGGATTAGGGTTTAGGTTAGTGTTAGGGTTACGGTTAGGATTAAGGTTTGGGTTAGCGTTAGGGTTGGAGTTTGGGTTTGGGTTAGGTTTAGGGTTGGGGTTAGGGTTTGGGTTAGAGTTAGGATTAGGGTTAGGATTAGGGTTAGGGGATAGGGTTAGGGTTAGGGTTAGGATTTGGGTTAGGGCTAGGGTAGGGTTAGGGTAAGGGTTAGGGTTAGGGTTATGGTTATGGTTAGGGTTAGGATTAGGGTTCGGGTTAGGGTTAGGGTTTGGGTTAGGTTTAGTGTTAGGGTTTGGGTTTGATTTAGGGTTAGGGTTAGGGTTAGGGTTAGGGTTTGGTTTAGGGTTAGGGTTAGCGTTAGGGTTAGGGTGGGGGTTTCGGTTAGGTTTAGGCTTAGGGTTAGGTTTAGGGTAAGTATTAGGTTTAGGGTTTAGGTTTAGGGTTACGGTTAGGGTTAGGGTTAGGGTTTCGTTTATGCTTAGGTTTGGTGTTAGGGATTGGGTTAGTAGTAGGTTTAGGGTTAGGGTTAGGGTTAGGGTTAGGATTAGGGTTAAGGTTAGTGTTTGGTTTTGGGTTCGGGTTAGATTTAGGGTTAGGGTAAGGTTAGGGTTAGGGTTAGGGTTTGGGTTAGGTATAGGGTTAGGGTTAGTGTTAGGGTTAGGGTTTGGGTTAGGGTAAGGGTTAGGGTTAGGGTTAGGTATAGGTTTAGTTTTGGGTTAGGGTTAGTTTAAGAGTTCGGTTTTGAGTTAGGGTTAGGGTTAGGGTTAAGGTTTAGATTTGGGTTCGGATTATCGTTACGGTTAGAGGTAGGGTTAGGGTTGGGTTTGCGATAGGGTTAGTGTTAGGGTTAGGGTTAGGTTTAGGGTTAGGGTTAGGGTTAGGGTTAGGTTTAGGGTTAGGGTTTGGGTTAGCGTTAGGCTTGGATTTTGGGTTTGGGTTAGGGTGCGGGTTAGGGTTGGGGTTTGGGTTAGGGTTAGGATTAGGGTTAGGTTTAGGGTTAGGGGTTAGGGTTAGGGTTAGGGTTAGGGTTAGGGTTAGGGTTAGGTTTTGGGTTAGGTTTAGAGTTAGGGTAAGGGTTAGGGTTTGGTTTGTGTTAGGGTTAGTGTTACGGATAGGGTAAGGGTTCGGTTTTGGGTTAGGGTTAGGTTTAGGGTTAGGTTAGAGGTTGGTTGAGGATTAGGGTTAGGGTTAGGATTAGAGTTAGGGTTTGGTTTGGGATTGGGTTAGTGTTAGGGTTAGGGATAGGGTTTGGGTTAGGGTTACGGTTAGGGTTAGGGTTAGGGTTAGGGTTTGGGTTAAGGTTAGGTTTTGTGTTAAGTTAGGGTTAGGATTCGGGTTAAGGTGAGGTTTAGGGTTTGGGGTAGGTTTAGGATTAGTGTTAGGGTTAGGGTTAGGGTTTGGGTTAGGTTTAGCGTTAGGTTTAGTGTTATGGTTAGGGTTGGGTTTAGTGTTGGTGTTTGGGCTTGGGTTAGGGTTAGGTTTAGGGTTAGGTTTAGGGTTAGGGTTAGGGTTAGGGTTTGGCTTAGAGTTAGGGTTAGGGTTAGGGTTAGGGTTATGGTTAGGGTTAGGGTTTGTGTTAGGTTAGGGTTAGGGTTAGGGTTAAGGTGAGGTTTAGGGTTTAGGGTAGGTTTAGGGTTAGTGTTAGGGTTAGGGTTAGGGTTTGGGTTAGGTTTAGGGTTAGGGTTAGGTTTAGTTTTAGTTTTTGGGCTTGGGTTAGGGTTAGGTTTAGGGTTAGGGTTAGGTTTAGGTTAGGGTTAGGGTTTGGTTTAGGGTTAGGGTTTCGCTTAGGGTTAGCATTAGAGTTAGGGTTTGGCAAGTATTAGGGTTAGGGTTATGGTTAGGGTTTGGGTTAGGGTTAGGGTTAGGGTTAGGGTTAGGTTTAGGGTTTGTGTTAGGGTTAGGGTTAGGTTTAGGGTTAGTATTAGGATTAGGGTTTGGGTTAGTGTTAGGGTTCCGGTTAGGGTTAGGGTTAGGGTTAGGTTTGGATTTAGTTTTTGGTTAGGGTTAGGATAAGGGTTCGGTTTTGAGTTAGGGTTAGGGTTAGGGTCAAGGTTTGGATTTGGGTTCGGATTATCGTTAGGGTTAGGTTTAGGGTTAGGGTTTGGGTTTGCGTTAGGGTTAGGGTTAGGGTTTGGTTTAGGGTTAGGGTTTCGCTTAGGGTTAGCATTAGAGTTAGGGTTTGGCAAGTATTAGGGTTAGGGTTAGGGTTAGGGTTTGGGTTAGGGTTAGGGTTAGGGTTAGGGTTAGGGTTAGGGTTAGGGGATAGGGTTAGGGTTAGGGTTAGGGTTAGTTTTAGGGCTTGGGTTAGAGTTAGTGTTAGGGTTAGGTTTAGGGTTAGTGTAAGAATTAGGGTTTGGGTTAGGGTTACGGTTAGGGTTAGGGTTAGGGTTAGGGTTTGGGTTAGGGTTAGCGTTTGCTTTAGGGTTAGGTTTAGGGTTAGGGTTTCGGTTAGGGTTAGCATTAGGGTTAGGGATTGGGCAAGTGTTAGGGTTAAGGTTAGGGTTAGGTTTTGGGTTAGGGTTAGGGTTAGGGTTAGTTTTAGGGTTAGGGGATAGGGTTAGGGTTAGGTTTAGTTTTAGGGCTTGGGTTAGAGTTAGGGTTAGGGTTAGGGTTATTGTTAGGGTTAGTGTTAGAATTAGGGTTTGGGTTTGGGTTAGGGTTAGGGTTAGGGTTAGGGTTTCGGTTAGTTTTAGGGTTTTGCATAGGGTTAGGGTTAGGGTAAGGGTTATTGTTAGGGTTTGTGTTAGGGTTAGGTTGAGGTTTAGGGTTAGGTTTAGGGTTAGGGTTACTGTTAGGATTAGGGTTAGGGTTAGGGTTAGGGTTAGGGTTAGGGTTAGGTTTAGGGTTAGTGTTTCGGTTAGGGTTAGGTTTACGGTTAGGGTTTGGGTTAGGGTTCGGGTTTGGGTAAAGGTTTGTGTTTGGATTAGGTTTAGGTTTAGGGTTTGGGTTTGGGTAAGGGTTAGGTTTAGAGTTAGGATTTGGGTTAGGGTTAGGGTTAGGTTTTGGGTTATGGTTCGGGTTAGGGTTAGGTTTAGGGTTAGGTTTAGGATTAGGGTTAGGATTAGGGTTACGTTTTGGGTTAGGTTTAGAGTTAGGGTTAGGGTTAGGGTTAGGGTTACTTTTAGGCCTTGGGTTAGACTTACGGTTAGGGTGAGGGTTTGGTTTGGGTTAGGGTTAGTGTTACGGATAGGGCAAGGGTTCGGTTTTGGGTAAGGGTTAGGTTTAGGGTTCGGTTAGTGGTTGTTTGAGGATTAGGGTTAGGGTTAGGATTAGAGTTAGGCTTTGTTTTGGGATAGGGTTAGTGTTAGAGTTCGGGATAGGGTTTGGGTTAGGGTTAGGGTTATGGTTAGTGTTTGGGTTAGGGTTAGGTTTTGTGTTAGGTTAGGGTTAGGGTTAGGGTTAAGGTGAGGTTTAGGGTTCGGGGTAGGTTTCGGGTTAGTGTTAGGGTTAGGGTTAGAGTTTGGGTTAGGTTTAGGTTTAGGGTTAGGGTTAGGGTTAGGGTTAGCGTTAGGTTTAGTGTTAGTGTTTGGGCTGGGTTAGGGTTAGGTTTAGGGTTAGGGTTAGGGTTAGTGTTAGGGTTAGGGTTTGGCTTAGAGTTGGGGTTAGGGTTAGGGTTAGGGTTAGGGTTAGGGCTAGGCGATATGGATAGGTTTAGGGTTCGGGTAAGGAATAGGGTTTGGGCTTGGGTTAGGGTTAGTGTTAGTTTTAGGATTAGAGTTACGGTTAGTGTTAGGATTAGCGTTTGGGTTTGGGGTAGAGTTAGGGTTAGGGCTAGGGTTTGGGTTAGTGTTAGGGTTTGTGTTAGGGTTAGGGTTAGGGTTAGGGTTAGGGTTAGTATTAGGATTAGGGTTTGGGTTAGTGTTAGGGTTACGGTTAGGGTTAGGTTTAGATTTAGTTTTGGGTTAGGGTTAGGTTAAGGGTTTGATTTTGAGTTAGGGTTAGGGTTAGGGTTAGGTTTAGGGTTAGGGTTAGGCTTAGGTTTTGGTTTAGGTTTAGGGTTAGGGTTAGGATTTCGGTTAGGGTTAGCATTAGGGTTAGGGTTTGGGCAAGTGTTAGGATTAGGGTTAGGGTTAGGGTTTGGATTAGGGTTAGGGTTAGGGTTAGGGTTAGGGGATAGGGTTAGGGTTAGGTTTAGGGTTAGTTTTAGGGCTTGGGTTAGAGTTAGGGTTAGGGTTAGGGTTAGGGTTAGTGTTAGGATTTGGGTTTGGGTTTGGGTTAGGTTTAGGGTTAGGGTTAGGGTTTGGGTTAGTTTTAGGGTTTTGGATAGGGTTAGGGTTAGGGTAAGGGTTATTGTTAGGGTTTGTGTTAGGGTTAGGTTTAAGTTTAGGGTTAGGGTTAGGGTTAGGTTTAGGGTTACTGTTAGGATTATGGTTTGGGTTAGGGTTGGGGTTAGGGTTAGGGTTAGGCTTAGGTTTAGGGTTAGGGTTTGGGTTAGCGTTAGGCTTGGATTTTGGGTTTGGGTTAGGGTTAGGGTTAGGGTTGGGGTTTGGGTTAGGGTTAGGATTAGGGTTAGGTTTAGGGTTAGGGGTTAGGGTTAGGGTTAGGGTTAGGGTTAGGTTTTGGTTTAGGGTTATGGTTATGGTTATGGTTAGGATTAGGGTTCGTGTTCGGGTTCGGGTTAGGGTTAGGGTTGGGGTTAGGGTGAGGGTTGGGGTTAGGGTTAGGGTTAGGGTTAGGGTTAGGCGATACGGATAGTCTTAGGGTTAGGGTTAGTGTTAGGGTTTGGGCTTGGGTTAGGGTTAGTGTTAGGTTTAGGATTAGAGTTAGGGTTAGTGTTAGGATTAGGGTTTGGGTTTGGGTTAGAGTTAGGTTTAGGGTTAGGGTTTGGGTTAGTGTTAGACTTTGGGATAGGATTAGGGTTAGGGTAAGGGTTAGGTTTAGGGTTTGTGTTAGGGTTAGGGTTAGGGTTAGGGTTAGTATTAGGATTAGGGTTTGGGTTAGTGTTAGGGTTCCGGTTAGGGTTAGGGTTAGGGTTAGGTTTGGATTTAGTTTTTGGTTAGGGTTAGGATAAGGGTTCGGTTTTGAGTTAGGGTTAGGGTTAGGGTCAAGGTTTGGATTTGGGTTCGGATTATCGTTAGGGTTAGGGTTAGGGTTAGGGTTTGGGTTTGCGTTAGGGTTAGGGTTAGGGTTAGGTTTAGGTTAGGGTTAGGGTTTGGTTTAGGGTTAGGGTTTGGCTTAGGGTTAGCATTACAGTTAGGGTTTGGCAAGTATTAGGGTTAGGGTTAGGGTTAGGGTTTGGGTTAGGGTTAGGGTTAGGGTTAGGGTTAGGGTTAGGGTTAGGGGATAGGGTTAGGGTTAGGGTTAGGGTTAGTTTTAGGGCTTGGGTTAGAGTTAGTGTTAGGGTTAGGTTTAGGGTTAGTGTAAGAATTAGGGTTTCGGTTTGGGTTAGGGTTAGGGTTAGGGTTAGGGTTTCGGAAAGGGTTAGGGTTAGGGTAAGGGTTATTGTTAGGTTTTGTGTTAGTGTTAGGTTTAGGGTTAGGGTTAGGGTTAGGGTTAGGGTTAGGGTTACTGTTAGGATAAGGGTTTGGGTTAGGGTTAGGGTTAGGTTTAGGGTTAGGGTTAGGGTTAGGTTTAGGGTTTGGGTTAGCATTAGGCTTGCATTTTGGGTTTGGTTTAGGGTTAGGGTTAGGGTTGGGGTTTGGGTTAGGGTTGGAGTTAGGTTTAGGTTTAGGGTTAGGCGTTAGGGTTAGGGTTAGGGTTAGGATTTGGGTTAAGGTCAGGGTTAGGGATAGGTTTAGGGTTAGGGTTTGGGTTAGGGTTATGGTTATGGTTACGGTTAGGATTAGGTTTCGGGTTCGGGTTCGGGTTAGGGTTAGAGTTAGGTTTAGGGTTAGGATTAGGGTTAAGGTTAGGGTTTGGGTTTGGGTTCGGGTTAGATTTAGGGTTAGGGTTAGGGTTAGGTTTAGGTTTTGGGTTGGGTTTAAAGTTAGGGTTAGGGTTAGGGTTTGGTTTGGGTTAGGGTTTGTGTTACGGATAGGGTAATGGTTCGGTTTTGGGTTAAGGTTAGGTTTTGGGTTAGGTTAGAGGTTGGATGAGGATTAGGGTTAGGGTTAGGATTAGATTTAGGGTTTGGTTTGGGGTAGGGTTAGTGTTAGGGTTAGGGATAGGGTTTGGGTTAGGGTTACGGTTAGGGTTAGGG
>CM069533.1:320000-340000 GCA_035773235.1 Eospalax fontanierii | reverse complement strand
GTTTAGTTTTAGGGCTTGGGTTAGAGTTAGGGTTAGGGTTAGGGTTATTGTTAGGGTTAGTGTTAGGATTAGGGTTTGGGTTTGGGTTAGGGTTAGGGTTAGGGTTACGGTTTCGGTTAGTTTTAGGGTTTTGCATAGGGTTAGGGTTAGGGTAAGGGTTATTGTTAGGGTTTGTGTTAGGGTTAGGTTGAGGTTTAGGGTTAGGTTTAGGGTTAGGGTTACTGTTAGGATTAGGGTTAGGGTTAGGGTTAGGGTTAGGGTTAGGGTTAGGTTTAGGGTTAGTGTTTCGGTTAGGGTTAGGTTTACGGTTAGGGTTTGTGTTAGGGTTCGGGTTTGGGTAAAGGTTTGGGTTTGGATTAGGTTTAGGTTTAGGGTTTGGGTTTGGGTAAGGGTTAGGTTTAGAGTTAGGGTTTGGGTTAGGGTTAGGGTTAGGTTTTGGGTTATGGTTCGGGTTAGGGTTAGGTTTAGGGTTATGTTTAGGATTAGGGTTAGTGTTAGGGTTACGTTTTGGGTTAGGTTTAGAGTTAGGGTTAGGGTTAGGGTTAGGGTTACTTTTAGGGCTTGGGTTAGACTTACGGTTAGGGTGAGGGTTTGGTTTGGGTTAGGGTTAGTGTTACGGATAGGGCAAGGGTTCGGTTTTGGGTAAGGGTTAGGTTTAGGGTTCGGTTAGTGGTTGTTTGAGGATTAGGGTTAGGGTTAGGATTAGAGTTAGGCTTTGTTTTGGGATAGGGTTAGTGTTAGAGTTCGGGATAGGGTTTGGGTTAGGGTTAGGGTTATGGTTAGTGTTTGGGTTAGGGTTAGGTTTTGTGTTAGGTTAGGGTTAGGGTTAGGGTTAAGGTGAGGTTTAGGGTTCGGGGTAGGTTTAGGGTTAGTGTTAGGGTTAGGGTTAGAGTTTGGGTTAGGTTTAGGGTTAGGGTTAGGGTTAGGGTTAGGGTTAGCGTTAGGTTTAGTGTTAGTGTTTGGGCTGGGTTAGGGTTAGGTTTAGGGTTAGGGTTAGGGTTAGTGTTAGGGTTAGGGTTTGGCTTAGAGTTGGGGTTAGGGTTAGGGTTAGGGTTAGGGTTAGGGCTAGGCGATATGGATAGGGTTAGGGTTAGGGTAAGGAATAGGGTTTGGGCTTGGGTTAGGGTTAGTGTTAGTTTTAGGATTAGAGTTAGGGTTAGTGTTAGGATTAGCGTTTGGGTTTGGGTTAGAGTTAGGTTTAGGGTTAGGGTTTGGGTTAGTGTTAGGGTTTGTGTTAGGGTTAGGGTTAGGGTTAGTATTAGGATTAGGGTTTGGGTTAGTGTTAGGGTTACGGTTAGGGTTAGGTTTAGATTTAGTTTTGGGTTAGGGTTAGGTTAAGGGTTTGATTTTGAGTTAGGGTTAGGGTTAGGGTTAGGTTTAGGGTTAGGGTTAGGCTTAGGTTTTGGTTTAGGTTTAGGGTTAGGGTTAGGATTTCGGTTAGGGTTAGCATTAGGGTTAGGGTTTGGGCAAGTGTTAGGATTAGGGTTAGGGTTAGGGTTTGGGTTAGGGTGAGGGTTAGGGTTAGGGTTAGGGGATAGGGTTAGGGTTAGGTTTAGGGTTAGTTTTAGGGCTTGGGTTAGAGTTAGGGTTAGGGTTAGGGTTAGGGTTAGTGTTAGGATTAGGGTTTGGGTTTGGGTTAGGTTTAGGGTTAGGGTTAGGGTTTGGGTTAGTTTTAGGGTTTTGGATAGGGTTAGGGTTAGGGTAAGGGTTATTGTTAGGGTTTGTGTTAGGGTTAGGTTTAAGTTTAGGGTTAGGGTTAGGGTTAGGTTTAGGGTTACTGTTAGGATTATGGTTTGGGTTAGGGTTGGGGTTAGGGTTAGGGTTAGGCTTAGGTTTAGGGTTAGGGTTTGGGTTAGCGTTAGGCTTGGATTTTGGGATTGGGTTAGGGTTAGGGTTAGGGTTGGGGTTTGGGTTAGGGTTAGGATTAGGGTTAGGTTTAGGGTTAGGGGTTAGGGTTAGGGTTAGGGTTAGGTTTTGGTTTAGGGTTATGGTTATGGTTATGGTTAGGATTAGGGTTCGTGTTCGGGTTCGGGTTAGGGTTAGGGTTAGAGTTAGGGTTAGGGTTAGGGTTAGGGTTAGGGTTAGGGTTAGGGTTAGGCGATACGGATAGTCTTAGGGTTAGGGTTAGTGTTAGGGTTTGGGCTTGGGTTAGGCTTAGTGTTAGGTTTAGGATTAGAGTTAGGGTTAGTGTTAGGATTAGGGTTTGGGTTTGGGTTAGAGTTAGGTTTAGGGTTAGGGTTTGGGTTAGTGTTAGACTTTGGGATAGGATTAGGGTTAGGGTAAGGGTTAGGTTTAGGGTTTGTGTTAGGGTTAGGGTTAGGGTTAGGGTTAGTATTAGGATTAGGGTTTGGGTTAGTGTTAGGGTTCCGGTTAGGGTTAGGGTTAGGGTTAGGTTTGGATTTAGTTTTCGGTTAGGGTTAGGATAAGGGTTCGGTTTTGAGTTAGGGTTAGGGTTAGGGTCAAGGTTTGGATTTGGGTTCGGATTATCGTTAGGGTTAGGGTTAGGGTTAGGGTTTGGGTTTGCGTTAGGGTTAGGGTTAGGGTTAGGTTTAGGTTAGGGTTAGGGTTTGGTTTAGGGTTAGGGTTTGGCTTAGGGTTAGCATTACAGTTAGGGTTTGGCAAGTATTAGGGTTAGGGTTAGGGTTAGGGTTTGGGTTAGGGTTAGGGTTAGGGTTAGGGTTAGGGTTAGGGTTAGGGGATAGGGTTAGGGTTAGGGTTAGGGTTAGTTTTAGGGCTTGGGTTAGAGTTAGTGTTAGGGTTAGGTTTAGGGTTAGTGTAAGAATTAGGGTTTCGGTTTGGGTTAGGGTTAGGGTTAGGGTTAGGGTTTCGGAAAGGGTTAGGGTTAGGGTAAGGGTTATTGATAGGTTTTGTGTTAGTGTTAGGTTTAGGGTTAGGGTTAGGGTTAGGGTTAGGGTTAGGGTTAGGGTTACTGTTAGGATAAGGGTTTGGGTTAGGGTTAGGGTTAGGGTTAGGGTTAGGGTTAGGGTTAGGTTTAGGGTTTGGGTTAGCATTAGGCTTGCATTTTGGGTTTGGTTTAGGGTTAGGGTTAGGGTTGGGGTTTGGGTTAGGGTTGGAGTTAGGTTTAGGTTTAGGGTTAGGCGTTAGGGTTAGGGTTAGGGTTAGGATTTGGGTTAGGGTCAGGGTTAGGGATAGGTTTAGGGTTAGGGTTTGGGTTAGGGTTATGGTTATGGTTACGGTTCGGATTAGGTTTTGTGTTCGGGTTCAGGTTAGGGTTAGAGTTAGGTTTAGGGTTAGGATTAGGGTTAAGGTAAGGGTTTGGGTTTGGGTTCGGGTTAGATTTAGGGTTAGGGTTAGGGTTAGGTTTAGGTTTTGGGTTGGGTTTAGAGTTAGGGTTAGGGTTAGGGTTTGGTTTGGGTTAGGGTTTGTGTTACGGATAGGGTAATGGTTCGGTTTTGGGTTAAGGTTAGGTTTTGGGTTAGGTTAGAGGTTGGATGAGGATTAGGGTTAGGGTTAGGATTAGATTTAGGGTTTGGTTTGGGGTAGGGTTAGTGTTAGGGTTAGGGATAGGGTTTGGGTTAGGGTTACGGTTAGGGTTAGGGTTATGGTTAGGGTTTGGGTTAGGGTTAGGATTTGTGTTAGGTTAGGGTTAGGGTTAGGGTTAAGATGAGGTTTAGGGTTCGGGGTAGGTTTAGTGTTAGTGTTAGGGTTAGGGTTAGGGTTAGGGTTTGGGTTAGGTTTAGGGTTAGGGTTACTGTTAGGGTTAGGGTTAGGGTTAGGGTTAGGGTTAGGGTTAGGTTTAGTGTTAGTGTTTGGGCTGGGTTAGGGTTAGGTTTAGGGTTAGGGTTAGGGTTAGGGTTAGGGTTTGGCTTAGAGTTAGGGTTAGGGTTAAGGTAAGGGTTAGGGTTAGGGCTAGGCAATAGGAATAGGGTTAGGGTTAGGGTTAGGGTTAGGGTTTGGGCTTGGGTTAGGGTTAGTGTTCGGTTTAGGATTACAGTTAGGTTTAGTGTTAGGATTACGGTTTGGGTTTGGGTTAGAGTTAGATTTAGGGTTAGGGTTTGGGTTAGTGTTAGGGTTTGGGACAGGATTAAGGTTAGGGTAAGGCTTAGGGTTTGGGTTTGTGTTAGGGTTAGGGTTAGGGTTAGGGTTAGGGTTTGTATTAGGATTAGGGTTTAGGTTAGTGTTAGGGTTACCGTTAGGATTAAGGTTTGGGTTAGCGTTAGGGTTGGAGTTGGGGTTTGGGTTAGGTTTAGGGTTGGGGTTAGGGTTTGGGTTAGAGTTAAGATTAGGGTTAGGATTAGGGTTAGGGGATAGGGTTAGGATTAGGGTTAGGATTTGGGTTAGGGCTAGGGTAGGGTTAGGGTAAGGGTTAGGGTTAGGGTTATGGTTAGGGTTAGGATTAGGGTTCGGGTTAGGGTTAGGGTTTGGGTTAGGGTTAGTGTTAGGAATAGGGTTAGAGTTAGGGTTATTGTTAGGGTTTGGGGTAAGGTTTGGTTTAGGGTTAGGGTTAGCGTTAGGGTTAGGGTGGGGGTTTCGGTGAGGTTTAGGCTTAGGGGTAGATTTAGGGTAAGTATTAGGTTTAGGGTTTAGGTTTAGGGTTACGGTTAGGGTTAGGGTTAGGGTTTCGTTTATGCTTAGGTTTGGTGTTAGGGATTGGGTTAGTAGTAGGTTTAGGGTTAGGGTTAGGGTTAGGGTTAGGATTAGGGTTAAGGTTAGTGTTTGGTTTTGGGTTCGGGTTAGATTTAGGGTTAGGGTAAGGTTAGGGTTAGGGTTAGGGTTTGGGTTAGGTTTAGGGTTAGGGTTAGTGTTAGGGTTAGGGTTTGGGTTAGGGTTAGGGTTAGGGTTAGGGTTAGGTTTAGGTTTAGGTTTAGTTTTGGGTTAGGGTTAGTTTAAGAGTTCGGTTTTGAGTTAGGGTTAGGGTTAGGGTTAAGGTTTAGATTTGGGTTCGGATTATCGTTACGGTTAGAGGTAGGGTTAGGGTTTGGGTTTGCGATAGGGTTAGTGTTAGTGTTAGGGTTAGGTTTAGGGTTAGGGTTAGGGTTAGGGTTAGGTTTAGGGTTAGGGTGTGGGTTAGCGTTAGGCTTGGATTTTGGGTTTGGGTTAGGGTTCGGGTTAGGGTTGGGGTTTGGGTTAGGGTTAGGATTAGGGTTAGGTTTAGGGTTAGGGGTTAGGGTTAGGGTTAGGGTTAGGGTTAGGGTTAGGGTTAGGTTTTGGGTTAGGTTTAGAGTTAGGGTAAGGGTTAGGGTTTGGTTTGTGTTAGGGTTAGTGTTACGGATAGGGTAAGGGTTCGGTTTTGGGTTAGGGTTAGGTTTAGGGTTAGGTTAGAGGTTGGTTGAGGATTAGGGTTAGGGTTAGGATTAGAGTTAGGGTTTGGTTTGGGATTGGGTTAGTGTTAGGGTTAGGGATAGGGTTTGGGTTAGGGTTACGGTTAGGGTTAGGGTTAGGGTTAGGGTTTGGGTTAGGGTTAGGTTTTGTGTTAGGTTAGGGTTAGGATTCGGGTTAAGGTGAGGTTTAGGGTTTGGGGTAGGTTTAGGATTAGTGTTAGGGTTAGGGTTAGGGTTTGGGTTAGGTTTAGGGTTAGGTTTAGTGTTATGGTTAGGGTTAGGTTTAGTGTTAGTGTTTGGGCTTGGGTTAGGGTTAGGTTTAGGGTTAGGTTTAGGGTTAGGGTTAGGGTTAGGGTTTGGCTTAGAGTTAGGGTTAGGGTTAGGGTTAGGGTTATGGTTAGGGTTAGGGTTTGGGTTAGGGTTAGGGTTTGTGTTAGGTTAGGGTTAGGGTTAGGGTTAAGGTGAGGTTTAGGGTTTAGGGTAGGTTTAGGGTTAGTGTTAGGGTTAGGGTTAGGGTTTGGGTTAGGTTTAGGGTTAGGGTTAGGTTTAGTGTTAGTTTTTGGGCTTGGGTTAGGGTTAGGTTTAGGGTTAGGGTTAGGTTTAGGTTAGGGTTAGGGTTTGGTTTAGGGTTAGGGTTTCGCTTAGGGTTAGCATTAGAGTTAGGGTTTGGCAAGTATTAGGGTTAGGGTTAGGGTTAGGGTTTGGGTTAGGGTTAGGGTTAGGGTTAGGGTTAGGTTTAGGGTTTGTGTTAGGGTTAGGGTTAGGGTTAGGGTTAGTATTAGGATTAGGGTTTGGGTTAGTGTTAGGGTTCTGGTTAGGGTTAGGGTTAGGGTTAGGTTTGGATTTAGTTTTTGGTTAGGGTTAGGATAAGGGTTCGGTTTTGAGTTAGGGTTAGGGTTAGGGTCAAGGTTTGGATTTGGGTTCGGATTATCGTTAGGGTTAGGTTTAGGGTTAGGGTTTGGGTTTGCGTTAGGGTTAGGGTTAGGGTTAGGTTTAGGTTAGGGTTAGGGTTTGGTTTAGGGTTAGGGTTTCGCTTAGGGTTAGCATTAGAGTTAGGGTTTGGCAAGTATTAGGGTTAGTGTTAGGGTTAGGGTTTGGGTTAGGGTTAGGGTTAGGGTTAGGGTTAGGGGATAGGGTTAGGGTTAGGGTTAGGGTTAATTTTAGGGCTTGGGTTAGAGTTAGTGTTAGGGTTAGGTTTAGGGTTAGTGTAAGAATTAGGGTTTGGGTTAGGGTTACGGTTAGGGTTAGGGTTAGGGTTAGGGTTTGGGTTAGGGTTAGCGTTTGGTTTAGGGTTAGGTTTAGGGTTAGGGTTTCGGTTAGGGTTAGCATTAGGGTTAGGGATTGGGCAAGTGTTAGGGTTAAGGTTAGGGTTAGGGTTTGGGTTAGGGTTAGGGTTAGGGTTAGTTTTAGGGTTAGGGGATAGGGTTAGGGTTAGGTTTAGTTTTAGGGCTTGGGTTAGAGTTAGGGTTAGGGTTAGGGTTATTGTTAGGGTTAGTGTTAGGATTAGGGTTTGGGTTTGGGTTAGGGTTAGGTTTAGGGTTAGGGTTTCGGTTAGTTTTAGGGTTTTGCATAGGGTTAGGGTTAGGGTAAGGGTTATTGTTAGGGTTTGTGTTAGGGTTAGGTTGAGGTTTAGGGTTAGGTTTAGGGTTAGGGTTACTGTTAGGATTAGGGTTAGGGTTAGGGTTAGGGTTAGGGTTACGGTTTCGTTTATGCTTAGGTTTGGTGTTAGGGATTGGGTTAGTGTTAGGTTTAGGGTTAGGGTTAGTGTTAGCGTTAGGATTAGGGTTAATGTTAGTGTTTGGGTTTGGGTTCGGGTTAGATTTAGGGTTAGGGTAAGGTTAGGGTTAGGGTTAGGGTTTGGGTTAGGTTTAGGTTTAGGGTTTGGGTTAGGGTTAGGGTTAGGTTTAGTGTTAGTGTTTGGGCTTGGGTTAGGGTTAGGTTTAGGTTTAGGGTTAGGGTTCGGGTTTGGCTTAGAGTTAGGGTTAGGGTTAAGGTAAGGGTTAGGGTTAGGGCTAGGCGATAGGGATAGGGTTAGGGTTAGGGGTTAGATTTGGGTTATGGTTAGGATTTGGGTTAGGGTCAGGGTCAGGGTTAGGGTTAGGGTTAGGGTTAGGGTTTGGGTTAGGGTTACGGTTATGGTTATGGTTAGGATTAGGGTTCGGGTTCGGGTTCGGGTTAGGTTTAGAATTAGGGTTAGGGTTAGGATTAGGGTTAAGGTTAGGGTTTGGGTTTGGGTTCGGGTTAGATTTAGGGTTAGGTTTAGGGTTAGGTTTAGATTTTGGTTTAGGTTTAGTGTTAGGTTAGGTTTACGGTTAGGGTTAAGGTGAGGTTTAAGGATCGGGGTAGGTTAAGGGTTAGTGTTAGGGTAAGGGTTAGGGTTTGGGTTAGGTTTAGGGTTAGGGTTTGGGTTAGGGTTAGGATTAGTTTTAGTGTTAGTGTTTGGGCTTGGGTTAGGGTTTGGTTTAGGGTTAGGGTTAGCGTTAGGGTTAGGGTGGGGGTTTGGGTTAAGTTTAGGCTTAGGGTTAGGTTTAGGGTAAGTATTAGGTTTAGGGTTTAGGTTTAGGGTTACGGTTAGGGTTAGGGTTAGGGTTTCGTTTATGCTTAGGTTTGGTGTTAGGGATTGGGTTAGTGGTAGGTTTAGGTTTAGGGTTAGGGTTAGGGTTAGGATTAGGGTTAAGGTTAGTGTTTGGTTTTGGGTTCTTGTTAGATTTAGGGTTAGGGTAAGGTTAGGGTTAGGGTTAGGGTTAGGGTTTGGGTTAGGTTTAGTGTTAGGGTTAGTGTTAGGGTTAGGGTTTGGGTTAGGGTTAGGGTTAGGGTTAGGGTTAGGTTTAGGTTTAGTTTTGGGTTAGGGTTAGTTTAAGAGTTCGGTTTTGAGTTAGTGTTAGGGTTAGGGTTAAGGTTTAGATTTGGGTTCGGGTTATGGTTATGGTTAGAGGTAGGGTTAGGGTTTGGGTTTGCGATAGGGTTAGTGTTTGGGTTAGGGTTAGGTTTAGGGTTAGGGTTAGGGTTAGGTTTAGGGGTAGGGTTTGGGTTAGCGTTAGGCGTGGATTTTGCGTTTGGGTTAGGGTTCGGGTTAGGGTTGGGGTTTGGGTTAGGGTTAGGATTAGGTTTAGGTTTAGGGTTAGGGGTTAGGGTTAGGGTTAGGGTTAGGGTTAGGGTTAGGTTTTGGGTTAGGTTTAGAGTTAGGGTAAGGGTTAGGGTTTGGTTTGTGTTAGGGTTAGTGTTACGGATAGGGTAAGGGTTCGGTTTTGGGTTAGGGTTAGGTTTAGGGTTAGGTTAGAGGTTGGTTGAGGATTAGGGTTAGGGTTAGGATTAGAGTTAGGGTTTGGTTTGGGATAGGGTTAGTGTTATGGTTAGGGATAGGGTTTGGGTTAGGGTTACGGTTAGGGTTAGGGTTAGGGTTAGGGTTTGGGTTAGGGTTAGCGTTTGGTTTAGGGTTAGGTTAGGGTTAGGGTTTCGGTTAGGGTTAGCATTAGGGTTAGGGATTGGGCAAGTGTTGGGGTTAAGGTTTGGGTTTGGGTTTGGGTTAGGGTTAGGGTTAGGGTTAGTTTTAGGGTTAGGGGATAGGGTTAGGGTTAGGTTTAGTTTTAGGGCTTGGGTTAGAGTTAGGGTTAGGGTTAGGGTTATTGTTAGGGTTAGTGTTAGGATTAGGGTTTGGGTTTGGGTTAGGGTTAGGGTTAGGGTTACGGTTTCGGTTAGTTTTAGGGTTTTGCATAGGGTTAGGGTTAGGGTAAGGGTTATTGTTAGGGTTTGTGTTAGGGTTAGGTTGAGGTTTAGGGTTAGGTTTAGGGTTAGGGTTACTGTTAGGATTAGGGTTAGGGTTAGGGTTAGGGTTAGGGTTAGGGTTAGGGTTAGGGTTAGGTTTAGGGTTAGTGTTTCGGTTAGGGTTAGGTTTACGGTTAGGGTTTGGGTTAGGGTTCGGGTTTGGGTAAAGGTTTGGGTTTGGATTAGGTTTAGGTTTAGGGTTTGGGTTTGGGTAAGGGTTAGGTTTAGAGTTAGGGTTTGGGTTAGGGTTAGGGTTAGGTTTTGGGTTATGGTTCGGGTTAGGGTTAGGTTTAGGGTTATGTTTAGGATTAGGGTTAGGGTTAGGGTTACGTTTTGGGTTAGGTTTAGAGTTAGGGTTAGGGTTAGGGTTAGGGTTAGTTTTAGGGCTTGGGTTAGACTTACGGTTAGGGTGAGGGTTTGGTTTGGGTTAGGGTTAGTGTTACGGATAGGGCAAGGGTTCGGTTTTGGGTAAGGGTTAGGTTTAGGGTTCGGTTAGTGGTTGTTTGAGGATTAGGGTTAGGGTTAGGATTAGAGTTAGGCTTTGTTTTGGGATAGGGTTAGTGTTAGAGTTCGGGATAGGGTTTGGGTTAGGGTTAGGGTTATGGTTAGTGTTTGGGTTAGGGTTAGGTTTTGTGTTAGGTTAGGGTTAGGGTTAGGGTTAAGGTGAGGTTTAGGGTTCGGGTTAGGTTTAGGGTTAGTGTTAGGGTTAGGGTTAGAGTTTGGGTTAGGTTTAGGGTTAGGGTTAGGGTTAGGGTTAGGGTTAGCGTTAGGATTAGTGTTAGTGTTTGGGCTGGGTTAGGGTTAGGTTTAGGGTTAGGGTTAGGGTTAGTGTTAGGGTTAGGGTTTGGCTTAGAGTTGGGGTTAGGGTTAGGGTTAGGGTTAGGGTTAGGGCTAGGCGATATGGATAGGGTTAGGGTTAGGGTAAGGAATAGGGTTTGGGCTTGGGTTAGGGTTAGTGTTAGTTTTAGGATTAGAGTTAGGGTTAGTGTTAGGATTAGCGTTTGGGTTTGGGTTAGAGTTAGGTTTAGGGTTAGGGTTTGGGTTAGTGTTAGGGTTTGTGTTAGGGTTAGGGTTAGGGTTAGTATTAGGATTAGGGTTTGGGTTAGTGTTAGGGTTACGGTTAGGGTTAGGTTTAGATTTAGTTTTGGGTTAGGGTTAGGTTAAGGGTTTGATTTTGAGTTAGGGTTAGGGTTAGGGTTAGGTTTAGGGTTAGGGTTAGGCTTAGGTTTTGGTTTAGGTTTAGGGTTAGGGTTAGGATTTCGGTTAGGGTTAGCATTAGGGTTAGGGTTTGGGCAAGTGTTAGGATTAGGGTTAGGGTTAGGGTTTGGGTTAGGGTTAGGGTTAGGTTTAGGGTTAGGGGATAGGGTTAGGGTTAGGTTTAGGGTTAGTTTTAGGGCTTGGGTTAGAGTTAGGGTTAGGGTTAGGGTTAGGGTTAGTGTTAGGATTAGGGTTTGGGTTTGGGTTAGGTTTAGGGTTAGGGTTAGGGTTTGGGTTAGTTTTAGGGTTTTGGATAGGGTTAGGGTTAGGGTAAGGGTTATTGTTAGGGTTTGTGTTAGGGTTAGGTTTAAGTTTAGGGTTAGGGTTAGGGTTAGGTTTAGGGTTACTGTTAGGATTATGGTTTGGGTTAGGGCTGGGGTTAGGGTTAGGGTTAGGCTTAGGTTTAGGGTTAGGGTTTGGGTTAGCGTTAGGCTTGGATTTTGGGTTTGGGTTAGGGTTAGGGTTAGGGTTGGGGTTTGGGTTAGGGTTAGGATTAGGGTTAGGTTTAGGGTTAGGGGTTAGGGTTAGGGTTAGGGTTAGGGTTAGGTTTTGGTTTAGGGTTATGGTTATGGTTATGGTTAGGATTAGGGTTCGTGTTCGGGTTCGGATTAGGGTTAGGGTTAGAGTTAGGGTTAGGGTTAGGGTTAGGGTTAGGGTTAGGGTTAGGGTTAGGCGATACGGATAGTCTTAGGGTTAGGGTTAGTGTTAGGGTTTGGGCTTGGGTTAGGGTTAGTGTTAGGTTTAGGATTAGAGTTAGGGTTAGTGTTAGGATTAGCGTTTGGGTTTGGGTTAGAGTTAGGTTTAGGGTTAGGGTTTGGGTTAGTGTTAGGGTTTGGGATAGGATTAGGGTTAGGGTAAGGGTTAGGTTTAGGGTTTGTGTTAGGGTTAGGGTTAGGGTTAGGGTTAGTATTAGGATTAGGGTTTGGGTTAGTGTTAGGGTTCCGGTTAGGGTTAGGGTTAGGGTTAGGTTTGGATTTAGTTTTTGGTTAGGGTTAGGATAAGGGTTCGGTTTTGAGTTAGGGTTAGGGTTAGGGTCAAGGTTTGGATTTGGGTTCGGATTATCGTTAGGGTTAGGGTTAGGGTTAGGGTTTGGGTTTGCGTTAGGGTTAGGGTTAGGGTTAGGTTTAGGTTAGGGTTAGGGTTTGGTTTAGGGTTAGGGTTTCGCTTAGGGTTAGCATTAGAGTTAGGGTTTGGCAAGTATTAGGGTTAGGGTTAGGGTTAGGGTTTGGGTTAGGGTTAGGGTTAGGGTTAGGGTTAGGGTTAGGGTTAGGGGATAGGGTTAGGGTTAGGGTTAGGGTTAGTTTTAGGGCTTGGGTTAGAGTTAGTGTTAGGGTTAGGTTTAGGGTTAGTGTAAGAATTAGGGTTTCGGTTTGGGTTAGGGTTAGGGTTAGGGTTAGGGTTTCGGAAAGGGTTAGGGTTAGGGTAAGGGTTATTGTTAGGTTTTGTGTTAGTGTTAGGTTTTGGGTTAGGGTTAGGGTTAGGGTTAGGGTTAGGGTTACTGTTAGGATAAGGGTTTGGGTTAGGGTTAGGGTTAGGGTTAGGGTTAGGGTTAGGGTTAGGTTTAGGGTTTGGGTTAGCATTAGGCTTGCATTTTGGGTTTGGTTTAGGGTTAGGGTTAGGGTTGGGGTTTGGGTTAGGGTTGGAGTTAGGTTTAGGTTTAGGGTTAGGTGTTAGGGTTAGGGTTAGGGTTAGGATTTGGGTTAGGGTCAGGGTTAGGGATAGGTTTAGGGTTAGGGTTTGGGTTAGGGTTATGGTTATGGTTACGGTTAGGATTAGGTTTCGGGTTCGGGTTCGGGTTAGGGTTAGAGTTAGGTTTAGGGTTAGGATTAGGGTTAAGGTTAGGGTTTGGGTTTGGTTTCGGGTTAGATTTAGGGTTAGGGTTAGGGTTAGGTTTAGGTTTTGGGTTGGGTTTAGAGTTAGGGTTAGGGTTAGGGTTTGGTTTGGGTTAGGGTTTGTGTTACGGATAGGGTAATGGTTCGGTTTTGGGTTAAGGTTAGGTTTTGGGTTAGGTTAGAGGTTGGATGAGGATTAGGGTTAGGGTTAGGATTAGATTTAGGGTTTGGTTTGGGGTAGGGTTAGTGTTAGGGTTAGGGATAGGGTTTGGGTTAGGGTTACGGTTAGGGTTAGGGTTATGGTTAGGGTTTGGTTTAGGGTTAGGATTTGTGTTAGGTTAGGGTTAGGGTTAGGGTTAAGATGAGGTTTAGGGTTCGGGGTAGGTTTAGTGTTAGTGTTATGGTTGGGGTTAGGGTTGGGGTTTGGGTTAGGTTTAGGGTTGGGTTACTGTTAGGGTTAGGGTTAGGGTTAGGGTTAGTGTTAGGGTTAGGTTTAGTGTTAGTGTTTGGGTTGGGTTAGGGTTAGGTTTAGGGTTAGGGTTAGGGTTAGGGTTAGGGTTTGGCTTAGAGTTAGGGTTAGGGTTAAGGTAAGGGTTAGGGTTAGGGCTAGGCAATAGGGATAGGGTTAGGGTTAGGGTTAGGGTTAGGGTTTGGGCTTGGGTTAGGGTTAGTGTTAGGTTTAGGATTACAGTTAGGTTTAGTGTTAGGATTACGGTTTGGGTTTGGGTTAGAGTTAGATTTAGGGTTAGGGTTTGGGTTAGTGTTAGGGTTTGGGACAGGATTAGGGTTAGGGTAAGGCTTAGGGTTTGGGTTTGTGTTAGGGTTAGGGTTAGGGTTAGGGTTAGGGTGGGGGTTTCGGTTAGGTTTAGGCTTAGGGTTAGGTTTAGGGTAAGTATTAGGTTTAGGGTTTAGGTTTAGGGTTACGGTTAGGGTTAGGGTTAGGGTTTCGTTTATGCTTAGGTTTGGTGTTAGGGATTGGGTTAGTAGTAGGTTTAGGGTTAGGGTTAGGGTTAGGGTTAGGATTAGGGTTAAGGTTAGTGTTTGGTTTTGGGTTCGGGTTAGATTTAGGGTTAGGGTAAGGTTAGGGTTAGGGTTAGGGTTTGGGTTAGGTTTAGGGTTAGGGTTAGTGTTAGGGTTAGGGTTTGGGTTAGGGTTAGGGTTAGGGTTAGGGTTAGGTTTAGGTTTAGTTTTGGGTTAGGGTTAGTTTAAGAGTTCGGTTTTGAGTTAGGGTTAGTATTAGGGTTAAGGTTTAGATTTGGGTTCGGATTATCGTTACGGTTAGAGGTAGGGTTAGGGTTTGGGTTTGCGATAGGGTTAGTGTTAGGGTTAGGGTTAGGTTTAGGGTTAGGGTTAGGGTTAGGGTTAGGTTTAGGGTTAGGGTTTGGGTTAGCGTTAGGCTTGGATTTTGGGTTTGGGTTAGGGTTCGGGTTAGGGTTGGGGTTTGGGTTAGGGTTAGGATTAGGGTTAGGTTTAGGGTTAGGGGTTAGGGTTAGGGTTAGGGTTAGGGTTAGGGTTAGGGTTAGGTTTTGGGTTAGGTTTAGAGTTAGGGTAAGGGTTAGGGTTTGGTTTGTGTTAGGGTTAGTGTTACGAATAGGGTAAGGGTTCGGTTTTGGGTTAGGGTTAGGTTTAGGGTTAGGTTAGAGGTTGGTTGAGGATTAGGGTTAGGGTTAGGATTAGAGTTAGGGTTTGGTTTGGGATTGGGTTAGTGTTAGGGTTAGGGATAGGGTTTGGGTTAGGGTTACGGTTAGGGTTAGGGTTAGGGTTAGGGTTTGGGTTAGGGTTAGGTTTTGTGTTAGGTTAGCGTTAGGATTCGGGTTAAGGTGAGCTTTAGGGTTTGGGGTAGGTTTAGGATTAGTGTTAGGGTTAGGGTTAGGGTTTGGGTTAGGTTTAGGGTTAGGTTTAGTGTTATGGTTAGGGTTAGGTTTAGTGTTAGTGTTTGGGCTTGGGTTAGGGTTAGGTTTAGGGTTAGGTTTAGGGTTAGGGTTAGGGTTAGGGTTTGGCTTAGAGTTAGGGTTAGGGTTAGGGTTAGGGTTATGGTTAGGGTTAGGGTTTGGGTTAGGGTTAGGGTTTGTGTTAGGTTAGGGTTAGGGTTAGGGTTAAGGTGAGGTTTAGGGTTTAGGGTAGGTTTAGGGTTAGTGTTAGGGTTAGGGTTAGGGTTTGGGTTAGGTTTAGGGTTAGGGTTAGGTTTAGTGTTAGTTTTTGGGCTTGGGTTAGGTTTAGGTTTAGGGTTAGGGTTAGGTTTAGGTTAGGGTTAGGGTTTGGTTTAGGGTTAGGGTTTCGCTTAGGGTTAGCATTAGAGTTAGGGTTTGGCAAGTATTAGGGTTAGGGTTAGGGTTAGGGTTTGGGTTAGGGTTAGGGTTAGGGTTAGGGTTAGGTTTAGGGTTTGTGTTAGGGTTAGGGTTAGGGTTAGGGTTAGTATTAGGATTAGGGTTTGGGTTAGTGTTAGGGTTCCGGTTAGGGTTAGGGTTAATTTTAAGGTTAGGGTTAGGGGATAGGTTTAGGGTTTGTTTTGGTTTAGGGTTAGGTTTAGGGTTAGGGTTAGGGTTACGGTTAGGGTTTGGTTTAGGGTTACTTTTAGAGTTTGGGTTAGGGTTAGGGTTAGGGTTAGGGTTAGGGTTAGGGTTAGGGTTAGGGTTAGGTTTTGGGTTAGGTTTAGAGTTAGGGTAAGGGTTAGGGTTTGGTTTGTGTTAGGGTTAGTGTTACGGATAGGGTAAGGGTTCGGTTTTGGGTTAGGGTTAGGTTTAGGGTTAGGTTAGAGGTTGGTTGAGGATTAGGGTTAGGGTTAGGATTAGAGTTAGGGTTTGGTTTGGGATTGGGTTAGTGTTAGGGTTAGGGATAGGGTTTGGGTTAGGGTTACGGTTAGGGTTAGGGTTAGGGTTAGGGTTAGGGTTAGGGTTAGGTTTTGTGTTAGGTTAGGGTTAGGATTCGGGTTAAGGTGAGGTTTAGGGTTTGGGGTAGGTTTAGGATTAGTGTTAGGGTTAGGGTTAGGGTTTGGGTTAGGTTTAGGGTTAGGTTTAGTGTTATGGTTAGGGTTAGGTTTAGTGTTAGTGTTTGGGCTTGGGTTAGGGTTAGGTTTAGGGTTAGGTTTAGGGTTAGGGTTAGGGTTAGGGTTTGGCTTAGAGTTAGGGTTAGGGTTAGGGTTAGGGTTATGGTTAGGGTTAGGGTTTGGGTTAGGGTTAGGGTTTGTGTTAGGTTAGGGTTAGGGTTAGGGTTAAGGTGAGGTTTAGGGTTTAGGGTAGGTTTAGGGTTAGTGTTAGGGTTAGGGTTAGGGTTTGGGTTAGGTTTAGGGTTAGGGTTACGTTTAGTGTTAGTTTTTGGGCTTGGGTTAGGGTTAGGTTTAGGGTTAGGGTTAGGTTTAGGTTAGGGTTAGGGTTTGGTTTAGGGTTAGGGTTTCGCTTAGGGTTAGCATTAGAGTTAGGGTTTGGCAATTATTAGGGTTAGGGTTAGGGTTAGGGTTTGGGTTAGGGTTAGGGTTAGGGTTAGGGTTAGGTTTAGGGTTTGTGTTAGGTTTAGGGTTAGGGTTAGGGTTAGTATTAGGATTAGGGTTTGGGTTAGTGTTAGGGTTCTGGTTAGGGTTAGGGTTAGGGTTAGGTTTGGATTTAGTTTTTGGTTAGGGTTAGGATAAGGGTTCGGTTTTGAGTTAGGGTTAGGGTTAGGGTCAAGGTTTGGATTTGGGTTCGGATTATCGTTAGGGTTAGGTTTAGGGTTAGGGTTTGGGTTTGCGTTAGGGTTAGGGTTAGGGTTAGGTTTAGGTTAGGGTTAGGGTTTGGTTTAGGGTTAGGGTTTCGCTTAGGGTTAGCATTAGAGTTAGGGTTTGGCAAGTATTAGGGTTAGGGTTAGGGTTAGGGTTTGGGTTAGGGTTAGGGTTAGGGTTAGGGTTAGGGTTAGGGGATAGGGTTAGGGTTAGGGTTAGGGTTAATTTTAGGGCTTGGGTTAGAGTTAGTGTTAGGGTTAGGTTTAGGGTTAGTGTAAGAATTAGGGTTTCGGTTAGGGTTACGGTTAGGGTTAGGGTTAGGGTTAGGGTTTGGGTTAGGGTTAGCGTTTGGTTTAGGGTTAGGTTTAGGGTTAGGGTTTCGGTTAGGGTTAGCATTAGGGTTAGGGATTGGGCAAGTGTTAGGGTTAAGGTTAGGGTTAGGGTTTGGGTTAGGGTTAGGGTTAGGGTTAGTTTTAGGGTTAGGGGATAGGGTTAGGGTTAGGTTTAGTTTTAGGGCTTGGGTTAGAGTTAGGGTTAGGGTTAGGGTTATTGTTAGGGTTAGTGTTAGGATTAGGGTTTGGGTTTGGGTTAGGGTTAGGTTTAGGGTTAGGGTTTCGGTTAGTTTTAGGGTTTTGCATAGGGTTAGGGTTAGGGTAAGGGTTATTGTTAGGGTTTGTGTTAGGGTTAGGTTGAGGTTTAGGGTTAGGTTTAGGGTTAGGGTTACTGTTAGGATTAGGGTTAGGGTTAGGGTTAGGGTTAGGGTTACGGTTTCGTTTATGCTTAGGTTTGGTGTTAGGGATTGGGTTAGTGTTACGTTTAGGGTTAGGGTAAGTGTTAGGGTTAGGATTAGGGTTAATGTTAGTGTTTGGGTTTGGGTTCGGGTTAGATTTAGGGTTAGGGTAAGGTTAGGGTTAGGGTTAGGGTTTGGGTTAGGTTTAGGTTTAGGGTTTGGGTTAGGGTTAGGGTTAGGTTTAGTGTTAGTGTTTGGGCTTGGGTTAGGGTTAGGTTTAGGTTTAGGGTTAGGGTTCGGGTTTGGCTTAGAGTTAGGGTTAGGGTTAAGGTAAGGGTTAGGGTTAGGGCTAGGCGATAGGGATAGGGTTAGGGTTAGGGGTTAGATTTGGGTTATGGTTAGGATTTGGGTTAGGGTCAGGGTCAGGGTTAGGGTTAGGGTTAGGGTTAGGGTTTGGGTTAGGGTTACGGTTATGGTTATGGTTAGGATTAGGGTTCGGGTTCGGGTTCGGGTTAGGTTTAGAATTAGGGTTAGGGTTAGGATTAGGGTTAAGGTTAGGGTTTGGGTTTGGGTTCGGGTTAGATTTAGGGTTAGGTTTAGGGTTAGGTTTAGATTTTGGTTTAGGTTTAGTGTTAGGTTAGGTTTACGGTTAGGGTTAAGGTGAGGTTTAAGGATCGGGGTAGGTTAAGGGTTAGTGTGAGGGTAAGGGTTAGGGTTTGGGTTAGGTTTAGGGTTAGGGTTTGGGTTAGGGTTAGGATTAGTTTTAGTGTTAGTGTTTGGGCTTGGGTTAGGGTTTGGTTTAGGGTTAGGGTTAGCGTTAGGGTTAGGGTGGGGGTTTGGGTTAAGTTTAGGCTTAGGGTTAGGTTTAGGGTAAGTATTAGGTTTAGGGTTTAGGTTTAGGGTTACGGTTAGGGTTAGGGTTAGGGTTTCGTTTATGCTTAGGTTTGGTGTTAGGGATTGGGTTAGTGGTAGGTTTAGGTTTAGGGTTAGGGTTAGGGTTAGGATTAGGGTTAAGGTTAGTGTTTGGTTTTGGGTTCTTGTTAGATTTAGGGTTAGGGTAAGGTTAGGGTTAGGGTTAGGGTTTGGGTTAGGTTTAGGGTTAGGGTTAGTGTTAGGGTTAGGGTTTGGGTTAGGGTTAGGGTTAGGGTTAGGGTTAGGTTTAGGTTTAGTTTTGGGTTTGGGTTAGTTTAAGAGTTCGGTTTTGAGTTAGTGTTAGGGTTAGGGTTAAGGTTTAGATTTGGGTTCGGGTTATCGTTACGGTTAGAGGTAGGGTTAGGGTTTAGGTTTGCGATAGGGTTAGTGTTAGGGTTAGGGTTAGGTTTAGGGTTAGGGTTAGGGTTAGGTTTAGGGTTAGGGTTTGGGTTAGCGTTAGGCTTGGATTTTGGGTTTGGGTTAGGGTTCGGGTTAGGGTTGGGGTTTGGGTTAGGGTTAGGATTAGGTTTAGGTTTAGGGTTAGGGGTTAGGGTTAGGGTTAGGGTTAGGGTTAGGGTTAGGTTTTGGGTTAGGTTTAGAGTTAGGGTAAGGGTTAGGGTTTGGTTTGTGTTAGGGTTAGTGTTACGGATAGGGTAAGGGTTCGGTTTTGGGTTAGGGTTAGGTTTAGGGTTAGGTTAGAGGTTGGTTGAGGATTAGGGTTAGGGTTAGGATTAGAGTTAGGGTTTGGTTTGGGATAGGGTTAGTGTTATGGTTAGGGATAGGGTTTGGGTTAGGGTTACGGTTAGGGTTAGGGTTAGGGTTAGGGTTTGGGTTAGGGTTAGCGTTTGGTTTAGGGTTAGGTTTAGGGTTAGGGTTTCGGTTAGGGTTAGCATTAGGGTTAGGGATTGGGCAAGTGTTAGGGTTAAGGTTAGGGTTAGGGTTTGGGTTAGGGTTAGGGTTAGGGTTAGTTTTAGGGTTAGGGGATAGGGTTAGGGTTAGGTTTAGTTTTAGGGCTTGGGTTAGAGTTAGGGTTAGGGTTAGGGTTATTGTTAGGGTTAGTGTTAGGATTAGGGTTTGGGTTTGGGTTAGGGTTAGGGTTAGGGTTACGGTTTCGGTTAGTTTTAGGGTTTTGCATAGGGTTAGGGTTAGGGTAAGGGTTCTTGTTAGGGTTTGAGTTAGGGTTAGGTTGAGGTTTAGGGTTAGGTTTAGGGTTAGGGTTACTGTTAGGATTAGGGTTAGGGTTAGGGTTAGGGTTAGGGTTAGGGTTAGGGTTAGGTTTAGGGTTAGTGTTTCGGTTAGGGTTAGGTTTACGGTTAGGGTTTGGGTTAGGGTTCGGGTTTGGGTAAATGTTTGGGTTTGGATTAGGTTTAGGTTTAGGGTTTGGGTTTGGGTAAGGGTTAGGTTTAGAGTTAGGGTTTGGGTTAGGGTTAGGGTTAGGTTTTGGGTTATGGTTCGGGTTAGGGTTAGGTTTAGGGTTAGGTTTAGGATTAGGGTTAGGGTTAGGGTTACGTTTTGGGTTAGGTTTAGAGTTAGGGTTAGGGTTAGGGTTAGGGATAGTTTTAGGGCTTGGGTTAGACTTACGGTTAGGGTGAGGGTTTGGTTTGGGTTAGGGTTAGTGTTACGGATAGGGCAAGGGTTCAGTTTTGGGTAAGGGTTAGGTTTAGGGTTCGGTTAGTGGTTGTTTGAGGATTAGGGTTAGGGTTAGGATTAGAGTTAGGCTTTGTTTTGGGATAGGGTTAGTGTTAGAGTTCGGGATAGGGTTTGGGTTGGGGTTAGGGTTATGGTTAGTGTTTGGGTTAGGGTTAGGTTTTGTGTTAGGTTAGGGTTAGGGTTAGGGTTAAGGTGAGGTTTAGGGTTCGGGGTAGGTTTAGGGTTAGTGTTAGGGTTAGGGTTAGAGTTTGGGTTAAGTTTAGGGTTAGGGTTAGGGTTAGGGTTAGGGTTAGCGTTAGGTTTAGTGTTAGTGTTTGGGCTGGGTTAGGGTTAGGTTTAGGGTTAGGGTTAGGGTTAGTGTTAGGGTTAGGGTTTGGCTTAGAGTTGGGGTTAGGGTTAGGGTTAGGGTTAGGGTTAGGGCTAGGCGATATGGATAGGGTTAGGGTTAGGGTAAGGAATAGGGTTTGGGCTTGGGTTAGGGTTAGTGTTAGTTTTAGGATTAGAGTTAGGGTTAGTGTTAGGATTAGCGTTTGGGTTTGGGTTAGAGTTAGGTTTAGGGTTAGGGTTTGGGTTAGTGTTAGGGTTTGTGTTAGGGTTAGGGTTAGGGTTAGTATTAGGATTAGGGTTTGGGTTAGTGTTAGGGTTACGGTTAGGGTTAGGTTTAGATTTAGTTTTGGGTTAGGGTTAGGTTAAGGGTTTGATTTTGAGTTAGGGTTAGGGTTAGGGTTAGGTTTAGGGTTAGGGTTAGGCTTAGGTTTTGGTTTAGGTTTAGGGTTAGGGTTAGGATTTCGGTTAGGGTTAGCATTAGGGTTAGGGTTTGGGCAAGTGTTAGGATTAGGGTTAGGGTTAGGGTTTGGGTTAGGGTTAGGGTTAGGTTT
>CM069533.1:305000-315000 GCA_035773235.1 Eospalax fontanierii | reverse complement strand
TAGGATTAGGGTTAGGGTTAGGGTTTGGTTTGGGTTAGGGTTAGTGTTACGGATAGGGTAAGGGTTCGGTTTTGGGTTAGGGTTAGGTTTAGGGTTAGGTTAGAGGTTGGTTGAGAATTAGGGTTAGGGTTAGGATTAGAGTTAGGGTTTGGTTTGGGATAGGGTTAGTGTTAGGGTTAGGGATAGGGTTTGGGTTAGGGTTACGGTTAGGGTTAGGGTTAGGGTTAGGGTTTGGGTTAGGGTTAGGGTTTGTGTTAGGTTAGGGTTAGGGTTAGGGTTAAGGTGAGGTTTAGGGATTGGGGTAGGTTTAGGGTTAGTGTTAGGGTTAGTGTTAGGGTTTGGGTTAGGTTTAGGGTTAGGGTTTGGGTTAGGGTTAGGGTTAGGTTTAGTGTTAGTGTTTGGGCTTGGGTTAGGGTTAGGTTTAGGGTTAGGGTTAGGGTTAGGGTTTGGCTTACAGTTAGGGTTAGGGTTAAGGTAAGGGTTAGGGTTAGGGCTAGGCGATAGGGATAGGTTTAGTTTTAGGGTTAGGGTTAGGGTTTGTGCTTGGTTTAGGGTTAGTGTTAGGTTTAGGATTAGAGTTAGGTTTAGTGTTAGGATTAGGGTTTGGGTTTGGGTTAGAGTTAGGTTTAGGGTTAGGTTTTGGGTTAGTGTTAGGGTTTGGGATAGGATTAGGGTTAGGGTAAGGGTTAGGGTTAGGGTTTGTGTTAGGGTTAGGCTTAGGGTTAGGGTTCGGGTTAGTATTAGGATTAGGGTTTAGGTTAGTGTTAGGGTTACGGTTAGGGTTAAGGTTTGGGTTAGCGTTAGGGTTGGAGTTTGGGTTTGGGTTAGGGTTAGGGTTGGGGTTAGGGTTTGGGTTAGGGTTAGGATTAGGGTTAGGATTAGGGTTAGGGGATAGGGTTAGGATTAGGGTTAGGATTTGGGTTAGGGCTAGGGTAGGGTTAGGGTAAGGGTTAGGGTTAGGGTTATGGTTATTGTTAGGGTTCGGGTTAGGGTTAGGGTTTGGGTTAAGGTTAGTGTTAGGGTTTGGGTTTGATTTAGGGTTAGGGTTACGGTTAGGGTTAGGGTTTGGTTTAGGGTTAGGGTTAGCGTTAGGGTTAGGGTGTGGGTTTGGGTTAGGGTGAGGCTTAGGGTTAGGGTTAGGGTAAGTGTTAGGTTTAGGGTTTAGGTTTAGGGTTAGGGTTAGTGTTAGTGTTACGGTTTCGTCTATGCTTAGGTTTGGTGTTAGGGATTGGGTTAGTGTTAGGTTTAGGGTTAGGGTTAGTGTTAGGGTTAGGATTAGGGTTAATGTTAGTGTTTGGGTTTGGGTTCGGGTTAGATTTAGGGTTAGGGTAAGGTTAGGGTTAGGGTTAGGGTTTGGGTTAGGTTTAGGTTTAGGGTTTGGGTTAGGGTTAGGGTTAGGTTTAGTGTTAGTGTTTGGGCTTGGGTTAGGGTTAGGTTTAGGTTTAGGGTTAGGGTTAGGGTTAGGGTTTGGCTTAGAGTTAGGGTTAGGGTTAAGGTAAGGGTTAGGGTTAGGGCTAGGCGATAGGGATAGGGTTAGGGTTAGGGGTTAGATTTGGGTTATGGTTAGGATTTGGGTTAGGGTCCGGGTTAGGGTTAGGGTTGGGATTAGGGTTAGGTTTAGGGTTAGGGGTTAGATTTGGGTTAGGGTTAGGATTTGGGTTAGGGTCAGGGTTAGGGTTAGGGTTAGGGTTAGGGTTTGGGTAAGGGTTGGGATTAGGGTTAGGTTTAGGGTTAGGGGTTAGATTTGGGTTAGGGTTAGGATTTGGGTTAGGGTCAAGGTTAGGGTTAGGGTTAGGGTTAGGGTTTGGGTTAGGGTTACGGTTATGGTTATGGTTAGGATTAGGGTTCGGGTTCGGGTTCGGGTTAGGTTTAGAATTAGGGTTAGGGTTAGGATTAGGGTTAAGGTTAGGGTTTGGGTTTGGGTTCGGGTTAGATTTAGGGTTAGGTTTAGGGTTAGGTTTAGATTTTGGTTTAGGTTTAGTGTTAGGTTAGGTTTACGGTTAGGGTTAAGGTGAGTTTTAAGGTTCGGGGTAGGTTAAGGGTTAGTGTTAGGGTAAGGGTTAGGGTTTGGGTTAGGTTTAGGGTTAGGGTTTGGGTTAGGGTTAGGATTAGTTTTAGTGTTAGTGTTTGGGCTTCGGTTAGGGTTTGGTTTAGGGTTAGGGTTAGCGTTAGGGTTAGGGTGTGGGTTTGGGTTAGGGTTAGGCTTAGGGTTAGGTTTAGGGTAAGTATTAGCTTTAGGGTTTAGGGTTAGGGTTACGGTTAGGGTTAGGGTTAGGGTTTCGTTTATGCTTAGGTTTGGTGTTAGGGATTGGGTTAGTGGTAGGTTTAGGTTTAGGGTTAGGGTTAGGGTTAGGATTAGGGTTAAGGTTAGTGTTTGGTTTTGGGTTCTTGTTAGATTTAGGGTTAGGGTAAGGTTAGGGTTAGGGTTAGGGTTTGGGTTAGGTTTAGGGTTAGGGTTAGTGTTAGGGTTAGGGTTTGGGTTAGGGTTAGGGTTAGGGTTAGGGTTAGGATTAGGTTTAGTTTTGGGTTAGGGTTAGTTTAAGAGTTCGGTTTTGAGTTAATGTTAGGGTTAGGGTTAAGGTTTAGATTTGGGTTCGGGTTATCGTTACGGTTAGAGGGAGGGTTAGGGTTTGGGTTTGCGATAGGGTTAGTGTTAGGGTTAGGGTTAGGTTTAGGGTTAGGGTTAGGGTTAGGTTTAGGGTTAGGGTTTGGGTTAGCGTTAGCCTTGGATTTTGCGTTTGGGTTAGGGTTCGGGTTAGGGTTGGGGTTTGGGTTAGGGTTAGGATTAGGTTTAGGTTTAGGGTTAGGGGTTAGGGTTAGGGTTAGGGTTAGGGTTAGGGTTAGGTTTTGGGTTAGGTTTAGAGTTAGGGTAAGGGTTAGGGTTTGGTTTGTGTTAGGGTTAGTTTTACGGATAGGGTAAGGGTTCGGTTTTGGGTTAGGGTTAGGTTTAGGGTTAGGTTAGAGGTTGGTTGAGGATTAGGGTTAGGGTTAGGATTAGAGTTAGGGTTTGGTTTGGGATAGGGTTAGTGTTAGGGTTAGGGATAGGGTTTGGGTTAGGGTTACGGTTAGGGTTAGGGTTAGGGTTAGGGTTTGGGTTAGGGTTAGGGTTTGTGTTAGGTTAGGGTTAGGGTTAGGGTTAAGGTGAGGTTTAGGGTTTGGGGTAGGTTTAGGATTAGTGTTAGGGTTAGGGTTAGGGTTTGCGTTAGGTTTAGGGTTAGGGTTAGTGTTATGGTTAGGTTTAGGTTTAGTGTTAGTGTTTGGGCTTGGGTTAGGGGTAGGTTTAGGGTTAGGTTTAGGGTTAGGGTTAGGGTTAGGGTTTGGCTTAGAGTTAGGGTTAGGGTTAGGGTTAGGGTTTGGCTTAGGGTTAAGGTTTGGGTTTGGGTTCGTGTTATCGTTAGGGTTATGGTTAGGGTTAGGGTTAGGCTTACGGTTAAGTTTTGGGTAAGTGTTAGGGTTAGATTTTGGTTTAGGGTTAGGTTTAGGGTTAGGGTTTCGGTTAGGGTTAGGTTTATGGTTAGGTTTTGGGTTAGGGTTAGGGTTTGGGTAAAGGTTTGGGTTTGGATTAGGTTTAGGTTTAGGGTTTGGGTTTGGGTAAGGGTTAGGTTTAGAGTTAGGGTTTGGGTTAGGGTTAAGGTTAGGTTTTGGGTTATGGTTCGGGTTAGGGTTAGGTTTAGGGTTAGGTTTAGGATTAGGGTTAGGGTTAGGGTTACGTTTTCAGTTAGGTTTAGAGTTAGGGTTAGGGTTAGGGTTTGGTTTGGGTTAGGGTTAGTGTTACGGATAGGGTAAGGGTTCGGTTTTGGGTTAGGGTTAGGTTTAGGGTTAGGTTAGAGGTTGGTTGAGAATTAGGGTTAGGGTTAGGATTAGAGTTAGGGTTTGGTTTGCGATAGGGTTAGTGTTAGGGTTAGGGATAGGGTTTGGGTTAGGGTTACGGTTAGGGTTAGGGTTAGGGTTTGGGTTAGGGTTAGGGTTTGTGTTAGGTTAGGGTTAGGGTTAGGGTTAAGGTGAGGTTTAGGGTTTGGGGTAGGTTTAGGGTTAGTGTTAGGGTTAGTGTTAGGGTTTGGGTTAGGTTTAGGGTTAGGGTTTGGGTTACGGTTACGGTTAGGTTTAGTGTTAGTGTTTGGGCTTGGGTTAGGGTTAGGTTTAGGGTTAGGGTTAGGTTTAGGGTTTGGCTTACAGTTAGGGTTAGGGTTAAGGTAAGGGTTAGGGTTAGGGCTAGGCGATAGGGATAGGTTTAGTTTTAGGGTTAGGGTTAGGGTTTGGGGTTGGGGTAGGGTTAGTGTTAGGTTTAGGATTAGAGGTAGGTTTAGTGTTAGGATTACGGTTTGGATTGGGGTTAGAGTTAGGTTTAGGGTTAGGTGTTGGGTTAGTTTTGGGGTTTGGGATAGGATTAGGGTTAGGGTAAGGGTTAGGGTTAGGGTTTGTGTTAGGGTTAGGCTTAAGGTTAGGGTTCGGGTTAGTATTAGGATTAGGGTTTAGGTTAGTGTTAGGGTTACGGTTAGGGTTAAGGTTTGGGTTAGCGTTAGGGTTGGAGTTTGGGTTTGGGTTAGGGTTAGGGTTGGGGTTAGGGTTTGGGTTAGGGTTAGGATTAGGGTTAGGATTAGGGTTAGGGGATAGGGTTAGGGTTAGGTTTAGGATTTGGGTTAGGGCTAGGGTAGGGTTAGGGTTAGGGTTAGGGTTAGGGTTATGGTTATGGTTAGGGTTCGGGTTAGGGTTAGGGTTTGGGTTAGGGTTAGTGTTAGGGTTTGGGTTTGATTTAGGGTTAGGGTTACGGTTAGGGTTAGGGTTTGGTTTAGGGTTAGGGTTAGTGTTAGGGTTAGGGTGTGGGTTTGGGTTAGGGTTAGGCTTAGGGTTAGGGTTAGGGTAATTGTTAGGTTTAGGATTTAGGTTTAGTGTTAGGGTTAGGGTTAGGGTTAGGGTTTCGTTTACGCTTAGGTTTGGTGTTAGGGATTGCGTTAGTGTTAGGTTTAGGGTTAGGGTTAGTGTTAGGGTTAGGATTAGGGTTAATGTTAGTGTTTGGGTTTGGGTTCGCGTTAGATTTAGGGTTAGGGTAAGGTTAGGGTTAGGGTTAGGGTTTGGGTTAGGTTTAGGTTTAGGGTTTGGGTTAGGGTTAGGGTTAGGTTTAGTGTTAGTGTTTGGGCTTGGGTTAGGGTTAGGTTTAGGTTTAGGGTTAGGGTTAGGGTTAGGGTTAGGGTTTGGCTTAGAGTTAGGGTTAGGGTGAAGGTAAGGGTTAGGGTTAGGGCTAGGCGATAGGGATAGGGTTAGGATTAGGGTTAGGGTTAGGGTTTGGGCTTGGGTTAGGGTTAGTGTTAGTTTTAGGATTAGAGTTAGGTTTAGTGTTAGGATTAGGGTTTGGGTTTGGGTTAGAGTTAGGTTTAGGGTTAGGGTTTGGGTTAGTGTTAGGGTTTGGGATAGGATTAGGGTTAGGGTAAGGGTTAGGGTTAGGGTTTGTGTTAGGGTTAGGGTTAGGGTTAGGGTTAGGGTTCGGGTTAGTATTAGGATTAGGGTTTAGGTTAGTGTTAGGTTTACGGTTAGGGTTAAGGTTTGGGTTAGCGTTAGGGTTGGAGTTTGGGTTTGGGTTAGGGTTAGGGTTGGGGTTAGGGTTTGGGTTAGGGTTAGGATTAGGGTTAGGATTAGGGTTAGGGGATAGGGTTAGGGTTAGGGTTCGGATTTGGGTTAGGGCTAGGGTAGTGTTAGGGTAAAGGTTAGGGTTAGGTTTATGGTTATGGTTAGGGTTAGGATT
Organism: Eospalax fontanierii; assembly: GCA_035773235.1. Taxonomy (NCBI): domain Eukaryota; kingdom Metazoa; phylum Chordata; class Mammalia; order Rodentia; family Spalacidae; genus Eospalax; species Eospalax fontanierii. Next base: position 309,260 of record CM069533.1, on the reverse strand, counting down.
AGGGTTTAGTTTAGGGTTAGGGTTTGGGTTAGGGTTAGTGTTAGGGTTTGGGTTTGATTTAGGGTTAGGGTTAGGGTTAGGGTTAGGGTTTGCTTTAGGGTTAGGGTTAGCATTAGGGTTAGGGTGTGCGTTTTGGTTAGGGTTAGGCTTAGTGTTAGGGTTAGGGTAAGTGTGAGGTTTAGGGTTTAGGTTTAGGGTTAGGGTTAGGGTTAGGGTTAGGGTTTCATTTATGCTTAGGTTTGGTGTTAGGGATTGGGTTAGTGTTAGGTTTAGGGTTAGGGTTAGGGTTAGGGTTAGGATTAGGGTTAAGGTTAGTGTTTGGGTTTGGGTTCAGGTTAGATTTAGGGTTAGGGTAAGGTTAGGGTTAGGGTTAGGGTTAGGGTTAGGCTTAGGTTTAGGTTTAGTTTTGGGTTAGGGTTAGGTTAAGGGTTTGGTTTTGAGTTAGGGTTAGGGTTAGGGTTAAGGTTTAGATTTGGTTTCGGATTATCGTTAGGGTTAGAGTTAGGGTTAGGGTTTGGGTTTGCGATAGGGTTAGTGTTACGGTTAGGGTTAGGTTTAGGGTTAGGGTTAGGGTTGGGGTTTCGTTTAGGATTAGGGTTAGGGTTAGGGTTAGGGTTTTGGTTAGGGTTAGGATTAGGGTTAGGGTTTGGGTAAGGGTTAGGGTTAGGTTTAGGGTTAGGGTTTGGGTTAGGATTAGGCTTGGATTTTGGGTTTGGGTTAGGTTTAGGGTTAGGGTTGGGGTTTGGGTTAGGGTTAGGATTAGGGTTAGGTTTAGGGTTAGGGGTTAGCGTTAGTTTTATGGTTAGGGTTAGGGATAGGGTTTGGGTTAGGGTTACGGTTAGGGTTAGGGTTAGGGTTAGGGTTTGGGTTAGGGTTAGGAATAGTGTTAGGGTTAGGGTTAGGTTTAGGGTTAGGTTTAGGGTTAGGGTTTGGCTTAGATTTAGGGTTAGGGTTAGGGTAAGGGTTAGGGCTAGGCGATAAGGATAGGGTTAGGGTTAGGGTTAGGGTTAGGGTTTGGGCTTGGGTTAGGGTTAGTGTTAGGTTTAGGATTAGAGTTAGGGTTAGTGTTAGGATTAGGGTTTGGGTTTGGGTTAGAGTTAGGTTTAGGGTTAGGGTTTGGGTTAGTGTTAGGGTTTGGGTTAGGGTTAGGGTTAGGGTTAGGGTTAGGGGATAGGGTTAGGGTTAGTTTTAGGTTTAGTTTTAGGGTTTGGGTTAGAGTTAGGGTTAGGGTTAGGGTTAGGGTTAGGATTAGTGTTTGGGTTAGTGTTAGGATTAGGGTTAGGGTTTGGGTTAGTTTTAGGGTTTTGGATAGGGTTAGGGTTAGGGTAAGGGTTATTGTTAGGGTTTGTGTTAGGGTTAGTTTTAGGTTTAGGGTTAGGGTTAGGGTTAGGGATAGGGTTACTGTTAGGATTAGGGTTTGGGTTAGGGTTGGGGTTAGGGTTAGGGTTAGGCTTAGGTTTAGGGTTAGGGTTTGGGTTAGCGTTAGGTGTGGATTTTGGTTTTGGGTTAGGGTTAGTGTTAGGGTTGGAGTTTGGGTTAGGATTAGGATTAGGGTTTGGTTTAGGGTTAGGGGTTAGGGTTAGGGTTAGGGTTAGGGTTAGGTTTTGGTTTAGGGTTATGGTTATGGTTATGGTTAGGATTAGGGTTCGTGTTCGGGTTCGGGTTAGGTTTAGGGTTAGAGTTAGGGTGAGGGTTAGGGTTAGGGTTAGGGTTAGGGTTAGGCGATACGGATAGTGTTAGGGTTAGGGTTAGGGTTAGGGTTTGGGCTTGGGTTAGGTTAGTGTTAGGTTTAGGATTAGAGTTAGGGTTTGTGTTAGGATTAGGGTTTGGGTTTGGGTTAGAGTTAGGTTTAGAGTTAGGGTTTGGGTTAGTGTTAGGTTTTGGGATAGGATTAGGGTTAGGGTAAGGGTTAGGGTTAGGGTTTGTGTTAGGGTTAGTGTTAGGGTTAGGGTTAGTATTAGGATTAGGGTTTGGGTTAGTGTTAGGGTTACGGTTAGGTTTAGGGTTAGGGTTAGGTTTGGATTTAGTTTTTGTTAGGGTTAGGATAAGGGTTCGGTTTTGAGTTAGGGTTAGGGTTAGGGTTAAGGTTTGGATTTGGGTTCGGATTATCGATAGGGTTAGGGTTAGGGTTAGGGTTTGGGTTTGCGTTAGGGTTAGGGTTAGGGTTAGGTTTAGGGTTAGGTTTAGGGTTTGGTTTAGGGTTAGGTTTAGGGTTAGGGTTTTGCTTAGGGTTAGCATTAGGGTTAGGGTTTGGGCAAGTATTAGGTTTAGGGTTAGGGTTAGGGTTAGGGTAGAGCGTTAGGGTAAGGGTTAGGGTTAGAGTAAGTTTAAGCGCTTCGGTAAGAGTTAGTGTTAGGGTTAGGTTTAGCGTTACTGTAAGAATTAGGGTTTGGGTTTGGGTTAGGGTTAGGGTTAGGGTTAGGGTTTCGGTTTGTTTTAGGGTTTTGGAAAGGGTTAGGGTTAGGGGAAGGGTTATTGTTAGGGTTTGTGTTAGTGTTAGGTTTCGGGTTAGGGTTAGGGTTAGGGTTAGGGTTACGGTTAGGGTTAGGGTTAGGTTTAGGTTTAGGGTTTGGGTTAGCATTAGGCTTGGATTTTGGGTTTGGTTTAGGGTTAGGGTTAGGGTTGGGGTTTGGGTTAGGGTTGGAGTTAGGGTTAGGTTTAGGGTTAGGCGTTAGGGTTAGGGTTAGGGTTAGGATTTGGGTTAGGGTCAGGGTTAGGGATAGGTTTAGGGTTAGGGTTTGGGTTATAGTTATGTTTATGGTTATGGTTAGGATTAGGTTTCGGGTTCGGGTTCGGGTTAGGGTTAGAGTTAGGGTTAGGGTTAGGATTAGGGTTAAGGTTAGGGTTTGGGTTTGGGTTCGGGTTAGATTTAGGGTTAGGGTTAGGGTTATGTTTAGGTTTTGGGTTAGGTTAAGAATAAGGGTTAGGGTTAGGGTTTGGTTTGGGTTAGGGTTTGTGTTACGGATAGGGTAAGGGTTCGGTTTTGGGTAAGGGTTAGGTTTAGGGTTAGGTTAGAGGTTGGTTGAGGATTAGGGTTAAGGTTAGGATTAGAATTAGGCTTTGGTTTGGGATAGGGTTAGTGTTAGGGTTAGGGATAGGGTTTGGGTTAGGGTTACGGTTAGGGTTAGGGTTATGGTTAGGGTTTGGGTTAGGGTTAGGTTTTGTGTTAGGTTAGGGTTAGGGTTAGGGTTAAGGTGAGGTTTAGGGTTCGGGGTAGGTTTAGTGTTAGTGTTAGGGTTAGGGTTAGGGTTAGGGTTTGGGTTAGGTTTAGGGTTAGTGTTACTGTTAGTGTTAGGTTTTGGGTAAGTGTTATGGTTATGTTTATGGTTAGGATTAGTGTTCGGGTTCGGGTTCGGGTTCGGGTTAGGTTAGGGTTAGAGTTAGGGTTAGGGTTAGGATTAGGGTTAGGGTTAGGGTTAGGGTTAGTTTTAGGGCTTGGGTTAGAGTTAGGGTTAGGGTTAGGGTTTGGGTTAGTGTTAGGATTAGAGTTTGGGTTTGGGTTAGGGTTAGGTTTAGGGTTAGGGTTTGGGTTAGTTTAGGGTTTTGGATAGTATTAGGGTTAGTGTAAGGGTTATTGTTAGGGTTTGTGTTAGGGTTAGGTTTAGGTTTATGGTTAGGGTTAGGGTTACGGTTACTGTTAGGATTAGGGTTTGGGCTAGGCTTAGGGTTAGGGTTAGGGTTAAGGTTAGGTTTAGGGTTAGGGTTTGGTTTAGCGTTAGGCTTGGATTTTGGGTTTGGGTTAGGGTTAGGGTTAGGGTTGGGGTTTGGGTTAGGGTTGGGATTAGGGTTAGGTTTAGGTTTAGGGGTTAGATTTGGGTTAGGGTTAGGATTTGTGTTAGGGTCAGGGTTAGGGTTAGGGTTAGGGTTAGGGTTTGGGTTAGGTTTACGGTTATGGTTATGGTTAGGATTAGGGTTCGGGTTCGGGTTAGGTTTAGAATTAGGGTTAGGGTTAGGATTAGGGTTAAGGTTAGGGTTTGGGTTTGGGTTCGGGTTAGATTTAGGGTTAGGTTTAGATTTTGGTTTAGGTTTAGTGTTAGGTTAGGTTTAGGGTTAGGGTTAAGTTGAGGTTTAAGGTTCGGGGTAGGTTAAGGGTTAGTGTTAGGGTAAGGGTTAGGGTTTGTGTTAGGTTTAGGGTTAGGGTTAGGGTTAGGGTTAGGATTAGTTTTAGTGTTAGTGTTTGGGCTTGGGTTAGGGTTAGGGTTAGGGTTAGGGTTAGGGTTAGGTTTAGTGTTTGGCTTAGAGTTAGGGTTAGGTTTAGGG
>CM069533.1:290000-300000 GCA_035773235.1 Eospalax fontanierii | reverse complement strand
AGGGCTACGGATACGGGTAGGGTTAGGGTTAGGGTTTGGGTTAGGGTTAGGGTTTGTGTTAGGATAGGGTTAGGGTTAGGCTTAAGGTGAGGTTTAGGGTTTGGGGTAGGTTTAGGGTTAGTGTTAGGGTTAGGGTTAGGGTGTGGGTTAGGTTTAGGGTTAGGGTTGGGGTTAGGATTACGGTTAGGTTTAGTGTTAGTGTTTGGTCTTGGGTTCGGGTTAGGTTTAGGGTTAGGGTTAGGTTTTGGGTTAGTGTTAGGGTTTGGGATAGGATTAGGTTTAGGGTAAGGGTTATGGTTAGGGTTTGTGTTAGCGTTAGAGTTAGGGTTAGGGTTAGGGTTAGTATTAGGATTAGGGTTTAGGTTAGTGTTAGGGTTACGGTTAGGGTTAAGGTTTGGGTTAGCATTAGGGTTGGAGTTTGGGTTTGGGTTAGGGTTTCGGTTGGGGTTAGGGTTTGGGTTAAGATTAGGATTAGGGTTAGGATTAGGGTTAGGGGATAGGGTTAGGTTTAGGGTTAGGATTTGGGTTAGGGCTATTGTAGGGTTAGGGTAAGGGTTAGGGTTAGGGTTATGGTTATGGTTAGGGTTAGGATTAGGGTTCGGGTTAGGGTTAGGGTTTGGGTTAGGGTTAGTGTAAGGGTTTGGGTTTGATTTAGGGTTAGGGTTAGGGTTAGGGTTAGTGTTTGGTTTAGGGTTAGGGATAGCATTAGGGTTAGGGTGTGGGATTGGGTTAGGGTTAGGCTTAGGGTTAGGGTTAGGGTAAGTGTTAGGTTTAGGGTTTAGGTTTAGGGTTAGGGTTAGGGTTAGGGTTAGGGTTTCGTTTATGCTTAGGTTTGGTGTTAAGGATTGGGTTAGTGTTAGGTTTAGGGTTAGGGTTAGGGTTAGGGTTAGGATTAGGGTTAAGGTTAGTGTTTGTGTTTGGGTTCTGGTTAGATTTAGGGTTAGGGTAAGGTTAGGGTTAGGGTTAGGGTTTGGGTTAGGTTTAGGGTTAGGGTTAGTGTTAGGGTTAGGGTTTGGGTTAGGGTTAGGGTTAGGGTTAGGTTTAGGGTTAGGTTTAGGTTTAGTTTTGGGTTAGGGTTAGGTTAAGGGTTTGGTTTTGAGTTAGGGTTAGGGTTGGGGTTAGGGTTTAGATTTGGGTTCGGATTATCGTTAGGGTTAGAGTTAGGGTTAGGGTTTGGGTTTGCGATAGGGTTAGTGTTAGGGTTAGGGTTAGGGTTAGGGTTAGATTTAGGGTTAGGGCTTGGTTTAGGCTTAGGGTTAGGGTTAGGGTTAGGGTTTTGGTTAGGGTTAGGATTAGGGTTAGGGTTTGGGCAAGTGTTAGGGTTAGGTTTAGGGTTAGGATTTATGTTAGGGTTAGGGTTAGGTTTAGGGTTAGGAGATAGGGTTAGGGTTAGGGTTAGGGTTAGTTTTAGGGCTTGGGTTAGACTTAGGTTTAGGGTTAGGATTAGGGTTAGTGTTAGGAGTAGGTTTTGGGTTTGGGTTAGGGTTAGCGTTAGGGTTAGGGTTTGGGTTAGTTTTAGGGTTTTGGATAGGGTTAGGGTTAGGGTAAGTGTTATTTTTAGGGTTTATGTTAGGTTTAGGGTTAGGGTTAGTGTTTGGGTTAGGGTTAGGGTTAGGATTAGGATTAGGGTTTGGTTTAGCGTTAGGGTTAGGGTTAGGGTTAGGGTTAGGTTTAGAGTTAGGGTTTGGGTTAGCGTTAGGCTGGGATTTTGGGTTTGGATTAGGGTTAGTTTTAGGGTTGAGTTTTGGGTTAGGGTTAGGATTAGGGTTAGGGTTAGGATTTGGGTTATGGTCAGGTTTAGGGTTAGGGTTAGTGTTAGGGTTTCGGTTAGGGTTATGGTTATGGTTATGGTTAGGGTTCGGGTTCGGGTTCGGGTTCAGGTTAGGGTTAGAGTTAGGATTAGTGTTATGTTTAGGGTTAAGGGTAGGGTTTGGGTTTGGGTTCGGGTTAGATTTAGGGTTAGGGTTAGGGTTAGGGTTAGGTTTTGGGTTAGATTTAGGTTTAGGGTTAGGGTTAGGGTTAGGGTTAGGGTTTGGGTTAGGGTTAGGGTTAGGGTTAGGGTTAGATTTAGTTTTGGGTTAGGGTTAGGTTTAGGGTTTGGGTTTGGGTTATCGTTAGGGTTATGGTTAGAGTTAGGGTTTGTGTTTGCGTTAGGGTTAGGCTTACGGTTAGGTTTTGGGTAAGTGTTAGGGTTAGGTTTTGGTTTAGGGTTAGGTTTAGGGTTAGGGTTAGGGTTTCGGTTACGGTTAGGTTTATGGTTAGGGTTTGGGTTAGGGTTAGGTTTTGGGTAAAGTTTTGGTTTGGATTAGGTTTAGGGTTAGGGTTCGGGTTTTGGTAAGGGTTAGGTTTAGAGTTAGGGTTTGGGTTAGGGTTAGGGTTATGTTTTGGGTTATGGTTCGGGTTAGGGTTAGGGTTAGGGTTATGTTTAGGATTAGGGTTAGGGTTAGGGTTAGGTTTTGGGTTAGGTTTAGAGTTAAGATTAGGGTTAGTGTTTGGTTTGGGTTAGGGTTAGTGTTACGGATAGTGTAAGGGTTCGGTTTTGGGTTACGGTTAGGTTTAGGGTTAGGTTAGAGGTTGGTTGAGGATTAGGGTTAGGGTTAGGATTAGAGTTAGGCCTTGGTTTGGGATAGGCTTAGTGTTAGGGTTAGGGATAGGGTTTGGGTTAGGGTTAATTTTAGGGTTAGGGTTAGGGTTAGGGTTTGGGTTAGGGTTAGGGTTAGGGTTATGGTTACGGTTAGGGTTAGGGTTAGGGTGAGGTTTAGGGTTTGGGGTAGGTTTAGGGTTAGTGTTAGGGTTAGGGTTAGGGTTTGGGTTAGGTTTAGGGTTAGGGTTAGGGTTAGGGTTATTGTTAGGTTTAGTGTTAGTGTTTGGGCTTGGGTTAGGGTTAGGTTTAGGGTTAGGGTTAGGGTTAGGGTTTGGCTTAGAGTTAGCGTTAGGGTTAGGGTTAGGGTTAGGGCTTGGCGATAGGGATAGGGTTAGGGTTAGGGTTAGGGTTATGGTTTGGGCTTGGGTTAAGGTTAGTGTTAGGTTTAGGATTAGAGTTAGGGTTAGTGTTAGGATTAGGGTTTGGTTTTATGTTAGAGTTAGGTTTAGGGTTAGGGTTTGGGTTAGTGTTAGGGTTTGGGATAGGATTAGGCTTAGGGTAAGGGTTAGGGTTAGGGTTTGTGTTAGGGTTAGGGTTAGGATTAGAGTTAGGGTTAAGTTTTGGGTTAGGGTTAGGGTTAATTTTAAGGTTAGGGTTAGGGGATAGGTTTAGGGTTTGTTTTGGTTTAGGGTAAAGTTTAGGGTTAGGGTTAGTGTTACGGTTAAGGTTTGGTTTAGGTTTAGTTTTAGAGTTTGTGTTAGGGTTAGGATTAGCGTTAGGGTTAGGGTTTGGGTTAGGGTTAGGGTTAGGGTTAGGGTTAGGTTTTGGGTTTGGGTTAGGTTTAGGTTTAGTGTTAGTGTTAGGGTTTGGGATAGGGTTAGATTTGGGGTTAGGGTCAGGGTTAGGTTTTGGGTTAGGGTTGGGTTAGGGTTAGGGTTAGGGTTAGGGTTTGGGTTAGTGTTAGGGTTAGGGTTAGATTTAGGGTTAGGGCTATGTGATAGGGATAGGGTTAGGGTTAGGGTTAGGGTTAGGGGTTAGGGTTAGGGTTAGGGTTAGGATTTGGGTTTTGGTTAGTGTTATGATTAGGGTTAGGGTTAGGGTTAGGGTTAGGATTACGGTTAGTGTTAGGGTTAGGGTTTGGGTTAGGGTTAGTGTCAGGGTTTGGGTTTGAGTTAGGTTTAGGGTTATGGTTAGGGTTAGGGTTAGGGTTACGGTTAGGGTTCGGGTGTGGGTTTGCGTTAGGGTTAGGCTTAGGGTAAGTGTTAGTGTTAGGGCTTGGGTAAGGGTTAGGGTTAGGGTTAGGGTTAGGGTTTCGTTCAGGGTTAGGTTTAGGGTTCGGTTTAGGTTTAGGGTGTGGGTATGGGTTAGGGTTAGGCTTAGGGTTAGGGTTACGGTAAGTGTTAGGGTTAGGGTTTGGATTAGGGTTAGAGTTAGGGTTTGGGTTTGGATTAGGTTTAGGTTTAGGGTTAGGGTTTGGGTTAGCGTTACGTTTAGGGTTTGCGTTAGAGTTAAAGTAAGGTATAGGGTTAGGGTTTGGGTTAGGTAAAGGGTTAGGGTTAGGGTTAGGGTGAGGGTTAGGTTTAGGTTTAGGGTTAGGGTTAGCGTTAGGGTTAGGGGATAGGGGTTAGCCTTATGGGTAGGGTAAGGGTTAGGTTCAGGGTTTGGGTTTGGGTTTGGGTCAGGTTTAGGTTTAGGGTTAGGGTTTGTGTTTGGGTTACGGTTATGGTTAGGGTTACGGTTAGGGTTAGGGTTTTGTTTGGGTTAGAGTTAGTGTTAGGGTTATGGTTAGGTTTAGGTTTTGGGTTATGGTTAGGGTTAGGGTTAGGGTTTGGGTATGGGTTTGGGTTAGGTTTAAGGTTAGGGTTAGAGTTTGGGTTTGGGTTAGGATTAGTGTTAGGGTTTGGGTTAGGGTTAGGGTTAGGGTTAGGGTTAGGGTTTAGGGTTTATGGTTAGGGTTCGGGTTAGGGTTAGGGTTAGGGTTAGGGTTTGGGTTAGGATTTGGGTTAGGGTTAAGGTTAGACATAGGGTTAGGGGTTAGGGTTAGTGTTAGGGTTAGTGGTCAGGTTAGGGTTAGGGTTAGGGTTAGTGTTACGGTTAGGGTTTGAGTTAGGGTTAGTGATAGTGTTAGGGTTAGGGTTCGGGTTTGGGTTAGGGTTAGATTTGGGGTTAGGGTCAGGGTTAGGTTTTGGGTTAGGGTTGGGTTAGGGTTAGGGTAAGGGTTAGGGTTTGGGTTAGTGTTAGTGTTAGGGTTAGGATTAGGTTTGCGGTTAGGATTAGGGTTTTGCTTAGGGTTAGGGTTAAGGTTAGGGTTAGGTTTAGGGTTTGGGTTAGGGTTATCGTTCGGATTAGGGTTTGGGTTTGGGTTGGGTTTATGGTTAGGTTTAGTGTTATTGCTAGGGTTTGGGTTACGGTTATGGTTAGTGTTAGGATTAGGGTTTGGTTTAGGGTTAGGTTTAGGGTTTGGGTTAGGGTAATTTTACATTTTGGGTTAGGGTTGGGGTTAGGGTTAGGATTAAAGTTAGAGTTAGGTTTTGGGTTTTGATTTAGGGTTATTTTTAGGGTTGGGGTTTGGTTTCTGTTAGGGTTAGGGTTAAGGTTATGGTTAGGGTTACGGTTTGGGTTCGGGTTAATGCTAGGTTTAGGGTTAGTGTTTGGACTTGGTTTAGGGTTAGGGTTAGGGTTAGGATTTGGGTTAGGGTCAGGGTTATGGTTAGGGTTAGGGTTAGGGTTTTGGTTAGTGTTATGATTATGATTAGGGTTAGGATTACTGTTAGTGTTAGGGTTAGGGTTTGTGTTAGGGTTAGGGTTAGGGTTAGGGTTAGAGTTAGGTTTAGGGCTATGCGATAGGGATAGGGTTAGGGTTAGGGTTAGATTTAGGATTAGAGTTAGGGTTAAGGTTTGGGTTAGGGTTAGGGTTAAGGTTTGGGTTTGGGTTTGGGTTAGGTTTAGGTTTAGTTTTAGGGTTAGGGGTTAGGTTTAGGGTTTGTTTTTGTTTAGTTTTAGGTTTAGGGTTAGGGTTAGGGTTACGGTTAGGGTTTGGTTTCTGGTTAGTTTTAGAGATTGGGTTAGGGTTAGGTTTAGGGTTAGGGTTAGGGTTAGGGTTTGGGTTAGGGTTAGGTTTAGGGTTAGGGTTAGTGTTTGGGTTAGGGTTAGGGTTAGATTTTGGGTTTGGGTTAGGTTAGGTTTAGGGTTAGGGTTAGGGATTGGGATAGGGTTAGATTTGGGTTTAGGGTCAGGGTTAGGTTTTGGGTTAGGGTTGGGTTAGGGTTAGGGTTAGGGTTAGGGTTTGGGTTAGGGTTAGGGTTAGGGTTAGGGTTAGGGTTGCGGTTAGGATGAGTGTTTTGCTTAGGGTTATGGTTACGGTTAGGGTTAGATTTAACGTTTGGGTTAGGATTATCGTTAGGGTTAGGGTTTGGGTTTGGGTTGGGTTTATGGTTAGGTTTAGTGTTAGTGCTAGGGATTGGGTTAGTGTTATGGTTAGTGTTAGGGTTAGGGTTTGCGTTAGGGTTTGAGTTAGCGTTAGGTTTAGGGTTTGGGTTAGGCTTAATTTTACGTTTTGGGTTAGGGTTAGGGTTAGGGTTAGGATTAAAGTTATGGTTATGGTTTGGGTTTTGATTTAGTGTTAGGGTTATTATTAGGGATAGGATTAGGGTTAGGGTTAGGCGTTAGGGATAGGGTGAGTGTTAGGGTTAAGGTCAGGGTTTGGGTTTGGGTTACGGTTAGGGTTTGGATTATGTTTAGGCTTAGGGGTGGGGTTTAGGGTTTAGGGTTAGGGTTCGGGTTAGGGTTAGGGTTAGGGTTTGGGTTAGTGTTTGGGTTAGGCTTAAGTTTAGGGTTAGGGTGAGGGCTTAGGGTTAGCGTTAGGGTTATGGTTAGTGTTCGGGTTAGGGTTAGGTTTAGGATTAGTGTTACGGTTAGGGTTTGGGTTAGGGTTAGTGATAGTGTTATGGTTAGGGTTAGGGTTTGGGTTAGGGTTAGATTTAGGATTAGAGTTAGGGTTAAGATTTGGTTTAGGGTTAGGGTTAAGGTTAGCGTTTGGGTTTGGGTTAAGGTTAGGGGTTAGGTTTAGGGTTTGTTTTGGTTTATGGTTAGGTTTAGGGTTAAGGTTAGGGTTACGGTTAGGGTTTGGTTTAGGGTTAGTTTTAGAGTTTGGGTTAGGGTTAGGGTTAGGGTTAGGGTTAGGGTTTGGGTTAGGGTTAGGGTTAGGGTTTGGGTTTGGGTTAGGTTAGGTTTAGGGTTAGGGTTAGGGTTTGGTTTAGGGTTAGATATGGGTTTACGGTCAGGGTTAGGTTTTGGGTTAGGTTTGGGTTAGGGTTAGGGTTAGGGTTAGAGTTTGGGATAGAGTTAGGGTTAGGGTTAGGGTTAGGGTTTGGGTTTGGGTTGGGTTTATGGTTAGGTTTAGTGTTAGTGCTAGGGATTGGGTTAGGGTTATGTTTAGTGTTAGGGTTAGGGTTTGCTTTAGGTTTTGCTTTAGGGTTAGGTTTAGGGTTTGGGTTAGGCTTAAATTTAGGTTTTGGGTTAGGGTTAGGATTAGGGTTAGGATTAAAGTTAGGGTTAGGTTTTGGGTTAGGGTTATAGTTACGGTTAGGTTTAGGTTTAGGGTTAGTGTTAGGGTTAGCATTAGAGTTAGGGTTAGGTGTTAGGGATAGGGTGAGGGTTAGGTTTACGGTCAGGGTTTGGGTTTGGGTTAGGGTTAGGGTTAAGTTTAGGGTTAGGGTTAGGGTTACTGTTAGGATTAGGGTTTGGGTTTTTGTTATGGTTAGGTTTAGGCTTAGGGTTTGGGTTAGTGTTAGGGTTTGGGATGGGGTTAGGGTTTGGGATAGGGTTAGGGTTGAAGTTTGGGTTTGGGTTAGGTTTAGGGTTAGGTTTAGGTTTAGGGTTAGGATTTGGATTAGGGTTAGTGTTAGGGTTTGGGTTAGGGTTATGGTTAATGTTAGGGTTTAGGGTTTAGTGTTAGGGTTTGGGTTCGGGTTCGGGTTAGGGTTAGGGTTACGGTTTGGTTTAGTGTTTGGGTTAGGGTTAAGGTTAGAGTTAGGGTTAGGAGTTAGGGTTAGGGTTAGGGTTAGTGTTATGGTTAGGGTTAGGGTTAGGTTTAGGGTTACGGTTTGGGTTAGATTTTAGGTTTGGGTTAGGGTTAGGGTTAGGGTTAGTTTTAGGGCTTGGGTTAATGTTAGGGTTTGGGTTAGGGATTGGGTTTAGGTTAGGTTTAGGGTGAGGGTTAGGCTTAGGGTTAGAGTTTGGGTTTGGGTTAGGTTTAGTTTTAGAGTTAGGGTTAGGGTTAGGTTAGAGTTAGGGTTTGGGTTTGGATTAGAGTAAGGTATAGGGTTAGGGTTTGGTTTAGGTTTAGGGTTAGGTTTAGGGTTTGGGTTAGGGTTTGGTTTAGGGTTAGGGTGTGTGTTAGATTAAGGTTAGGGTTAGGGTTAAGGTTTGGTTTAGGGTTTGGGGTAGGTTTAGGTTTAGGATTAGGGTTAGGGTTAGTGTTTGGTTTAGGTTTAGGGTTAGGGTTAAGGGTAGGGTTTGAGTTAAGGTTAGGGTTAGGTTTAGTGTTAGTGTTTGGACTTGGGTTAGGGTTAGGTTTAGGGTTAGGGTTAGGGTTGGGGTTAGGGTTTGGCTTAGGGTTAGGGTTAGTGTTAGAGTTAGGGTTTGGGTTAGGGCTAGGGAATAGGGATAGGGTTAGGGTTAGGGTTTGTGCTTGGGTTAGGGTTAGTGTTAGGGTTAGGATTAGAGTTAGGGTTAGTGTTAGGATCAGGGTTTGGGTTTGAGTTAGGGTTAGGGTTAGGGTTAGCGTTAGGGTTTGAGTTTGGGTTTGGGTTAGGGTTAGGGTTAGGGTTAGGGTTTGGGTTAGGGTTAGGGTTAGGTTTAGGCTTAGCGTTAGGGTTGGAGTTTGGGTTTGGGTTAGGTTTACGTTTAAGTTTTGGGTTAGGCTTAGGGTTAAGACTAGGGTTAGGTTTTGGTTTGGGTTAGGGTTAATGTTACGGATAGGGTAAGGGTTAGGTTTGGGGTTAGGGTTAGGTTTAGGGTTACTGTTAGAGGTTGGATTAGGGTCAGGGTTAGGGTTAGGGTTAGGGTTAGGGATTGGTTTGGGGTAGGGTTAGTGTTAGGGTTAGGGATAGGGTTAGGTTAGAGTTAGGGTTAGGGTTTGTGTTAGGGTGTAGTTTTGGGTTAGGGTTAGGGTTAGGGTTAGTTTTAGGGCTTGGGTTAGGGTTAGGGTTAGGGTTAGGGCTTGGGTTTAATTTAGGTTTAGGGTTTGGGTTAGGCTTAGGGTTAGGGTTTGGGTTTGTTTTAGGTTTAGGGTTAGGGTTATGGTTAGGGTTATGGTTAGGGTTAGGGTTTGGGTTTGGGTTAGAGTAAGGAATAGGGTTAGGGTTTGGGTTAGGTTTAGGGATATTGTTAGGGTTTGGGTTAGGTTTTGGGTTAGGGTTAAGTTTAGGGTTAGAGTTAGGGGTTAGGTTTAGGGTTAGGGTTAGGGTTTGGGTTAGGGTTAGGGTTAGGGTTAGGGTTAGTGTTACATTTAGGTTTTGGGGTAGGGTTAGGTTTAGGGTTAGGGTTAGGGTTAGGGTTTGTGTTAGGGTTAGGGTTAGGGTTTGGTTTCGGGTTAGGGTTAGGTTTATGGTTAGTGTTTGGCCTTGGGTTAGGGTTAGGTTTAGGGTTAGGGTTAGAGTTAGGGTTAGGGTTTGGCTTATGGTTAGGGTTAGGGTTAGTGCGAGGCGATCGGGATAGGGTTAGGGTTATGGTTGGGGTTAGGGTTTGGTCTTGGGATAGGGTTAGGGTTAGGTTTTGGGTTAGGGTTAGGGTTCGGGTTAGGTTTAGGTTTAGGTTTAGGTTTTGTGTTTGTGTTAGGGTTAGGGTTAGGGTTTGGTTTGGGTTAGGGTTAGTGTTAGGGTTAGGGTTAGGGTTAGCATTAGGTTTATGGTTAGGGTTAGGGTTAGGGTTAGGATTTGGGTTAGGGTCAGATTTAGGTTTAGGGTTAGGGTTACGGTTTTGGTTAGTGTTATGATTATTGTTAGGGTTAATATTAAGGTTAGTGTTAGGGTTAGGGTTTGGGTTAGGGTTAGTGTCAGGGTTTGGGTTTTAGTTAGGTTTAAGGTTATGGTTAGGGTTAGGGTTGGGGTTACGGTTAGGGTTCGGGTGTGGATTTGCGTTAGGGTTAGGCTTAGGGTTAGGGTTAGGGTAAGTGATAGTGTTAGGGCTTGGGTAAGGGTTAGGTTTAGGGTTAGGGTTTCGTTTAGGGTTAGGTTTAGGGATCGGGTTAGGTTTAGGGTGTGGGTTTGGTTTAGGGTTAGGCTTAGGGTTAGGGTTAGGGTAAGTGTTAGGTTTAGGGTTTGGATTAGGGTTAGAGTTAGGGTTTGGGTTTGGGTTAGGTTTAGGTTTAGGGTTAGGGTTGGGTTAGGGTTACGTTTAGGGTTTGAGTTAGAG
>CM069533.1:267500-285000 GCA_035773235.1 Eospalax fontanierii | reverse complement strand
GATACGGATAGGGTTAGCGTTTGGGATAGGGTTAGGGCTTGGGTTAGGGTTAGTGTTAGGTTTAGGATTAGAGTTAGGGTTAGTGTTAGGATTAGGGTTTGAGTTTGGGTTAGAGTTAGGTTTAGGGTTAGGGTTTGGGTTAGTGTTAGGGTTAGGGTTAGGGTTAGGGTTAGGGTTTGGGTTAGTATTAGGATTAGGGTTTGGGTTAGTGTTAGGGTTACGGTTAGGGTTAGGTTTAGATTTACTTTTGGGTTAGGGTTAGGTTAAGGGTTTGATTTTGAGTTAGGGTTAGGGTTAAGGTTTCGATTTGGATTCGGATTATCATTAGGGTTAGTGTTAGGGTTTGGGTTTGCGTTAGGTTTAGGGTTGGGGTTAGGTGTAGGTTTAGGGTTAGGCTTAGTGTTTGGTTTAGTATTAGGGTTAGGGTTAGGGTTTCGGTTAGGGTTAGTATTAGGGTTAGGGTTTGGGCAAGTGTTAGGATTAGGGTTAGGGTTAAGGTTTGGTTTAGGGTTAGGGTTAGGGTTAGGGGATAGGCTTAGGGTTAGGGTTAGGGTTAGTTTTAGGGCTTGGGTTAGAGTTAGGGTTAGGGCTAGGTTTAGGGTTAGTGTTAGGATTAGGGTTTGGGTTTGGGTTAGGTTTAGGGTTAGGGTTAGGTTTTGCGTTAGTTTTAGGGTTTTGGATAGGGTTAGGGTTAGGGTAAGGGTTATTGTTAGGGATTGTGTTAGGGTTAGGTTTAGGTTTAGGGTTAGAGTTAGGGTTAGGGTTACTGTTAGGATTAGGGTTTGCGTTAGGGTTAGGGTTAGGGTTAGGTTTAGGGTTAGGGTTTGGGTTAGCGTTAGGCTTGGATTTTGGGTTTGGTTTAGGGTTAGGGTTAGGGTTGGGTTTTGGGTTAGGGTTAGGATTAGGGTTAGGTTTAGGGTTAGGTGTTAGGGTTAGGGTTAGGGTTAGGGTTTGGTTTAGGGTTAGGGTTATGTTTATGGTTAGGATTAGCGTTCGGGTTCGGGTTCGCTTTAGGGTTAGGGTAAGAGTTAGGGTTAGTGTTACTATTAGGGTTAGGGTTAGGGTTAGGGTTAGTTTTAGGGCTTGGGTTAGAGTTAGGGTTAGGGTTAGGGTTTGCGTTAGTGTTAGGATTAGAGTTTGGGTTAGGGTTAGGGTTAGTTTTAGGGTTATGGTTTGGGTTAGTTTTAGGGTTTTGGATAGTATTAGGGTTAGGGTAAGGGTTATTGTTAGGGTTTGTGTTAGGGTTAGGTTTAGGTTTAGAGTTAGGGTTAGTGTTACGGTTACTGTTAGGATTAGGGTTTGGGTTAGGCTTAGGGTTAGGGTTAGGGTTAGGTTTAGGGTTAGGGTTTGGGTTAGCGTTAGGCTTGGATTTTGGGTTTGGTTTAGGGTTAGGGTTAGGGTTGGGGTTTGGGTTAGGGTTGGGATTAGGGTTAGGTTTAGGGTTAGGGGTTAGATTTGGGTTAGGGTTAGGATTTGGGTTAGGGTCAGGGTTAGGGTTAGGGTTAGGGTTAGGTTTTGGGTTTGGGTTATGGTTATGGTTATGGTTAGGATTAGGGTTCGGGTTCGGGTTCGGGTTAGGTTTAGAATTAGGGTTAGGTTTAGGATTAGGGTTAAGGTTAGGGTTTGGGTTTGGGTTCGGGTTAGATTTAGGGTTAGGTTTAGGGTTAGGTTTAGATTTTGGTTTAGGTTTAGTGTTAGGTTAGGTTTAGGGTTAGGGTTAAGGTGAGGTTTAAGGTTCGGGGTAGGTTTAGGGTTAGTGTTAGGGTAAGGGTTAGGGTTTGGGTTAGGTTTAGGGTTAGGGTTAGGGTTAGGGTTAGGGTTAGTTTTAGTGTTAGTGTTTGGGCTTGGGTTAGGGTTAGGGTTAGGGTTAGGGTTAGGTTTTGGCTTAGAGTTAGGGTTAGGCTTAGGGTTAGGGTTAGGGCTAGGCGATACGGATAGGGTTAGGGTTAGGGTTAGGGATAGGGTTTGGGCTTGGGTTAGGGTTAGTGTTAGGTTTAGGATTAGATTTAGGGTTAGTGTTAGGATTAGTGTTTGGGTTTGGGTTAGAGTTAGGTTTAGGGTTAGGGTTTCGCTTAGTGTTAGGGTTTGGGATAGGATTAGGTTAGGGTAAGGGTTAGGGTTAGGTTTTGTGTTAGGGTTAGGGTTAGGGTTAGGGTTAGTATTAGGTTTAGGGTTTGGGTTAGTGTTAGGGTTACGGTTAGGATTAGGTTTAGATTTAGTTTTGGGTTAGGGTTAGGTTAAGGGTTTGATTTTGAGTTAGGGTTAGGGTTAAGGTTTGGATTTGGGTTCGGACTATCGTTAGGGTTAGGGTTAGGGTTAGGGTTTGGGTTTGCGTTAGGGTTAGGGTAAGGGTTAGGTTTAGGGTTAGGGTTAGGCTTAGGGTTTGGTTTAGGGTTAGGGTTAGTGTTAGGGTTTCAGTTAGGGTTAGCATTAGGGTTAGAGTTTGGGCAATTGTTAGGGTTAGGGTTAGGTTAAAGGTTTGGGTTAGGGTTAGGGTTAGGGATAGGGTTAGGGGATAGGGTTAGGGTTAGGGTTAGGGTTAGTTTTAGGGCTTGGGTTAGAGTTAGGGTTAGGGTTAGGGTTAGGGTTAGTGTTAGGATTAGGGTTTGGGTTTGGGTTAGGATTAGGGTTAGGGTTAGGGTTTGGGTTAGTTTTAGGGTTTGGATAGGGTTAGGGTTAGGGTAAGGGTTATTGTTAGGGTTTGTGTTAGGGTTAGGTTTAGGTTTAAGGTTAGGGTTAGGGTTAGGGTTACTGTTCGGATTAGGTTTTGGGTTAGGGTTAGGGTTGGGCTTAGGGTTAGGTTTAGGGTTAGGGTTTGGGTTAGCGTTAGGCTTGGATTTTGGGTTTGGGTTAGGGTTAGGTTTAGGGTTGGGGTTTGGGTTAGGGTTAGGATTAGGGTTAGGTTTAGGGTTAGGTGTTAGGGTTAGGGTTAGGGTTAGGGTTAGGGTTAGGGTTTGGGTTAGGGTTATGGTTTGTGTTAGGTTAGGGTTAGGGTTAGGGTTAAGGTGAGGTTTAGGGTTTGGGGTAGGTTTAGGGTTAGTGTTAGGGTTAGGGTTAGGGTTTGGGTTAGGTTTAGTGTTAGGGTTAGGGTTAGGGTTAGGGTTAGGGTTTGGTTTAGTGTTAGTGTTTGGGCTTGGGTTAGGGTTAGGTTTAGGGTTAGGGTTAGGGTTAGGGTTAGGGTTAGGGTTTGGCTTAGGGTTAAGATTTGGGTTTGGGTTCGGGTTATCGTTAGGGTTATGGTTAGGGTTAGGGTTAGGCTTATGGTTAGGTTTTGGGTAAGTGTTAGGGTTAGATTTTGGTATAGGGTTAGGTTTAGGGTTAGGGTTTCGGTTAGGGTTAGGTTTATGGTTAGGGTTTGGGTTAGGGTTAGGGTTTGGGTAAAGGTTTGGGTTTGGATTAGTTTTAGGGTTAGGGTTTGTGTTAGGGTTAGGGTTAGGGTTAGGGTTAGGGTTAGTGTTAGGTTTATTATTAGGTTTAGGGTTTGGGTTAGTGTTAGGGTTACGTTTAGGGTTAGGGTTAGGGTTAGGTTTGGATTTAGTTTTGGGTTAGGGTTAGGATAAGGGTTCGGTTTTGAGTTAGGGATAGGGTTAGGGTTAAGGTTTGGATTTGGGTTCGCATTATCGTTAGGGTTAGGGTTTGGGTTAGGGTTTGGGTTTCGCTTAGGGTTAGCGTTAGGGTTAGGGTTTGGGCAAGTATTAGGGTTAGGGTTAGGGTTAGGTTTAGGGTTAGGGTTAGGGTTAGGGTTTGGTTTAGGGTTAGGTTTAGGGTTAGAGTTTCGCTTAGGGTTAGCATTAGGGTTAGGGTTTGGGCAAGTATTAGGGTTAGGGTTAGGGTTAGGGTTAGGGTTAGGGTTAGGGTTAGGGTAAGGGTTAGGTTTAGGGTTTGGGTTAGAATATGGCTTGGATTTTGGGTTTGGTTTAGGGTTACGGTTAGGGTTGGGGTTTGGGTTAGGGTTGGAATTAGGGTTAGGTTTAGGGTTAGGCGTTAGGGTTAGGGTTAGGGTTAGGATTTGGGTTAGGGTCAGGGTTAGGGATAGGGTTAGGGTTAGGTTTGGGTTAGGGTTATGGTTATGGTTATGGTTAGGATTAGGGTTTGGGTTCGGGTTCGGGTTAGGGTTAGAGTTACGGTTAGGGTTAGGATTAGGGTTAAGGTTAGGGTTTGGGTTTGGGTTCGGGTTAGATTTAGGGTTAGGGTTAGGGTTAGGATTAGGTTTTGGGTTAGGTTTAGAGTTAGGGTTAGGGTTAGGGTTTGGTTTGGTTTAGAGTTTGTGTTACGGATAGGATAAGGGTTCGGTTTTGGGTTAGGGTTAGGTTAGAGGTTGGTTGAGGATTAGGGTTAGGGTTAGGATTAGACTTAGGGTTTGGTTTGGGATAGGGTTAGTGTTAGGGTTAGGGATAGGGTTTGGGTTAGGGTTACAGTTAGGGTTAGGGTTATGGTTAGGGTTTGGGTTAGCGTTAGGCTTGGATTTTGGGTTTGGGTTAGGGTTAGGGTTAGGGTTGGGGTTTGGGTTAGGGTTAGGATTAGGGTTAGGTTTAGGGTTAGGGGTTAGGGTTAGGGTTAAGGTTAGGGTTTGGGTTAGGGTTAGGGTTTGTGTTAGGTTAGGGTTAGGGTAAGGGTTAATTTGAGGTTTAGGATTCGGGGTAGGTTTAGTGTTAGTGTTAGGGTTAGGGTTAGGTTTAGGGTTAGGGTTACTGTTAGGGTTAGGGTTAGGGTTAGGGTTAGGTTTAGTGTTAGTGTTTGGGCTGGGTTAGGGTTAGGTTCAGGGTTAGGGTTAGGGTTAGGTTTAGTGTTAGTGTTTGGCTTAGAGTTAGGGTTAGGGTTAGGGTTAGGGTTAGGGCTAGGCGATACGGATAGGGTTAGGGTTTGGGATAGGGTTAGGGCTTGGGTTAGGGTTAGTGTTAGGTTTAGGATTAGAGTTAGGGTTAGTGTTAGGATTAGGGTTTGTGTTTGGGTTAGAGTTAGGTTTAGGGTTAGGGTTTGGGTTAGTGTTAGGGTTAGGGATAGGGTTAGGCTTAGGGTTTGGGTTAGTCTTAGGGTTAGGGCTTGGGTTAGAGTTACGGTTACGGTTAGGGTTAGGTTTAGATTTAGTTTTGGGTTAGGGTTAGGTTAAGGGTTTGATTTTGAGTTAGGGTTAGGGTTAAGGTTTCGATTTGGGTTCGGATTATCATTAGGGTTAGGGTTAGGGTTTGGGTTTGCGTTAGGTTTAGGGTTGGGGTTAGGTGTAGTTTTAGGGTTAGGCTTAGTGTTTGGTTTAGTATTAGGGTTAGGGTTAGGGTTTCGGTTAGGGTTAGTATTAGGGTTAGGGTTTGGGCAAGTGTTAGGATTAGGGTTAGGTTTAGGGTTTGGTTTAGGGTTAGGGTTAGGGTTAGGGTTAGGGGATAGGGTTAGGGTTAGGGTTAGGGTTAGTTTTAGGGCTTGGGTTAGAGTTAGGGTTAGGGGTAGGTTTAGGGTTAGTGTTAGGATTAGGGTTTGGGTTTGGGTTAGGGTTAGGGTTAGGGTTAGGTTTTGCGTTAGTTTTAGGGTTTTGGATAGGGTTAGGGTTAGGGTAAGGGATATTGTTAGGGATTGTGTTAGGGTTAGGTTTAGGTTTAGGGTTAGTGTTAGGGTTAGGGTTACTGTTAGGATTAGGGTTTGCGTTAGGGTTAGGGTTAGGGTTAGGTTTAGGGTTAGGGTTTGGGTTAGCGTTAGGCTTGGATTTTGGGTTTGGTTTAGGGTTAGGGTTAGGGTTGGGTTTTGGGTTAGGGTTAGCATTAGGGTTAGGTTTAGGGTTAGGTGTTAGGGTTAGGGTTAGGGTTAGGGTTTGGTTTAGGGTTAGGGTTATGTTTATGGTTAGGATTAGCGTTCGGGTTCGGGTTCGCTTTAGGGTTAGGGTAAGAGTTAGGGTTAGTGTTACTATTAGGGTTAGGGTTAGGGTTAGGGTTAGTTTTAGGGCTTGGGTTAGAGTTAGGGTTAGGTTTAGGGTTTGCGTTAGTGTTAGGATTAGAGTTTGGGTTTGGGTTAGGGTTAGTTTTAGGGTTAGGGTTTGGGTTAGTTTTAGGGTTTTGGATAGTATTAGGGTTAGGGTAAGGGTTATTGTTAGGGTTTGTGTTAGGGTTAGGTTTAGGTTTAGAGTTAGGGTTAGTGTTACGGTTACTGTTAGGATTAGGGTTTGGGTTAGGCTTAGGGTTAGAGTTAGGGTTAGGTTTAGGGTTAGGGTTTGGGTTAGCGTTAGGCTTGGATTTTGGGTTTGGTTTAGGGTTAGGGTTAGGGTTGGGGTTTGGGTTAGGGTTGGGATTAGGGTTAGGTTTAGGGTTAGGTGTTAGATTTGGGTTAGGGTTAGGATTTGGGTTAGGGTCAGGGTTAGGGTTAGGGTTAGGGTTAGGTTTTGGGTTTGGGTTATGGTTATGGTTATGGTTAGGATTAGGGTTCGGGTTCGGGTTCGGGTTAGGTTTAGAATTAGGGTTAGGTTTAGGATTAGGGTTAAGGTTAGGGTTTGGGTTTGGGTTCGGGTTAGATTTAGGGTTAGGTTTAGGGTTAGGTTTAGATTTTGGTTTAGGTTTAGTGTTAGGTTAGGTTTAGGGTTAGGGTTAAGGTGAGGTTTAAGGTTCGGGGTAGGTTTAGGGTTAGTGTTAGGGTAAGGGTTAGGGTTTGGGTTAGGTTTAGGGTTAGGTTTAGGGTTAGGGTTAGGGTTAGTTTTAGTGTTAGTGTTTGGGCTTGGGTTAGGGTTAGGGTTAGGGTTAGGGTTAGGTTTTGGCTTAGAGTTAGGGTTAGGCTTAGGGTTAGGGTTAGGGCTAGGCGATACGGATAGGGTTAGGGTTAGGGTTAGGGATAGGGTTTGGGCTTGGGTTAGGGTTAGTGTTAGGTTTAGGATTAGATTTAGGGTTAGTGTTAGGATTAGTGTTTGGGTTTGGGTTAGAGTTAGGTTTAGGGTTAGGGTTTCGCTTAGTGTTAGGGTTTGGGATAGGATTAGGTTAGGGTAAGGGTTAGGGTTAGGTTTTGTGTTAGGGTTAGGGTTAGGGTTAGGGTTAGTATTAGGTTTAGGGTTTGGGTTAGTGTTAGGGTTACGGTTAGGATTAGGTTTAGATTTAGTTTTGGGTTAGGGTTAGGTTAAGGGTTTGATTTTGAGTTAGGGTTAGGGTTAAGGTTTGGATTTGGGTTCGGATTATCGTTAGGGTTAGGGTTAGGGTTAGGGTTTGGGTTTGCGTTAGGGTTAGGGTTAGGGTTAGGTTTAGGGTTAGGGTTAGGCTTAGGGTTTGGTTTAGGGTTAGGGTTAGTGTTAGGGTTTCAGTTAGGGTTAGCATTAGGGTTAGAGTTTGGGCAATTGTTAGGGTTAGGGTTAGGGTAAAGGTTTGGGTTAGGGTTAGGGTTAGGGATAGGGTTAGGGGATAGGGTTAGGGTTAGGGTTAGGGTTAGTTTTAGGGCTTGGGTTAGAGTTAGGGTTAGGGTTAGGGTTAGGGTTAGTGTAAGGATTAGGGTTTGGGTTTGGGTTAGGATTAGGGTTAGGTTTAGGGTTTGTGTTAGTTTTAGGGTTTTGGATAGGGTTAGGGTTAGGGTAAGGGTTATTGTTAGGGTTTGTGTTAGGGTTAGGTTTAGGTTTAAGGTTAGGGTTAGGGTTACTGTTAGGATTAGGGTTTGGGTTAGGGTTAGGGTTGGGCTTAGGGTTAGGTTTAGGGTTAGGGTTTGGGTTAGCGTTAGGCTTGGATTTTGGGTTTGGGTTAGAGTTAGGTTTAGGGTTGGGGTTTGGGTTAGGGTTAGGATTAGGGTTAGGTTTAGGGTTAGGTGTTAGGGTTAGGGTTAGGGTTAGGGTTAGGGTTTGGGTTAGGGTTATGGTTTGTGTTAGGTTAGGGTTAGGGTTAGGGTTAAGGTGAGGTTTAGGGTTTGGGGTAGGTTTAGGGTTAGTGTTAGGGTTAGGGTTAGGGTTTGGGTTAGGTTTAGTGTTAGGGTTAGGGTTAGGGTTAGGGTTAGGGTTTGGTTTAGTGTTAGTGTTTGGGCTTGGGTTAGGGTTAGGTTTAGGGTTAGGGTTAGGGTTAGGGTTAGGGTTTGGCTTAGGGTTAAGGTTTGGGTTTGGGTTCGGGTTATCGTTAGGGTTATGGTTAGGGTTAGGGTTAGGCTTATGGTTAGGTTTTGGGTAAGTGTTAGGGTTAGATTTTGGTATAGGGTTAGGTTTACGGTTAGGGTTTCGGTTAGGGTTAGGTTTATGGTTAGGGTTTGGGTTAGGGTTAGGGTTTGGGTAAACGTTTGGGTTTGGATTAGGTTTAGGGTTAGGGTTTGGGTTTGGGTAAGGGTTAGGTTTAGAGTTAGGGTTTGGGTTAGGGTTAGGGTTATGTTTTGGGTTATGGTTCGGGTTAGGGGTAGGTTTAGGGTCAGATTTAGGATGAGGGTTAGAGTTAGGGTTAGGTTTTGGGTTAGGTTTAGAGTTAGGGTTAGGGTTAGGGTTTGGTTTGGGTTAGGGATAGTGTTACGGATAAGGTAAGGATTCGGTTTTGGGTTAGGGTTAGGTTTAGGGTTAGGTTAGAGGTTGGTTGAGGATTAGGGTTAGGGATAGGATTAGAGTTAGGGTTTGATTTGGGATAGGGTTAGTGTTAGGGTTAGGGATAGGGTTTGGGTTAGGGTTACGGTTAGGGTTAGGGTTAGGGTTAGGGTTTGGGTTAGGATTAGGGTTTGTGTTAGGTTAGGGTTAGGGTTAGGGTTAAGGTGAGGTTTAGGGTTTGGGGTAGGTTTAGGGTTAGTGTTAGGGTTAGGGTTAGGGTTTGGGTTAGGTTTAGGGTTAGGGTTTGGGTTAGGGTTACGGTTAGGTTTAGTGTTAGTGTTTGGGCTTGGGTTAGGGTTAGGTTTAGGGTTAGGGTTAGGGTTTGGGTTAGTGTTAGGGTTTGGGATAGGATTAGGGTTAGGGTAAGCGTTAGGGTTACGGTTTGTGTTAGGGTTAGGGTTAGGGTTAGGGTTAGTATTAGGTTTAGGGTTTAGTTTAGTGTTAGGGTTAGGGTTAGGTTTTGGGTTAGGGTTAGGCTTTGGGTTAGTGTTAGGGTTTGGGATAGGTTTAGGGTTAGGGTAAGGGTTAGGGTTAGGGTTTGTGTTAGGGTTAGGTTTAGGGTTAGGGTTAGTATTAGGATTAGGGTTTAGGTTAGTGTTAGGGTTACGGTTAGGGTTAAGGTTTGGGTTAGCGTTAGGGTTGGAGTTTGGGTTTGGTTTAGGGTTAGGGTTGGGGTTAGGGTTTGGGTTAGGGTTAGGATTAGGGTTAGGATTAGGGTTAGGGGATAGGGTTAGTGTTAGGGTTATTATTTGGGTTTGGGCTAGGGTAGGGTTAGGGTAAGGGTTAGGGTTAGGGTTATGGTTATGGTTAGGGTTAGGATTAGGGTTCGGGTTAGGGTTAGGGTTTGGGTTAGGGTTAGTGTTATGGTTTGGGTTTGATTTAGGGTTAGGGTTAGAGTTTGGTTTAGGGTTAGGGTTAGCGTTAGGGTTAGGGTGTGGGTTTGGGTTAGGGTTAGGCTTAGGTTTAGGGTTAGGGTAAGTGTTAGGTTTAGGGTTTAGGTTTAGGGTTAGGGTTAGGGTTTCGTTTATGCTTAGGTTTGGTGTTAGGGATTGCGTTAGTGTTAGGTTTAGGGTTAGGGTTAGTGTTAGGGTTAGGATTAGGGTTAAGGTTAGTGTTTGGGTTTGGGTTCGGGTTAGATTTAGGTTTAGGGTAAGGTTAGGGTTAGGGTTAGGGGTTGGGTTAGGTTTAGGTTTAGGGTTAGGGTTAGTGTTAGGGTTAGGGTTAGGTTTAGGTTTAGTTTTGGGTTAGGGTTAGGTTAAGGGTTTGGTTTTGAGTTAGGGTTAGGGTTAGGTTTAAGGTTTAGATTTGGGATCGGATTATCGTTAGGGTTAGAGTTAGGGTTAGGGTTAGGGTTTGCGATAGGGTTAGTGTTAGGGTTAGGGTTAGGTTTAGGGTTAGGGTTAGGGTTAGGGTTTGGTTTAGGGTTAGGGTTAGGGTTAGGGTTAGGGTTAGGGTTTTGGTTAGGTTTAGGATTAGGGTTAGGGTTTGGGCAAGTGTTAGGGTTAGGTTTAGGGTTAGGGTTTGTGTTAGCTTTAGGCTTGGATTTTGGGTTTGGGTTAGGGTTAGGGTTAGGGTTGGGGTTTGGGTTAGGGTTAGGATTAGGGTTAGGTTTAGGGTTAGCGTTTAGGGTTAGGGTTAGGGTTAGGGTTAGGGTTAGGATTTGGGTTAGGGTTGGGGTTTGTGTTGGGTTAGGGTTGGGGTTGGGGTTAGGGTGAGGTTTAGGGTTGGGGGTAGGTTTAGGGTTAGTGTTAGGGTTAGGGTTAGGGTTTGGGTTAGGTTTAGGGTTAGGGTTAGGGTTAGGGTTAGGGTTAGGTTTAGTGTTAGTGTTTGGGCTTGGGTTAGGGTTAGGTTTAGGGTTAGGGTTAGGGTTAGGGTTAGGGTTTGGCTTAGGGTTAAGGTTTGAATTTGGGTTCGGGTTATCGTTAGGGTTATGGTTAGGGTTAGGGTTAGGCTTACGGTTAGGTTTTGGGTAAGTGTTAGGGTTTAGATTTTGGTTTAGGGTTAGGATTAGTGTTAGGGTTTCTGTTAGGGTTAGGTTTATGGTTAGGGTTTGGTTTAGGGTTAGGGTTTGGGTAAAGGTTTGGGTTTGGATTAGGTTTGGGGTTAGGGTTTGGGTTTGGGTAGTGGTTAGGTTTAGAGTTAGGGTTTGGGTTAGGGTTAGATTTAGGTTTTGGGTTATGGTTCGGGTTAGGCTTAGGTTTAGGGTTAGGTTTACGATTAGGGTTAGGGTTAGGGTTACGTTTTGGGTTAGGTTTAGAGTTAGGGTTAGGGTTAGGTTTTGGGTTAGGTTTAGAGTAAGGGTTAGGGTTAGGGTTTGGTTTGGGTTAGGGTTAGGTTTAGGGTTAGGTTAGAGGTTGGTTGAGAATTAGGGTTAGGGTTAGGATTAGAGTTAGGGTTTGATTTGGGATAGTGTTAGTGTTAGGGTTAGGGATAGGGTTTGGATTAGGGTTACGGTTAGGGTTAGGGTTATGGTTAGTGTTTGGGTTAGGGTTAGGGTTTGTGTTAGGTTAGGGTTAGGGTTAAGGTGAGGTTTAGGGTTTGGGGTAGGTTTAGGGTTAGTGTTAGGGTTAGGGTTAGGGTTTGGGTTAGGTTTAGGGTTAGGGTTTGGGTTAGGGTTAGGGTTAGGTTTAGTGTTAGTGTTTGGTCTTGAGTTAGGGTTAGGTTTAGGGTTAGGGTTAGTGTTCGAAGTAGGTTTTGGGTTTGGGTTAGGGTTAGCGTTAGGGTTAGGGTTTGGGTTAGTTTTAGGGTTTTGGATAGGGTTAGGGTTAGGGTAAGTGTTATTTTTAGGGTTTGTGTTAGGTTTAGGGTTAGGATTAGGTTTTGGGTTAGGGTTAGGGTTAGGATTAGGATTAGGGTTTGGGTTAGTGTTAGGGTTAGGGTTTGGGTAAGGGTTAGGGTTAGGATTAGGGTTAGGGTTATGATTTGGGTTAGGGTCAGGTTTAGTGTTAGCGTTAGGGTTAGGGTTTCGGTTACGGTTATGGTTATGGTTATGGTTAGGTTTCGGGTTCGGGTTCGGGTTCAG
Source organism: Eospalax fontanierii (assembly GCA_035773235.1). Classification (NCBI taxonomy): domain Eukaryota; kingdom Metazoa; phylum Chordata; class Mammalia; order Rodentia; family Spalacidae; genus Eospalax; species Eospalax fontanierii. The sequence goes on along the minus strand of CM069533.1, from coordinate 273,469 downwards.
GTTAGGGTTAGAGTTAGGGTTAGTGTTAGGTTTAGGGTTAAGGGTAGAGTTTGGGTTTGGGTTCGGGTTAGATTTACGGTTATGGTTAGGGTTAGGGTTAGGTTTTGGGTTAGATTTAGGTTTAGGGTTAGGGTTAGGGTTAGGGTTTGGGTTAGGGTTAGGGTTAGGGTTAGGGTTAGATTTAGTTTTGGGTTAGGGTTAGGTTTAGGGTTTGGGTTTGGGTTATCGTTAGGGTTATGGTTAGGGTTAGGGTTTGTGTTTGCGTTAGGGTTAGGCTTACGGTTAGGTTTTGGGTAAGTGTTAGGGTTAGGTTTTGGTTTAGGGTTAGGTTTAGGGTTAGGGTTAGGGTTTCGGTTAGGGTTAGGTTTATGGTTAGGGTTTGGGTTAGGGTTAGGGTTTGGGTAAAGGTTTGGGTTTGTATTAGGTTTAGGGTTAGGGTTCGGGTTTGGGTAAGGGTTAGGTTTAGAGTTAGGGTTTGGGTTAGGGTTAGGGTTAGGTTTTGGGTTATGGTTCGGGTTAGGGTTAGGGTTAGGGTTAGGTTTAGGATTAGGGTTAGGGTTAGGGTTAGGTTTTGGGTTAGGTTTAGAGTTAAGATTAGGGTTAGCGTTTGGTTTGGGTTAGGGTTAGTGTTAAGGATAGTGTAAGGGTTCGGTTTTGGGTTACGGATAAGTTTAGGGTTAGGTTAGAGGTTGGTTGAGGATTAGGGTTAGGGTTAGGATTAGAGTTAGGCCTTGGTTTGGGATAGGATTAGTGTTAGCGTTAGGGATAGGGTTTGGGTTAGGGTTACGGTTAGGGTTAGGGTTAGGGTTAGGGTTTGGGTTAGGGTTAGGGTTAGGGTTAGGGTTAGGGTTAGGGTTAGGGTTAAGGTTTGGGTTAGGGTTAGGGTTAGGGTTAGGGTTAGGGTTAGGGTTAGGGTTAGGGTGAGGTTTAGGGTTTGGGGTAGGTTTAGGGTTAGTGTTAGGGTTAGGGTTAGGGTTTGGGTTAGGTTTAGGGTTAGGGTTATTGTTAGGTTTAGGGTTAGGTTAGGGTTAGGGTTAGTGTTAGGTTTAGGATTAGAGTTAGGGTTAGTGTTAGGATTAAGGTTTGGTTTTATGTTAGAGTTAGGTTTAGGGTTAGGGTTTGGGTTAGTGTTAGGGTTTGGGATAGGATTAGGGTTAGGGTAAGGGTTAGGGTTAGGGTTTGTGTTAGGGTTAGGGTTAGGATTAGAGTTAGGGTTAAGGTTTGGGTTAGGGTTAGGGTTAAGGTTAGGGTTTGGGTTAGGGTTAGGGTTAATTTTAAGGTTAGGGTTAGGGGATAGGTTTAGGGTTTGTTTTGGTTTAGGGTTAGGGTTAGGGTTACGGTTAGGGTTTGGTTTAGGGTTAGTTTTAGAGTTTGGGTTAGGGTTAGGGTTAGGGTTAGGGTTAGGGTTTGGGTTTGGGTTAGGGTTAGGGTTAGGGTTTGGGTTAGGGTTAGGGTTAGGGTTAGGGTTAGGGTTAGGGTTAGGGTTTGGGTTAGTGTTAGGGTTAGGGTTAGTGTTAGGGTTAGGGCTATGTGATAGGGATAGGGTTAGGTTTAGGGTTAGGGGTTAGGGTTAGGGTTAGGGTTTGGATTTGGGTTTTGGTTAGTGTTATGATTAGGGTTAGGGTTAGGGTTAAGGTTAGGATTACGGTTAGTGTTAGGGTTAGGGTTTGGGTTAGGGTTAGTGTCAGGGTTTGGGTTTGAGTTAGGTTTAGGGTTATGGTTAGGGTTAGGGTTAGGGTTACGGTTAGGGTTCGGGTGTGGGTTTGCGTTAGGGTTAGGCTTAGGGTTAGGGTTAGGGTAAGTGTTAGTGTTAGGGCTTGGGTAAGGGTTAGGGTTAGGGTTAGGGTTAGGGTTTCGTTTAGGGTTCGGTTTAGGTTTAGGGTGTGGGTATGGGTTAGGGTTAGGCTTAGGGTTAGGGTTACGGTAAGTGTTAGGGTTAGGGTTTGGATTAGGGTTAGAGTTAGGGTTTGGGTTTGGATTAGGTTTAGGTTTAGGGTTAGGGTTTGGGTTAGCGTTACGTTTAGGGTTTGCGTTAGTGTTAGAGTAAGGTATAGGGTTAGGGTTTGGGTTAGGTAAAGTGTTAGGGTTAGGGTTAGGGTGAGGGTTAGGTTTAGATTTAGGGTTAGGGTTAGCGTTAGGGTTAGGGGATAGGGGTTAGCCTTATGGGTAGTGTAAGAGTTAGGTTTAGGAGTTGGGTTTGGGTTTGGGTCAGGTTTAGGTTTAGGGTTAGGGTTTGTGTTTGGGTTACGGTTATGGTTAGGGTTACGATTAGGGTTAGGGTTTTGTTTGGGTTATAGTTAGTGTTAGGGTTATGGTTAGGTTTAGGTTTTGGGTTAGGGTTAGGGTTAGGGTTAGGGTTTGGGTATGGGTTTGGGTTAGGTTTAAGGTTAGGGTTAGAGTTTGGGTTTGGGTTAGGATTAGTGTTAGGGTTTGGGTTAGGGTTAGGGTTAGTTTTAGGGTTTAGGGTTTATGGTTAGGGTTCGGGTTAGGGTTAGGGTTTGGGTTAGGATTTGGGTTAGGGTTAAGGTTAGGCGTAGGGTTAGGGGTTAGGATTAGTGTTAGGGTTAGTGTTCAGGTTAGGGTTAGGGTTAGGGTTAGTGTTACGGTTAGGGTTTGAGTTAGAGTTAGTGATAGTGTTAGGGTTAGTGTTAGTGTTTGGGTTAGGGTTAGATTTGGGGTTAGGGTCAGGGTTAGGTTTTGGGTTAGGGTTGGGTTAGGGTTAGGGTTAGGGTTAGGGTTTGGGTTAGTGTTAGGGTTAGGGTTAGGATTAGATTTGTGGTTAGGATTAGGGTTTTGTTTAGGGTTAGGGTTACGGTTAGGGTTAGGTTTGGGGTTTGGGTTAGCGTTATCGTTCGGATTAGGGTTTGGGTTTGGCTTGGGTTTATGGTTAGGTTTAGTGTTATTGCTAGGGTTTGGGTTAGGGTAATGGTTAGTGTTAGGATTAGGGTTTGTGTTAGGGTTTGGGTTAGGGTTAGGTTTAGGGTTTGGGTTAGGGTAATTTTAGGTTTTGGGTTAGGGTTGGGGTTAGGGTTAGGATTAAAGTTAGAGTTAGGTTTTGGGTTTTGATTTAGGGTTATTTTTAGGGTTAGGGTTTGGTTTGTGTTAGGGTTAGGGTTAAGGTTATGGTTAGAGTTAGGGTTTGGGTTCGGGTTAATGCTAGGTTTAGGGTTAGTGTTTGGACTTGGGTTAGGGTTAGGGTTAGGGTTTGGCTTAGGGTTAAGGTTTGAATTTGGGTTCGGGTTATCGTTAGGGTTATGGTTAGGGTTAGGGTTAGGCTTATGGTTAGGTTTTGGGTAAGTGTTAGGGTTAGATTTTGGTATAGGGTTAGGTTTACGGTTAGGGTTTCGGTTAGGGTTAGGTTTATGGTTAGGGTTTGGGTTAGGGTTAGGGTTTGGGTAAACGTTTGGGTTTGGATTAGGTTTAGGGTTAGGGTTTGGGTTTGGGTAAGGGTTAGGTTTAGAGTTAGGGTTTGGGTTAGGGTTAGGGTTATGTTTTGGGTTATGGTTCGGGTTAGGGTTAGGTTTAGGGTTAGTTTTAGGATTAGGGTTAGAGTTAGGGTTAGGTTTTGGGTTAGGTTTAGAGTTAGGGTTAGGGTTAGGGTTTGGTTTCGGTTAGGGATAGTGTTACGGATAAGGTAAGGATTCGGTTTTGGGTTAGGGTTAGGTTTAGGGTTAGGTTAGAGGTTGGTTGAGGATTAGGGTTAGGGATAGGATTAGAGTTAGGGTTTGATTTGGGATAGGGTTAGTGTTAGGGTTAGGGATAGGGTTTGGGTTAGGGTTACGGTTAGGGTTAGGGTTAGGGTTAGGGTTTGGGTTAGGATTAGGGTTTGTGTTAGGTTAGGGTTAGGGTTAAGGTGAGGTTTAGGGTTTGGGGTAGGTTTAGGGTTAGTGTTAGGGTTAGGGTTAGGGTTTGGGTTAGGTTTAGGGTTAGGGTTTGGGTTAGGGTTACGGTTAGGTTTAGTGTTAGTGTTTGGGCTTGGGTTAGGGTTAGGTTTAGGGTTAGGGTTAGGGTTTGGGTTAGTGTTAGGGTTTGGGATAGGATTAGGGTTAGGGTAAGCGTTAGGGTTACGGTTTGTGTTAGGGTTAGGGTTAGGGTTAGGGTTAGTATTAGGTTTAGGGTTTAGTTTAGTGTTAGGGTTAGGGTTAGGTTTTGGGTTAGGGTTAGGCTTTGGGTTAGTGTTAGGGTTTGGGATAGGTTTAGGGTTAGGGTAAGGGTTAGGGTTAGGGTTTGTGTTAGGGTTAGGTTTAGGGTTAGGGTTAGTATTAGGATTAGGGTTTAGGTTAGTGTTAGGGTTACGGTTAGGGTTAAGGTTTGGGTTAGCGTTAGGGTTGGAGTTTGGGTTTGGTTTAGGGTTAGGGTTGGGGTTAGGGTTTGGGTTAGGGTTAGGATTAGGGTTAGGATTAGGGTTAGGGGATAGGGTTAGTGTTAGGGTTATTATTTGGGTTTGGGCTAGGGTAGGGTTAGGGTAAGGGTTAGGGTTAGGGTTATGGTTATGGTTAGGGTTAGGATTAGGGTTCGGGTTAGGGTTAGGGTTTGGGTTAGGGTTAGTGTTATGGTTTGGGTTTGATTTAGGGTTAGGGTTAGAGTTTGGTTTAGGGTTAGGGTTAGCGTTAGGGTTAGGGTGTGGGTTTGGGTTAGGGTTAGGCTTAGGTTTAGGGTTAGGGTAAGTGTTAGGTTTAGGGTTTAGGTTTAGGGTTAGGGTTAGGGTTTCGTTTATGCTTAGGTTTGGTGTTAGGGATTGCGTTAGTGTTAGGTTTAGGGTTAGGGTTAGTGTTAGGGTTAGGATTAGGGTTAAGGTTAGTGTTTGGGTTTGGGTTCGGGTTAGATTTAGGTTTAGGGTAAGGTTAGGGTTAGGGTTAGGGGTTGGGTTAGGTTTAGGTTTAGGGTTAGGGTTAGTGTTAGGGTTAGGGTTAGGTTTAGGTTTAGTTTTGGGTTAGGGTTAGGTTAAGGGTTTGGTTTTGAGTTAGGGTTAGGGTTAGGTTTAAGGTTTAGATTTGGGATCGGATTATCGTTAGGGTTAGAGTTAGGGTGAGGGTTAGGCTTAGTGTTAGGGTTAGTGTTAGGGTTAGGGTTAGGTTTAGGGTTAGGGTTAGGGTTAGGGTTTGGTTTAGGGTTAGGGTTAGGGTTAGGGTTAGGGTTAGGGTTTTGGTTAGGTTTAGGATTAGGGTTAGGGTTTGGGCAAGTGTTAGGGTTAGGTTTAGGGTTAGGGTTTGTATTAGCTTTAGGCTTGGATTTTGGGTTTGGGTTAGGGTTAGGGTTAGGGTTGGGGTTTGGGTTAGGGTTAGGATTAGGGTTAGGTTTAGGGTTAGCGTTTAGGGTTAGGGTTAGGGTTAGGGTTAGGGTTAGGATTTGGGTTAGGGTTAGGGTTTGTGTTAGGTTAGGGTTAGGGTTAGGGTTAAGGTGAGGTTTAGGGTTTGGGGTAGGTTTAGGGTTAGTGTTAGGGTTAGGGTTAGGGTTTGGGTTAGGTTTAGGGTTAGGGTTAGGGTTAGGGTTAGGGTTAGGTTTAGTGTTAGTGTTTGGGCTTGGGTTAGGGTTAGGTTTAGGGTTAGGGTTAGGGTTAGGGTTAGGGTTTGGCTTAGGGTTAAGGTTTGAATTTGGGTTCGGGTTATCGTTAGGGTTATGGTTAGGGTTAGGGTTAGGCTTACGGTTAGGTTTTGGGTAAGTGTTAGGGTTTAGATTTTGGTTTAGGGTTAGGATTAGTGTTAGGGTTTCTGTTAGGGTTAGGTTTATGGTTAGGGTTTGGTTTAGGGTTAGGGATTGCGTAAAGGTTTGGGTTTGGATTAGGTTTGGGGTTAGGGTTTGGGTTTGGGTAGTGGTTAGGTTTAGAGTTAGGGTTTGGGTTAGGGTTAGATTTAGGTTTTGGGTTATGGTTCGGGTTAGGCTTAGGTTTAGGGTTAGGTTTACGATTAGGGTTAGGGTTAGGGTTACGTTTTGGGTTAGGTTTAGAGTTAGGGTTAGGGTTAGGTTTT
>CM069533.1:245000-262500 GCA_035773235.1 Eospalax fontanierii | reverse complement strand
GTCAGGGTTTGGGTTAGGGTTAAGGTTAGGGTTTTGGTTAGTGTTATGATTATGGTTATGGTTAGGATTACGGTAAGTGTTAGGGTTAGGGATTGGGTTAGGGTTAGTGTTAGGGTTTGGGTTTGAGTTAGGTTTAGGTTTAGGGTTAGGGTTAGGGTTGGGGTTACGGTTAGGGTTCGGGTGTGGGTTTGGGTTAGGGTTAGACTTAGGGTTAGGTTTAGGGTAAGTGTTAGTGTTAGGGCTTGGGTAAGGGTTAGGGTTAGGGTTAGGGTTAGGGTTAGGGTTAGGGTTAGGCTTAGGCTTAGGGTTAGGGATAGGATAAGTGTTAGGGTTATGGTTTGGATTAGGGTTAGGGTTAGGGTTTGGGTTTGGGTTAGGTTTAGGGTTAGGGTTTGGGTTTGGGTTAGGGTTACGTTTAGGGTTTGCGTTATAGTTAGAGTAAGGTATAGGGTTAGGGTTTGGGTTACGTTAAGGGTTAGGGTTAGAGTTAGGGTTAGGGTTAGGTTTAGGTTTAGGGTTAGGGTTTGGGTTATGGTTAGGGATTTGGGGTGAGCCTTATGGTTAGGATAAGGGTTACGTTTAGGGTTTATGTTTGCGTGAGGTTTAGGTTTAGGGTTAGGGTTTACGTTTGGGTTACGGTTATGGTTAGGGTTAAGGTTAGGGTTCGGGTTTTGTTTGGGTTAGGGTTAGTGTTAGGGTTATGGTTATGTTTAGGGTTTGGGTTAGGGTTAGGGTTAGGGTTAGGGTTTGTGTTAGGGTTTGGGTTAGGGTTAAGGTTAGGGTTAGGGTTTGGGTTTGGGTTAGGATTATGGTTAGGGTTTGGATTAGGTTTAGGCTTAGGGTTAGGGTTTAGGGTTTAGGGTTAGGGTTCGGGTTAGGGTTAGGGTTAGGGTTAGGGTTTGGGTTAGTTTTTGGGTTAGGCTTAAGTTTAGGGTTAGGGTGAGGGCTTAGGGTTAGCGTTAGGGTTAGGGTTAGTGTTCGGGTTAGGTTTAGGGTTAGGATTAGTGTTACGGTTAGGGTTTGGGTTAGCGTTAGTGATAGTGTTATGGTTAGTGTTAGGGTTTGTGTTAGGGTAAGATTTAGGATTAGAGTGAGGGTTAAGATTTGGGTTAGGGTTAGGGTTAAGGTTAGCGTTTGGGATTGGGTTAAGGTTAGGGGTTAGGTTTAGGGTTTGTTTTGGTTTAGGGTTAGGTTTAGGGTTAAGGTTAGGGTTACGGTTAGGGTTTGGTTTAGGGTTAGTTTTAGAGTTTGGGTTAGGGTTAGGGTTAGGGTTAGGGTTAGGGTTTGGGTTAGGGTTAGGGTTAGGGTTTGGGTTTGGGTTAGGTTAGGTTTAGGGTTAGGGTTAGGGTTTGGGTTAGGGTTAGGGTTAGGGTTTGGGTTGGGTTTATGGTAAGGTTTAGTGTTAGTGCTAGGGATTGGGTTAGGGTTATGGTTAGTGTTAGGGTTAGGGTTTGCTTTAGGTTTTGGTTTAGGGTTAGGTTTAGAGTTTGGGTTAGGCTTAATTTTAGGTTTTGGGTTAGGGTTAGGTTTAGGGTTAGGATTAAAGTTAGGGTTAGGTTTTGGGTTAGGGTTAGAGTTAGGGTTAGTGTTAGGTTTAGGGTTAGTGTTAGAGTTAGGATTAGTGTTAGGGTTAGGTGTTAGGGATAGGGTGAGGGTTAGGTTTATGGTCAGGTTTTGGGTTTGGGTTAGGGTTAGGGTTAATTTTAAGGTTAGGGTTAGGGGATAGGTTTAGGGTTTGTTTTGGTTTAGGGTTAGGGTTAGGGTTACGGTTAGGGTTTGGTTTAGGGTTAGTTTTAGAGTTTGGGTTAGGGTTAGGGTTAGGGTTAGGGTTTGGGTTTGGGTTAGGGTTAGGGTTAGGGTTTGGGTTAGGTTTAGGGTTAGGGTTAGGGTTAGGGTTAGGGTTAGGGTTAGGGTTTGGGTTAGTGTTAGGGTTAGGGTTAGTGTTAGGGTTAGGGCTATGTGATAGGGATAGGGTTAGGTTTAGGGTTAGGGGTTAGGGTTAGGGTTAGGGTTTGGATTTGGGTTTTGGTTAGTGTTATGATTAGGGTTAGGGTTAGGGTTAAGGTTAGGATTACGGTTAGTGTTAGGGTTAGGGTTTGGGTTAGGGTTAGTGTCAGGGTTTGGGTTTGAGTTAGGTTTAGGGTTATGGTTAGGGTTAGGGTTAGGGTTACGGTTAGGGTTCGGGTGTGGGTTTGCGTTAGGGTTAGGCTTAGGGTTAGGGTTAGGGTAAGTGTTAGTATTAGGGCTTGGGTAAGGGTTAGGGTTAGGGTTAGGGTTAGGGTTTCGTTTAGGGTTCGGTTTAGGTTTAGGGTGTGGGTATGGGTTAGGGTTAGGCTTAGGGTTAGGGTTACGGTAAGTGTTAGGGTTAGGGTTTGGATTAGGGTTAGAGTTAGGGTTTGGGTTTGGATTAGGTTTAGGTTTAGGGTTAGGGTTTGGGTTAGCGTTACGTTTAGGGTTTGCGTTAGTGTTAGAGTAAGGTATAGGGTTAGGGTTTGGGTTAGGTAAAGGGTTAGGGTTAGGGTTAGGGTGAGGGTTAGGTTTAGGTTTAGGGTTAGGGTTAGCGTTAGGGTTAGGGGATAGGGGTTAGCCTTATGGGTAGGGTAAGGGTTAGGTTTAGGATTTGGGTTTGGGTTTGGGTCAGGTTTAGGTTTAGGGTTAGGGTTTGTGTTTGGGTTACGGTTATGGTTAGGGTTACGATTAGGGTTAGGGTTTTGTTTGGGTTATAGTTAGTGTTAGGGTTATGGTTAGGTTTAGGTTTTGGGTTAGGGTTAGGGTTAGGGTTAGGGTTTGGGTATGGGTTTGGGTTAGGTTTAAGGTTAGGGTTAGAGTTTGGGTTTGGGTTAGGATTAGTGTTAGGGTTTGGGTTAGGGTTAGGGTTAGTTTTAGGGTTTAGGGTTTATGGTTAGGGTTCGGGTTAGGGTTAGGGTTTGGGTTAGGATTTGGGTTAGGGTTAAGGTTAGGCGTAGGGTTAGGGGTTAGGGTTAGTGTTAGGGTTAGTGTTCAGGTTAGGGTTAGGGTTAGGGTTAGTGTTACGGTTAGGGTTTGAGTTAGAGTTAGTGATAGTGTTAGGGTTAGTGTTAGTGTTTGGGTTAGGGTTAGATTTGGGGTTAGGGTCAGGGTTAGGTTTTGGGTTAGGGTTGGGTTAGGGTTAGGGTTAGGGTTAGGGTTTGGGTTAGTGTTAGGGTTAGGGTTAGGATTAGATTTGTGGTTAGGATTAGGGTTTTGTTTAGGGTTAGGGTTACGGTTAGGGTTAGGTTTGGGGTTTGGGTTAGCGTTATCGTTCGGATTAGGGTTTGGGTTTGGCTTGGGTTTATGGTTAGGTTTAGTGTTATTGCTAGGGTTTGGGTTAGGGTAATGGTTAGTGTTAGGATTAGGGTTTGTGTTAGGGTTTGGGTTAGGGTTAGGTTTAGGGTTTGGGTTAGGGTAATTTTAGGTTTTGGGTTAGGGTTGGGGTTAGGGTTAGGATTAAAGTTAGAGTTAGGTTTTGGGTTTTGATTTAGGGTTATTTTTAGGGTTAGGGTTTGGTTTGTGTTAGGGTTAGGGTTAAGGTTATGGTTAGAGTTAGGGTTTGGGTTCGGGTTAATGCTAGGTTTAGGGTTAGTGTTTGGACTTGGGTTAGGGTTAGGGTTAGGGTTAGGATTTGGGTTAGGGACAGGGTTATGGTTAGGGTTAGGGTTAGGGTTTTGGTTAGTGTTATGATTATGGTTAGGGTTAGGATTACGGTTAGTGTTAGGGTTAGGGTTTGTGGTAGGGTTAGGGTTATGGTTAGAGTTAGGGTTAGGGCTATGTGATAGGGATAGGGTTAGGGTTAGGGTTAGATTTAGGATTAGAGTTAGGGTTAAGGTTTGGTTTAGGGTTAGGGTTAAGGTTTGGGTTTGGGTTAGGGTTAGGTTTAGTTTTAGGGTTAGGGGTTAGGTTTAGGGTTTGTTTTTGTTTAATTTTAGGTTTAGGGTTAGGGTTAGGGTTACTGTTAGGGTTTGGGATAGGATTAGGGTTAGGGCAAGGGTTAGGGTTAGGGTTTTTGTTAGGGTTAGGGTTAGGGTTAGAATTAGGGTTAGTATTAGGATTAGGGTTTAGGTTAGTGTTAGGGTTACGGTTAGGGTTAAGGTTTGGGTTAGCGTTAGGTTTGGAGTTTGCGTTTGGGTTAGGGTTAGGGTTGGGGTTAGGGTTTGGGTTAGGGTTAGGATTAGGGTTAGGATTAGTGTTAGGGGATAGGGTTAGGGTTAGGGTTAGGATTTGGGTTAGGGCTAGGGTAGGGTTAGGGTAAGGTTAGGGTTAGGTTTAGGGTTAGGGTTAGGGTTAGGGTTTGGGTTAGGGATAGGTTTAGGGTTAGGGTTAGTGTTTGGGTTAGGGTTACGGTGAGAGTTTGGGTTTGGGGTAGGATAGGTTTAGGGTTAGGGTTAGGGATTGGGTTAGGGTTAGATTTGGGTTTAGGGTCAGGGTTAGGTTTTGGGTTAGGGTTGGGTTAGGGTTAGGGTTAGGGTTAGGGTTTGGGTTAGAGTTAGGGTTAGGGTTAGGGTTAGGGTTGTGGTTAGGATGAGGGTTTTGCTTAGGGTTATGGTTACGGTTAGGGCTAGATTTAACGTTTGGGTTAGGGTTATCGTTAGGGTTAGGGTTTGGGTTGGGTTTATGGTTAGGTTTAGTGTTAGTGCTAGGGATTGGGTTAGGGTTAGGGTTAGTGTTAGGGTTAGGGTTTGCGTTAGGGTTTGAGTTAGGGTTAGGTTTAGGGTTTGGGTTAGGCTTAATTTTAGGTTTTGGGTTAGGGTTAGGGTTAGGGTTAGGATTAAAGTTAAGGTTATGGTTTGGGTTTTGATTTAGGGTTAGGTTTAGGGTTAGGCATAGGATTAGGGTTAGGGTTAGGCGTTAGGGATAGGGTGAGTGTTAGGGTTACGGTCAGGGTTTGGGTTTGTGTTACGGTTAGAGTTAGGATTTGGGTTAGGGTCAGGGTTTGGGTTAGGGTTAAGGTTAGGGTTTTGGTTAGTGTTATGATTATGGTTATGGTTAGGATTACGGTAAGTGTTAGGGTTAGGGATTGGGTTAGGGTTAGTGTTAGGTTTTGGGTTTGAGTTAGGTTTAGGTTTAGGGTTAGGGTTAGGGTTGGGGTTACGGTTAGGGTTCGGGTGTGGGTTTGGGTTAGGGTTAGGCTTAGGGTTAGGTTTAGGGTAAGTGTTAGTGTTAGGGCTTGGGTAAGGGTTAGGGTTAGGGTTAGGGTTAGGGTTAGGGTTAGGGTTATGGTTAGGCTTAGGGTTAGGGATAGGATAAGTGTTAGGGTTATGGTTTGGATTAGGGTTAGGGTTAGGGTTTGGGTTTGGGTTAGGTTTAGGGTTAGGGTTTGGGTTAGGGTTAGGGTTACGTTTAGGGTTTGCGTTATAGTTAGAGTAAGGTATAGGGTTAGGGTTTGGGTTACGTTAAGGGTTAGGGTTAGAGTTAGGGTTAGGGTTAGGTTTAGGTTTAGGGTTAGGGTTTGGGTTATGGTTAGGGATTTGGGGTGAGCCTTATTGTTAGGATAAGGGTTACGTTTAGGGTTTATGTTTGCGTCAGGTTTAGGTTTAGGGTTAGGGTTTACGTTTGGGTTACGGTTATGGTTAGGGTTAAGGTTAGGGTTCGGGTTTTGTTTGGGTTAGGGTTAGTGTTAGGGTTATGGTTAGGTTTAGGTTTAGGGTTAAGGTTAGGGTTAGGGTTAGTGTTTGTGTTAGGGTTTGGGTTAGGGTTAAGGTTAGGGTTAGGGTTTGGGTTTGGGTTAGGATTATGGTTAGGGTTTGGATTAGGTTTAGGCTTAGGGTTAGGGTTTAGGGTTTAGGGTTAGGGTTCGGGTTAGGGTTAGGGTTAGGGTTAGGGTTTGGGTTAGTTTTTGGGTTAGGCTTAAGTTTAGGATTAGGGTGAGGGCTTAGGGTTAGCGTTAGGGTTAGGGTTAGTGTTCGGGTTAGGTTTAGGGTTAGGATTAGTGTTACGGTTAGGGTTTGGGTTAGGGTTAGTAATAGTGTTATGGTTAGTGTTAGGGTTTGTGTTAGGGTAAGATTTAGGATTAGAGTGAGGGTTAAGATTTGGGTTAGGGTTAGGGTTAAGGTTAGCGTTTGGGATTGGGTTAAGATTAGGGGTTAGGTTTAGGGTTTGTTTTGGTTTAGGGTTAGGTTTAGGGTTAAGGTTAGGGTTACGGTTAGGGTTTGGTTTAGGGTTAGTTTTAGAGTTTGGGTTAGGGTTAGGGTTAGGGTTAGGGTTAGGGTTTGGGTTAGGGTTAGGGTTAGGGTTTGGGTTTGGGTTAGGTTAGGTTTAGGGTTAGGGTTAGGGTTTGGGTTAGGGTTAGGGTTAGGGTTTGGGTTGGGTTTATGGTAAGGTTTAGTGTTAGTGCTAGGGATTGGGTTAGGGTTATGGTTAGTGTTAGGGTTAGGGTTTGCTTTAGGTTTTGGTTTAGGGTTAGGTTTAGAGTTTGGGTTAGGCTTAATTTTAGGTTTTGGGTTAGGGTTAGGTTTAGGGTTAGGATTAAAGTTAGGGTTAGGTTTTGGGTTAGGGTTAGAGTTAGGGTTAGTGTTAGGTTTAGGGTTAGTGTTAGAGTTAGGATTAGTGTTAGGGTTAGGTGTTAGGGATAGGGTGAGGGTTAGGTTTATGGTCAGGTTTTGGGTTTGGGTTAGGGTTAGGGTTACTGTTAGGATTAGGGTTTGGGTTTTTATTATGGTTAGGTTTAGGCTTAGGGTTTGGGTTAGTGTTAGGATTTGGGATGGGGTTAGGGTTTGGGTTAGGGTTAGGGTTGAAGTTTGGGTTTGGGTTAGGTTTAGGGTTAGGTTTAGGTTTAGGGTTAGGATTTGGGTTAGGGTTAGTGTTAGGGTTTGGGTTAGGGTTAGGGTTACTGTTAGGGTTTAGGGTTTAGGGTTAGGGTTCGGGTTCGGGTTAGGGTTAGGGTTACGGTTTGGTTTAGTGTTTGGGTTAGGGTTAAGGTTAGAGTTAGGGTTAGGAGTTAGGGTTAGGGTTAGTGTTATGGTTAGGGTTAGGGTTAGGGTTAGGGTTACGGTTTGGGTTAGCTTTTAGGTTTGGGTTAGGTTTAGGGTTAGGGTTAGTTTTAGGGCTTGGGTTAGAGTTAGGGTTAGGGTTAGGGATTGGGTTTAGGTTAGGTTTAGGGTGAGGGTTAGGCTTAGGGTTAGAGTTTGGGTTTGGTTTAGGTTTAGTTTTAGAGTTAGGGTTAGGCTTAGGTTAGATTTATGGTTTGGCGTTGGATTAGAGTAAGGTATAGGGTTAGGGTTTGGTTTAGGTTTAGGGTTAGGTTTAGGGTTTGGGTTAGGGTTTGGTTTAGGGTTAGGGTGTGTGTTAGATTAAGGTTAGGGTTAGGGTTAAGGTTTGGTTTAGGGTTTGTGGTATGTTTAGGTTTAGGGTTAGGGTTAGGGTTAGTGTTTGGTTTAGGTTTAGGGTTAGGGTTAGGGGTCGGGTTTGAGTTAAGGTTAGGGTTAGGTTTAGTGTTAGTGTTTGGACTTGGGTTAGGGTTAGATTTAGGGTTAGGGTTAGGGTTGGGGTTAGGGTTTGACTTAGGGTTAAGGTTAGGGTTAGAGTTAGGGTTAGGGTTAGGGCTAGGGAATAGGGATAGGGTTAGGGTTAGGGTTTGTGCTTGGATTAGGGTTAGTGTTAGGGTTAGGATTAGAGTTAGGGTTAGTGTTAGGATCAGGGTTTGGGTTTGAGTTAGGGTTAGGGTTAGGGTTAGCGTTAGGGTTTGAGTTTGGGTTTGGGTTAGGGTTAGGGTTCGGGTTATGGTTAGGGTTTGGGTTAGGTTTAGTGTTAGGGTTTGGGTTTGATTTAGGGTTAGGGTTAGGGTTAGGTTTAGGGTTAGCGTTAGGGTTGGAGTTTGGGTTTGGGTTAGGTTTACGTATAAGTTTTGGGTTAGGCTTAGGGTTAGGACTAGGGTTAGGTTTTCTTTTGGGTTAGGGTTAATGTTACGGATAGGGTAAGAGTTAGGGTTGGGGTTAGGGCTAGGTTTAGGGCTACTGTTAGAGGTTGGATTAGGGTCAGGGTTAGAGTTAGGGTTAGGGTTAGGGATTGGTTTGGGGTAGGGTTAGTGTTTGGGTTAGGGATAGGGTTAGGTTAGAGTTAGGGTTAGGGTTTGTGTTAGGGTGTAGTTTTGGGTTAGGGTTAGGGTTAGGGTTAGTTTTAGGGCTTGGGTTAGGGTTAGGGTTAGGGTTAGGGCTTGGGTTTAGGTTAGGTTTAGGGTTTGGGTTAGGCTTAGGATTAGGGTTTGGGTTTGTTTTAGTTTTAGGGTTAGGGTTATGGTTAGGGTTAGGGTTTGTGTTTGGTTAGAGTAAGGTATAGGGTTAGGGTTTGGGTTAGGTTTAGGGATATTGTTAGGGTTTGGGTTAGGTTTTGGGTTAGGGTTAAGGTTAGGGTTAGGGTTAGGGGTTAGGTTTAGGGTTAGGGTTAGGGTTAGGGTTAGGGTTAGGGTTAGGGTTAGGGTTAGTGTTACATTTAGGGTTTGGGGTAGGGTTAGGTTTAGGGTTAGTGTTAGGATTAGGGTTAGGGTTTGTGTTAGGGTTAGGTTTATGGTTAGTGTTTGGCCTTGGGTTAGGGTTAGGTTTAGGGTTAGGTTTAGAGTTAGGGTTAGGGTTTGGCTTATGGTTAGGGTTAGGGTTAGTGCGAGGCGATCGGGATAGGGTTAGGATTATGGTTGGGGTTAGGGTTTGGGCTTGGTTTAGGGTTAGTGTAAGGGTTAGGATTAGGGTTAGGTTTAGTGTTAGGATTAGGGTTTGGGTTTCGGTTAGGTTTGGGGTTAGGGTTAGGGTTTGGGATAGTCTTAGGGTATGGGATAGGGTTAGGGTTAGGGTAAGGGTTAGGGTTAGGGTTTGTGTTAGTGTTAGGGTTAGGGTTAGGGTTAGTGTTAGGATTAGGGTTTGGGTTAGGTTTAGGGTTAGGGTTAGGGTTAGGGTTAGGGTTTGGGTTAGCGTTAGGGTTGGAGTTTCGGTTTGGTTTAGGGTTAGGGTTAGGGTTAGGGTTTGGTTTAGGGTTAGGGTTAGGGTTAGGGTTAGGGGTTAGGGTTAGGGTTAGGTTTAGGATTTGGTTTAGTGTCAGGGTTAGGGTTATGATAAGGGTTAGGTTTTGGGTTAGGGTTATGGTTATGGTTAGGGTTAGGATTAGGGTTAGGGTTAGGGTTAGGGTTAGGGTTTGGGTTAGGGTTAGTGTTATGGTTTGGATTTCAGTTAGGGTTAGGGTTAGGGTTAGGGTTAGGGTTTGGGTTAGGGTTAGGGTTAGGGTTAGGTTTAGGTTTAGGTTTAGGTTTTGTGTTTGTGTTAGGGTTAGGTTTAGGGTTAGGGTTAGGGTTTGGTTTGGGTTAGGGTTAGTGTTAGGGTTAGGGTTAGTGTTAGGGTTAGGGTTAGGGTTTGGGTTAGGGTCAGATTTAGGGTTAGGGTTAGGGTTAGGGTTTTGTTTAGTGTTATGATTATGGTTAGGGTTAATATTACGGTTAGTGTTAGGGTTAGGGTTAGTGTCAGGGTTTGGGTTTGAGTTAGGTTTAGGGTTATGGTTAGGGTTAGGGTTGGGGTTACGGTTAGGGTTCGGGTGTGGGTTTGTGTTAGGGTTAGGCTTAGGGTTAGGGTAAGTGATAGTGTTAGGGCTTGAGTAAGGGTTAGGGTTAGGGTTAGGGTTAGGGTTTCGTTTAGGGTTAGGTTTAGGGATCGGGTTAGGTTTAGGGTGTGGGTTTGGGTTAGGGTTAGGCTTAGGGTTAGGGTTAGGGTAAGTGTTAGGTTTAGGGTTTGGATTAGGGTTAGAGTTAGGGTTTGTGTTTGGGTTAGGTTTAGGTTTAGGGTTAGGGTTGGGTTAGGATTACGTTTAGGGTTTGCGTTAGAGTTAGAGTAAGGTATAGGGTTAGGGTTTGGGTTAGGTAAAGAGTTAGGGTTAGGGTTAGGGTTAGGGTTAGGGTTAGGTTTAGGTTTAGGGTTAGGGTTCGGGTTAGGGTTAGGGGTTAGGGATTAGCCTTATGGGAAGGATATGGGTTAGGTTTAGGGTTTGGTTTTGGGTTTGGGTCAGGTTCAGGTTTAGGGTTAGGGTTTGGGTTTGGGTTACGGTTATGGTTAGGGTTACGGTTAGGTTTAGGGTTTTGTTTGGGTTAGAGTTAGTGTTACGGTTATGGTTAGGTTTAGGTTTTGGGTTAGGGTTAGGGTTAGGGTTAGGGTTTGGGTTAGGGTTTGGGTTAGGTTTTAGGTTAGGGTTAGGGTTTGTGTTTGGGTTAGGATTAGTGTTAGGGTTTGGGTTAGGGTTAGGGTTAGGGTTAGGGTTTAGGGTTTAGGGTTAGGGTTCTGGTTAGGGTTAGTGTTAGGGTTGGGGTTTGGGTTAGGATTTGGGTAAGGGTTAAGGTTAGCGTTAGGGTTAGGGGTTAGGGTTAGGGTTAGGGTTAGTGTTCGGGTTAGGGTTAGGGTTAGGGTTAGTGTTACGGTTAGGGTTTGAGTTAGGGTTAGTGATAGTGTTAGGATTAGGGTTAGGGTTTTGGTTAGGGTTAGATTTGGTGTTAGGGTCAGGGTTAGGTTTTGTGTTAGGGTTCGGTTAGGGTTAGTGTTAGGGTTAGGGTTTGGGTTAGTGTTAGGGTTAGGGTTAGGATTAGGGTTTTGCTTAGGGTTAGGGTTACGGTTAGGGTTAGGTTTAGGGTTTGGGTTAGGGTTATCGTTCGGATTAGCGTTTGGGTTTGGGTTGGGTTTATGGTTAGGTTTAGTGTTACTGCTAGGGTTTGGGTTAGGGTTATGGTTAGTGTTAGGATTAGGGTTTGCGTTAGGGTTTGGGTTAGGGTTAGGTTTAAAGTTTGGGTTAGCGTTAATTTTAGGTTTTGGGTTAGGGTTGGGGTTAGGGTTAGGATTAAAGTTAGAGTTAGGGATTGTGTTTAAATTTAGGGTTAGTTTCAGTGTTAGGGTTTGATTTGCGTTAGGATAGGGTTAAGGTTATGATTACGGATACGGTTTGGGTTAGGGTTAGGGTTCGGTTTAGGGTTAGTGTTTGGGCTTGGGTTAGGGTTAGGGTTAGGATTTGGGTTAGGGTCAGGGTTATGGTTAGGGTTAGGGTTAGGGTTTTGGTTAGTGTTATGATTATGGTTAGGGTTAGGATTACGGTTAGTGTTAGGGTTAGGGTTTGGGTTAGGGTTAGGGTTAGGGTTAGAGTTACGGTTAGGGCTATGCGATAGGGATAGGGTTAGGGTTAGGGTTAGATGTAGAATTAGAGTTAGGGTTAAGTTTTGGTTTAGGGTTAGGG
The DNA here is from genome assembly GCA_035773235.1 of Eospalax fontanierii. NCBI lineage: Eukaryota > Metazoa > Chordata > Mammalia > Rodentia > Spalacidae > Eospalax > Eospalax fontanierii. Next base: position 251,295 of record CM069533.1, on the reverse strand, counting down.
TTAAGGTTTGGGTTTGGGTTTGGGTTAGGGTTAGGTTTAGTTTTAGGTTTAGGGGATAGGTTTAGGGTTTGTTTTTGTTTAGGTTTAGGTATAGGGTTAGGGTTACGGTTAGGGTTTGGTTTCGGGTTAGTTTTAGAGTTTGGGTTAGGGTTAGGATTAGGGTTAGGGTTAGGGTTAGGGTTAGGGTTTGGGTTAGGTTAGGTTTAGGGTTAGGTTTAGGGATTGGGTTAGGGTTAGATTTGGGTTTAGGGTCAGGGTTAGGTTTTGGGTTAGGGTTGGGTTAGGGTTAGGGTTAGGGTTAGGGTTAGGGTTAGGGTTATCGTTAGGGTTGGAGTTTGTGTTTGGGTTAGAGTAAGGTATAGGGTTAGGGTTTGGGTTAGGTTTAGGGATATTGTTAGGGTTTGGGTTAGGTTTTGGGTTAAGGTTAAGGTTAGGGTTAGGGTTAGGGGTTAGGTTTAGGGTTAGGGTTAGGGTTTGGGTTAGGGTTAGCGTTAGGGTTAGGGTTAGGTTTAGTGTTACATTTAGGGTTTGGGGTAGGGTTAGGTTTAGGGTTAGGGTTAGGGTTAGGGTTTGTGTTAGGGTTAGGGTTAGGGTTAGGGTTTGGTTTCGGGTTAGGGTTAGGTTTATGGTTAGTGTTTGGCCTTGGGTTAGTGTTAGGTTTAGGGTTAGGGTTAGAGTTAGGGTTTGGGTTTGGCTTAGGGTTAGGGTTAGGGTTAGTGCGAGGCGATCGGAATAGGGTTAGGGTTATGGTTGGGGCTAGGGTTTGGGCTTGGGTTAGGGTTAGTGTTAGGGTTAGGATTAGGGTTAGGTTTAGTGTTAGGATTAGGGTTTGGGTTTCGGTTAGTTTTGGGGTTAGGGTTAGGGTTTGGGTTAGTCTTAGGGTATGGGCTAGGGTTAGGGTTAGGGTAAGGGTTAGGGTTAGGGTTAGTGTTAGGGTTAGGGTTAGGGTTAGGATTTGGGTTAGGGTCAGGGTAGGGTTAGGGTTAGGGTTAGGGTTTGGGTTAGGGGTAGTGTTAGGTTTTGGGTTAGGGATAGGGTTAGGGTTAGGGTTATTGTTAGGTTTCGTGTTAGTGTTTGGGCTTGGGTTAGGGTTAGGTTTAGGGTTAGGGTTAGGGTTAGGGTTAGGATTTGGCTTAGAGTTAGCGTTAGGTTTAGGGTTTGGGTTAGGGCTTGGCGATAGGATAGGGTTAGGGTTAGGGTTAGGGTTAGGGTTTGGGCTTGGGTTAGGGTTAGTGTTAGCTTTAGGATTAGAGTTAGGGTTAGTGTTAGGATTAGGGTTTGGTTTTGGGTTAGAGTTAGGTTTAGGGTTAGGGTTTGGGTTAGGGTTTGGGTTAGGTTTAAGGTTAGGGTTAGGGTTTGTGTTTGGGTTAGGATTAGTGTTAGGGTTTGGGTTAGGGTTAGGGTTAGGGTTAGGGTTTAGGGTTTAGGGTTAGGGTTCTGGTTAGGGTTAGTGTTAGGGTTACGGTTTGGGTTAGGATTTGGGTAAGGGTTAAGGTTAGCGTTAGGGTTAGGGGTTAGGGTTAGGGTTAGGGTTAGTGTTCGGGTTAGGGTTAGGGTTAGGGTTAGTGTTACGGTTAGGGTTTGAGTTAGGGTTAGTGATAGTGTTAGGATTAGTGTTAGGGTTTGGGTTAGGGTTAGATTTGGGGTTAGGGTCAGGGTTAGGTTTTGTGTTAGGGTTCGGTTAGGGTTAGTGTTAGGGTTAGGGTTTGGGTTAGTGTTAGGGTTAGGGTTAGGATTAGGGTTTTGCTTAGGGTTAGGGTTACGGTTAGGGTTAGGTTTAGGGTTTGCGTTAGGGTTATCGTTCGGATTAGGGTTTGGGTTTGGGTTGGGTTTATGGTTAGGTTTAGTGTTATTGCTAGGGTTTGGGTTAGGGTTATGGTTAGTGTTAGGATTAGGGTTTGCGTTAGGGTTTGGGTTAGGGTTAGGTTTAGAGTTTGGGTTAGCGTTAATTTTAGGTTTTGGGTTAGGGTTGGGGTTAGGGTTAGGATTAAAGTTAGAGTTAGGGTTTGGGTTTAAATTTAGGGTTAGTTTTAGTGTTAGGGTTTGGTTTGTGTTAGGTTAGGGTTAAGGTTATGGTTAGGGTTACGGTTTGGGTTAGGGTTAGGGTTCGGTTTAGGGTTAGTGTTTGGGCTTGGGTTAGGGTTAGGGTTAGGATTTGGGTTAGGGTCAGGGTTATGGTTAGGGTTAGGGTTAGGGTTTTGGTTAGTGTTATGATTATGGTTAGGGTTAGGATTACGGTTAGTGTTAGGGTTAGGGTTTGGGTTAGGGTTAGGGTTAGGGTTAGAGTTACGGTTAGGGCTATGCGATAGGGATAGGGTTAGGGTTAGGGTTAGATGTAGAATTAGAGTTAGGGTTAAGTTTTGGTTTAGGGTTAGGGTTAAGGTTTGGGTTTGGGTTTGGGTTAGGGTTAGGTTTAGTTTTAGGTTTAGGGGATAGGTTTAGGGTTTGTTTTTGTTTAGGTTTAGGTATAGGGTTAGGGTTACGGTTAGGGTTTGGTTTCGGGTTAGTTTTAGAGTTTGGGTTAGGGTTAGGATTAGGGTTAGGGTTAGGGTAGGGTTAGGGTTTGGGTTAGGTTAGGTTTAGGTTTAGGTTTAGGGATTGGGTTAGGGTTAGATTTGGGTTTAGGGTCAGGGTTAGGTTTTGGGTTAGGGTTGGGTTAGGGTTAGGGTTAGGGTTAGGGTTTAGGTTAGGGTTAGGGTTAGGTTTAGGGTTATCGTTAGGGTTGGAGTTTGTGTTTGGGTTAGAGTAAGGTATAGGGTTAGGGTTTGGGTTAGGTTTAGGGATATTGTTAGGGTTTGGGTTAGGTTTTGGGTTAAGGTTAAGGTTAGGGTTAGGGTTAGGGGTTAGGTTTAGGGTTAGGGTTAGGGTTTGGGTTAGGGTTAGCGTTAGGGTTAGGGTTAGGTTTAGTGTTACATTTAGGGTTTGGGGTAGGGTTAGGTTTAGGGTTAGGGTTAGGGTTAGGGTTTGTGTTAGGGTTAGGGTTAGGGTTAGGGTTTGGTTTCGGGTTAGGGTTAGGTTTATGGTTAGTGTTTGGCCTTGGGTTAGTGTTAGGTTTAGGGTTAGGGTTAGAGTTAGGGTTAGGGTTTGGCTTAGGGTTAGGGTTAGGGTTACTGCGAGGCGATCGGAATAGGGTTAGGGTTATGGTTGGGGCTAGGGTTTGGGCTTGGGTAAGGGTTAGTGTTAGGGTTAGGATTAGGGTTAGGTTTAGTGTTAGGATTAGGGTTTGGGTTTCGGTTAGTTTTGGGGTTAGGGTTACGGTTTGGGTTAGTCTTAGGGTATGGGATAGGGTTAGGGTTAGGGTAAGGGTTAGGGTTAGGGTTAGTGTTAGGGTTAGGGTTAGGGTTAGGATTTGGGTTAGGGTCAGGGTAGGGTTAGGGTTAGGGTTAGGGTTTGGGTTAGGGTTAGTGTTAGGTTTTGAGTTAGGGTTAGGGTTAGGGTTAGGGTTATTGTTAGGTTTAGTGTTAGTGTTTGGGCTTGGGTTAGGGTTAGGTTTAGGGTTAGGGTTAGGGTTAGGGTTAGGATGTGGCTTAGAGTTAGCGTTAGGTTTAGGGTTTGGGTTAGGGCTTGGCGATAGGATAGGGTTAGGGTTAGGGTTAGGGTTAGGGTTTGGGCTTGGGTTAGGGTTAGTGTTAGGCTTAGGATTAGAGTTAGGGTTAGTGTTAGGATTAGGGTTTGGTTTTGGGTTAGAGTTAGGTTTAGGGTTAGGGTTTGGGTTAGTGTTAGGGTTTGGGATAGGATTAGGGTTAGGGTAAGGGTTAGGGTTAGGGTTTGTGTTAGGGTTAGGGTTAGGGTTAGTATTAGGATTAGGTTTTGGGTTAGTGTTAGGGTTACGGTTAGGGTTAAGGTTTGGTTTAGCGTTAGGGTTGGCGTTTGGGTTTGGGTTAGGGTTAGGGCTGGGGTTAGGGTTTGGGTTAGGGTTAGTATTAGGGTTAGGGGATAGGGTTAGGGTTAGGTTTAGGATTTGGGTTAGGGTCAGGGTAGGGTTAGCGTTAGGGTTAGGGTTTGGGTTAGGGTTAGTGTTAGGGTTTGGGTTTGATTTAGGGTTAGGGTTAGGGTTAGGGTTTGGGTTAGGGTTAGGGTTAGGGTTAGTGTGTGGGTTTGGGTTAGGTTTAGGCTTAGGGTTAGGATTAGGGTAAGTGTTAGGTTTAGGGTTTAGGGTTAGGGTTAGTGTTAGGGTTAGGGTTAGGGTTTCGTTTATGGTTAGGTTTGGTGTTAGGGATTGGGTTAGTGTTAGGTTTAGGGTTAGGGTTAGGGTTAGGGTTAGGATTAGGGTTAAGGTCAGTGTTTGTGTTTGGGTTTGGGTTAGATTTAGGGTTAGGATAAGGTTAGGGTTAGGGTTAGGGTTAGGGTTAGGGATAGGGTTAGGTTTTGGGTTAGGGTTAGAGTTAGGGTTTGTGTTTGGGTTAGGTTTAGGTATAGGGTTAGGGTTGGGTTAGGATTACGTTTAGGGTTTGCGTTAGAGTTAGAGTAAGGTATAGGGTTAGGGTTTGGGTTAGGTAAAGAGTTAGGGTTAGGGTTAGGGTTAGGTTTAGGTTTAGGGTTAGGGTTAGGGTTAGGGTTAGGGGTTAGGGATTAGCCTTATGGGTAGGATATGGGTTAGGTTTAGGGTTTGGTTTTGGGTTTGGGTCAGGTTCAGGTTTAGGGTTAGGGTTTGGGGTTCGGTTACGGTTATGGTTAGGGTTACGGTTAGGTTTACGGTTTTGTTTGGGGTAGAGTTAGTGTTAGGGTTATGGTTAGGTTTAGGTTTTGGGTTAGGGTTAGGGTTAGGGTTAGGGTTTGGGTTAGGGTTTGGGTTAGGTTTAAGGTTAGGGTTAGGGTTTGTGTTTGGGTTAGGATTAGTGTTAGGGTTTGGGTTAGGGTTAGGGTTAGGGTTTAGGGTTTAGGGTTAGGGTTCTGGTTAGGGTTAGTGTTAGGGTTAGGGTTTGGGTTAGGATTTGGGTAAGGGTTAAGGTTAGCGTTAGGGTTAGGGGTTAGGGTTAGGGTTAGGGTTAGTGTTCGGGTTAGGGTTAGGGTTAGGGTTAGTGTTACGGTTAGGGTTTGAGTTAGGGTTAGTGATAGTGTTAGGATTAGGGTTAGGGTTTGGGTTAGGGTTAGATTTGGGGTTAGGGTCAGGGTTAGGTTTTGTGTTAGGGTTCGGTTAGGGTTAGTGTTAGGGTTAGGGTTTGGGTTAGTGTTAGGGTTAGGGTTAGGATTAGGGTTTTGCTTAGGGTTAGGGTTACGGTTAGGGTTAGGTTTAGGGTTTGGGTTAGGGTTATCGTTCGGATTAGGGTTTGGGTTTGGGTTGGGTTTATGGTTAGGTTTAGTGTTATTGCTAGGGTTTGGGTTAGGGTTATGGTTAGTGTTAGGATTAGGGTTTGCGTTAGGGTTTGGGTTAGGGTTAGGTTTAGAGTTTGGGTTAGCGTTAATTTTAGGTTTTGGGTTAGGGTTGGGGTTAGGGTTAGGATTAAAGTTAGAGTTAGGGTTTGGGTTTAAATTTAGGGTTAGTTTTAGTGTTAGGGTTTGGTTTGTGTTAGGTTAGGGTTAAGGTTATGGTTAGGGTTACGGTTTGGGTTAGGGTTAGGGTTCGGTTTAGGGTTAGTGTTTGGGCTTGGGTTAGGGTTAGGGTTAGGATTTGGGTTAGGGTCAGGGTTATGGTTAGGGTTAGGGTTAGGGTTTTGGTTAGTGTTATGATTATGGTTAGGGTTAGGATTACGGTTAGTGTTAGGGTTAGGGTTTGGGTTAGGGTTAGGGTTAGGGTTAGAGTTACGGTTAGGGCTATGCGATAGGGATAGTGTTAGGGTTAGGGTTAGATGTAGAATTAGAGTTAGGGTTAAGTTTTGGTTTAGGGTTAGGGTTAAGGTTTGGGTTTGGGTTTGGGTTAGGGTTAGGTTTAGTTTTAGGTTTAGGGGATAGGTTTAGGGTTTGTTTTTGTTTAGGTTTAGGTATAGGGTTAGGGTTACGGTTAGGGTTTGGTTTCGGGTTAGTTTTAGAGTTTGGGTTAGGGTTAGGATTAGGGTTAGGGTTAGGGTTAGGGTTAGGGTTAGGGTTTGGGTTAGGTTAGGTTTAGGGTTAGGTTTAGGGATTGGGTTAGGGTTAGATTTGGGTTTAGGGTCAGGGTTAGGTTTTGGGTTAGGGTTGGGTTAGGGTTAGGGTTAGGGTTAGGGTTTAGGTTAGGGTTAGGGTTAGGTTTAGGGTTATCGTTAGGGTTGGAGTTTGTGTTTGGGTTAGAGTAAGGTATAGGGTTAGGGTTTGGGTTAGGTTTAGGGATATTGTTAGGGTTTGGGTTAGGTTTTGTGTTAAGGTTAAGGTTAGGGTT
>CM069533.1:235000-242500 GCA_035773235.1 Eospalax fontanierii | reverse complement strand
TTAGGGTTTGGGTTTCGGTTCGGGTTAGATTTAGGGTTAGGGTTAGGGTTAGTTTTAGTTTTTGGGTTAGGTTTTATGTTGGGGTTGGGGTAAGGGTTTGGTTTGGGTTAGGGTTAGTGTTACGGATAGGGTACGGGTTCGGTTTTGGGTTAGGGTTAGGTTTAGGGTTAGGTTAGAGGTTGTTTGAGGATTAGGGTTAGGGTTAGGATTAGAGATAGGCTTTGTTTTGGGATAGGGTTTGGGTTAGGGTTACGGTTAGGGTTATGGTTATGGTTAGGGTTTGGGTTAGGGTTAGGTTTTGTGTTCGGTTAGGGTTAGGGTTAGGGTTAAGGTGAGGTTTAGGGTTCGGGGTAGGTTTAGGGTTAGTGTTAGGGTTAGGGTTAGGATTTGGGTTAGGTTTAGGGTTAGGGTTAGGGTTAGGGTTAGGGTTAGGATTAGGTTTAGTGTTAGTGTTTGGGCTGGGTTAGGGTTAGGTTTAGGATTAGGGTTAGGGTTAGTGTTAGGGTTAGGGTTTGGCTTAGAGTTGGGGTTAGGGTTAGGGTTAGGGTTAGGATTAGGGCTAGGCGATATGGATAGGGTTAGGGTTAGGTTTAGGGATAGGGTTAGGGTTTGTGTTAGGGTTAGGGTTAGGGTTAGGGTTACTGTTACATTTAGGGTTTGGGGTAGGGTTAGGTTTAGGTTTAGGGTTAGGGTTAGGGTTTGTGTTAGGGTTAGTGTTACGGTTAGGGTTTGGTTTCGGGTTAGGGTTAGGTTTATGGTTAGTGTTTGGCCTTGGGTTAGGGTTAGGTTTAGGGTTAGGGTTAGAGTTAGGGTTAGGGTTTGGCTTAGGGTTAGGGTTAGGGTTAGTGCGAGGCGATCGGGATAGGGTTAGGGTTATGGTTGGGGTTAGGGTTTGGGCTTGGGTTAGGGTTAGTGTTAGGGTTAGGATTAGGGTTAGGTTTAGTGTTAGGATTAGGGATTGGGTTTGGGTTAGGGTTAGGGATAGGGTTAGGGTTTGGGTTAGTGTTAGGGTTAGGGTTTGGGTTAGGGTTAGGGTTAGGTTTAGGTTTAGGGTTAGGCTTAGGGTTAGGGTTAGGGGTTAGGGATTAGCCTTATGGGTAGGATAAGGGTTAGGTTTAGAGTTTGGGGTTGGGTTTGGGTCAGGTTCAGGTTTAGGGTTAGGGTTTGGGTTTGGGTTACGGTTATGGTTACGGTTACGGTTAGGGTTAGGGTTTTGTTTGGGTTAGAGTTAGTGTTAGGGTTATGGTTAGGTTTAGGTTTTGGGTTAGGGTTAGGGTTAGGGTTAGGGTTTGGGTTAGGTTTAAGGTTAGGGTTACGGTTTGGGTTTGGGTTAGGATTAGTGTTAGGGTTTGGGTTAGGGTTAGGGTTAGGGTTAGGGTTTAGGGTTTAGGGTTAGGGTTCGGGTTAGGGTTAGGGTTAGGGTTAGGGTTTGGTTTAGGATTTGGGTTAGGGTTAAGTTTAGGGTTAGGGTTAGGGTTAGAGTTAGGGTTTGGGTTAGGATTTGGGTTATGGTTAAGGTTAGCGTTAGGGTTAGGGGTTAGGGTTAGGGTTAGGGTTAGTGTTCGGTTAGGGTTAGGGTTAGGGTTAGTGTTACGGTTAGGGTTTGAGTTAGGGTTAGTGATAGTGTTAGGGTTAGGGTTAGGGTTTGGGTTAGGGTTAGATTTGGGGTTAGGGTCAGGGTTAGGTTTTGTGTTAGGGTTCGGTTAGGGTTAGTGTTAGGATTAGGGTTTGGGTTAGTGTTAGGGTTAGGGTTAGGATTAGGTTTGCGGTTAGGATTAGGGTTTTGCTTAGGGTTAGGGTTACGGTTAGGGTTAGGTTTAGGGTTTGGGTTAGGGTTATCGTTCGGATTAGGGTTTGGGTTTGGGTTGGGTTTATGGTTAGGTTTAGTGTTATTGCTAGGGTTTGGGTTAGGGTTATGGTTAGTGTTAGGATTAGGGTTTGCGTTAGGGTTTGGGTTAGGGTTAGGTTTAGGGTTTGGGTTAGGGTTAATTTTAGGTTTTGGGTTAGGGTTGGGGTTAGGGTTAGGATTAAAGTTAGAGTTAGGGTTTGGGTTTAAATTTAGGGTTAGTTTTAGGGTTAGGGTTTGGTTTGTGTTAGGGTTAAGGTTATGGTTAGGGTTACGGTTAGGGTTAGGGTTAGGGTTAGGTTTAGGGTTAGTGTTTGGGCTTGGGTTAGGGTTAGGGTTAGGATTTGTGTTAGGGTCAGGGTTATGGTTAGGGTTAGGGTTAGGGTTTTGGTTAGTGTTATGATTATGGTTAGGGTTAGGATTACGGTTAGTGTTAGGGTTAGGGTTTGGGTTAGGGTTAGCGTTAGGGTTAGAGTTACGGTTATGGCTATGCGATAGGGATAGGGTTAGGGTTAGGGTTAGATTTAGAATTAGAGTTAGGGTTAAGGTTTGGTTTAGGGTTAGGGTTAAGGTTTGGGTTTGGGTTTGTGTTAGGGTTAGGTTTAGTTTTAGGGTTAGGGGTTAGGTTTAGGGTTTGTTTTTGTTTAGGGTTAGGTATAGGGTTAGGGTTAGGGTTACGGTTAGGGTTTGGTTTCGGGTTAGTTTTAGAGTTTGGGTTAGGGTTAGGATTAGGGTTAGGGTTAGGGTTAGGGTTTGGGTTAGGTTAGGTTTAGGGTTAGGGTTATGGGTTGGGTTAGGGTTAGATTTGGTTTTAGGGTCAGGGTTAGGTTTTGGGTTAGGGTCGGGTTAGGGTTAGGGTTAGGGTTAGGGTTTAGGTTAGGGTTAGGGTTAGGTTTAGGGTTAGCGTTAGGGTTGGAGTTTGGGTTTGGGTTAGGTTTACGTTTAAGTTTTGGGTTAGGCTTAGGGTTAGGACTAGGGTTAGGATTTGGTTTGGGTTAGGGTTAATGTTACGGATAGGGTAAGGGTTAGTTTTGGGGTTAAGGTTAGGTTTAGGGTTACTGTTAGAGGTTGGATTAGGGTCAGCGTTAGGGTTAGGGTTAGGGTTAGGTATTGGTTTGGGGTAAGGTTAGTGTTAGGGTTAGGGATAGGGTTAGGTTAGAGTTAGGGTTAGGGTTTGGGTTAGGGTGTAGTTTTGGGTTAGGGTTAGGGTTAGGGTTAGTTTTAGGGCTTGGGTTAGGGTTAGGGTTAGGGTTAGGGCTTGGGTTAAGGTTAGGTTTAGGGTTTGGGTTAGGCTTAGGGTTAGGGTTTGGGTTTGTTTTAGGTTTAGGCTTAGGGTTATGGTTAGGGTTATATTTAGGGTTAGGGTTTGGGTTTGGGTTAGAGTAAGGTATAGGGTTAGGGTTTGGTTTAGGTTTAGGGATATTGTTAGGGTTTGGGTTAGGTTTTGGGTTAGGGTTAAGGTTAGGGTTAGGGTTAGGCTTAGGGTTAGGGTTAGGGTTAGTGTTACATTTAGGGTTTGGGGTAGGGTTAGGTTTAGGGTTAGGGTTAGGGTTAGGGTTTGTGTTAGGGTTAGGGTTAGGGTTAGGGTTTGGTTTCGGGTTAGGGTTAGGTTTATGGTTAGTGTTTGGCCTTGGGTTAGGGTTAGGTTTAGGGTTAGGGTTAGAGTTAGTGTTAGGGTTTGGCTTAGGGTTAGGGTTAGGGTTAGTGCGAGGCGATCGGGATAGGGTTAGGGTTATGGTTGGGGCTAGGGTTTGGGCTTGGGTTAGGGTTAGTGTTAGGGTTAGGATTAGGGTAAGGTTTAGTGTTAGGATTAGGGTTTGGGTTTCGGTTAGTTTTGGGGTTAGGGTTAGAGTTTGGGTTAGTGTTATGGTATGGGATAGGGTTAGGGTTAGGGTAAGGGTTAGGGTTAGGGTTAGGGTTAGGATTTGGGTTAGGGTCAGGGTAGGGTTAGGGTTAGGGGTAGGGTTTGGGTTAGGGTTAGTGTTAGGGTTTGGGTTACGGTTAGGGTTAGGGTTAGGGTTATTGTTAGGTTTAGTGTTAGTGTTTGGGCTTGGGTTAGGGTTAGGTTTAGGGTTAGGGTTAGGGTTAGGGTTAGGGTTTGGCTTAGAGTTAGCGTTAGGTTTACGGTTAGGGTTAGGGCTTGGCGATAGGGATAGGGTTAGGGTTAGTGTTAGGGTTAGGGTTTGGGCTTGGGTTAGGGTTAGTGTTAGGTTTAGGATTACAGTTAGGGTTAGTGTTAGGATTAGGGTTTGGTTTTGGGTTAGAGTTAGGTTTAGGGTTAGGGTTTGGGTTAGTGTTAGGGTTTGGGATAGGATTAGGGTTAGGGTAAGGGTTAGGGTTAGGGTTAGGGTTAGGGTTAGTATTAGGATTAGGGTTTGGGTTAGTGTTAGGGTTATGGTTAGGGTTAAGGTTTGGTTTAGCGTTAGGGTTGGAGTTTGGGTTTGGGTTAGGGTTAGGGCTGGGGTTAGGGTTTGGGTTAGGGTTAGGATTAGGGTTAGGGGATAGGGTTAGGGTTAGGTTTAGGATTTGGGTTAGGGTCAGGGTAGGGTTAGGGTTAGGTTTAGGGTTAGGGTTAATGTTAGGGTTTGGGTTTGATTTAGGGTTAGGTTTAGGCTTAGGGTTAGGGTTAGGGTAAGTGTTAGGTTTAGGGTTTAGGGTTAGGGTTAGTGTTAGGGTTAGGGTTAGGGTTTCGTTTATGGTCAGGTTTGGTGTTAGGGATTGGGTTAGTGTTAGGTTTAGGGTTAGGGTTCGGGTTAGGGTTAGGATTAGGGTTAAGGTCAGTGTTTGTGTTTGGGTTCGGGTTAGATTTAGGGTTAGCGTAAGGTTAGGGTTCGGCTTAGCGTTTGGTTAGGTTTAGGGTTAGGGTTAGGTTTAGGGTTAGGGTTTGGGTTAGGTTTAGGGTTAGAGTTAGGGTTAGGGTTAGGGTTAGGTTTAGGTTTAGTTTTGGGTTAGGGTTAGGTTAAGGGTTTGGTTTTGAGTTAGGGTTAGGGTTAGGGTTAAGGTTTGGATTTGGGTTCGGATTATCGTTAGGGTTAGGGTGAGGTTTAGGGTTTGGGTTTGCGTTAGGTTTAGGGTTAGGGTTAGGGTTAGGGTTTGGTTTAGGATTAGGGTTAGGGTTAGGGTTAGGGTTAGGGTTTCGGTTAGGGTTAGGATTAGGGTTAGGGTTTGGGCAAGTGTTAGGGTTAGGGTTAGCGTTAAGGTTTGGGTTAGGGTTAGCGTTTGTGTTAGGTTAGGGTTAGGGTTAAGATTAAGTTTAGGTTTAGAGTTTGGGATAGGTTTAGGTTTAGGTTTAGGGTTAGGGTTAGGGTTTGGGTTAGGTTTAGGATTAGCGTTAGGGTTAGGGTTTGGGTTATGGTTAGGGTGAGGTTTAGTGTTAGTGTTTGGGCTTGTGTTAGGTTTAGGTTTAGGTTTAGGGTTAGGGTTAGGGTTAAGTTTTGGGTTTGGGTTAGAGTTGGGGTTAGAGTTAGGGTTTTGTTTACTGTTAGGTTTAGGGTTAGGGTTGGGGATCGTTTTAGGGTTAGGGTTAGGGTTAGGGTTAGGTTTAGGATTAGGGTTAGGGTTAGGGCTAGGCGATATGGATAGGGTTAGGGTTAGGGTTAGGAATAGGGTTTGGGCTTGGGTTAGGGTTAGTATTAGTTTTAGGATTATAGTTAGGGTTAGTGTTAGGATTAGCGTTTGGGTTTGGGTTAGAGTTAGGTTTAGGGTTAGGGTTTGGGTTAGTGTTAGGGTTTGTGTTAGGGTTAGGGTTAGGGTTAGGGTTAGTATTAGGATTAGGGTTTGGGTTCGTGTTAGGGTTACGGTTAGGGTTAGGTTTAGATTTAGTTTTGGGTTAGGGTTAGGTTAAGGGTTTGATTTTGAGTTTGGGTTAGGGTTAAGGTTTGGATTTGGGTTCGGATTGTCGTTAGGGTTAGGGTTAGGTTTAGGGTTTGAGTTTGCGTTAGGGTTAGGGTTAGGGTTATGTTTAGGGTTAGGGTTAGGCTTAGGGTTTGGTTTAGAATTAGGGTTAGGGTTAGGGTTATGGAATAGGGTTAGGGTTAGGGTTAGGGTTAGTTTTAGGGCTTGGGTTAGAGTTAGGGTTAGGGTTCGGGTTGGGTTAGGGTTAGGGTTAGGGTTTGGCTTAGAGTTAGGGTTAGGGTTAAGGTAATGGTTAGGGTTAGGGCTAGGCAATAGGGATAGGGTTAGGGTTAGGGTTAGGGTTAGGGTTTGGGCTTGGGTTAGGGTTAGTGTTAGGTTTAGGATTACAGTTAGGTTTAGTGTTAGGATTAGGGTTTGGGTTTGGGTTAGAGTTAGATTTAGGGTTAGGGTTTGGGTTAGTGTTAGGGTTTGGGATAGGATTAGGGTTAGGGTAAGGGTTAGGGTTAGGGTTTGTGTTAGGGTTAGGGTTAGGGTTAGGGTTAGGGTTAGTGTTAGGATTAGGGTTTAGGTTAGTGTTACGGTTACGGTTAGGATTAAGGTTTGGGTTAGCGTTAGGGTTGGAGTTTGGGTTTGGGTTAGGGTTAGGGTTGGGGTTAGGGTTTGGGTTAAGTTAGGATTAGGGTTAGGATTAGGGTTAGGGGATAGGGTTAGGGTTTCGGTTAGGATTTGGGTTAGGGCTAGGGTAGGGTTAGGGTTAGGGTTAGGGTTATGGTTATGTTTAGGGTTAGGATTAGGGTTCGAGTTAGGGTTAGGGTTTGGGTTAGGTTTAGTGTTAGGATTTGGGTTGATTTAGGGTTAGGATTAGGGTTAGGGTTAGTGTTTGGGTTTGGGTTAGTGTTAGGGTCAGGTTTAGGGTGGGGGTTTGGGTTAGGGTTAGGCTTAGGGTTAGGTTTAGGGTAAGTATTAGGTTTAGGATTAAGGTTTAGGGTTACGGTTAGGGTTAGGGTTAGGGTTTCGTTTATGCTTAGGTTTGGTGTTAGGGATTGGGTTAGTGGTAGGTTTAGGGTTAGGGTTAGGGTTAGGGTTAGGATTAGGGTTAAGGTTAGTGTTTGGTTTTGGGTTCGGGTTAGATTTAGGGTTAGGGTAAGGTTAGGGTTAGGGTTAGGGTTTGGGTTAGGTTTAGGGTTACGGTTAGTGTTAGGGTTAGGGTTTGGGTTAGGGTTAGGGTTAGGGTTAGGGTTAGGGTTAGGTTTAGGTTTAGTTTTGGGTTAGGGTTAGTTTAAGGGTTTGGTTTTGAGTTAGGGTTAGGGTTAAGGTTTAGATTTGGGTTCGGATTATCGTTAAGGTTAGAGTTAGGGTTAGGGTTTGGGTTTGCGATAGGGTTAGTGTTAGGGTTAGGGTTAGGTTTAGGGTTAGTGTTAGGGTTAGGGTTAGGTTTTGGGTTAGGTTTAGAGTTAGAGTTAGGGTTAGGGTTGGGGTTTGGGTTAGGGTTAGGATTAGGGTTAGGGGTTAGGGGTTAGGGTTAGTTTTAGGGTTAGGGTTAGGGTTAGGGTTAGGGTTAGGTTTTGGCTTAGGTTTAGAGTTAGGGTTAGGGTTAGGGTTTGGTTTGGGTTAGGGTTAGTGTTACGGATACGGTAAGGGTTAGGTTTTGGGTTATGGTTAGTTTTAGTGTTAGGTTAGATGTTGTTTGAGGATTAGGGTTAGGTTTAGGATTAGAGTTAGGGTTTGGTTTGGGATAGGGTTAGTGTTAGGGTTCGGGATAGGGTTTGGGTTAGGGTTACGGTTAGGTTTAGGTTTAG
>CM069533.1:197500-222500 GCA_035773235.1 Eospalax fontanierii | reverse complement strand
GTTTTGAGTTAGGGTTAGGGTTAGGGTTAAGGTTTGGATTTGGGTGCGGATTATCGTTATGGTTAGGGTTAGGGTTAGGGTTAGGGGTAGGGTTAGGGTTAGGGTTAGGTTTAGGGTTAGGGTTTGGGTTAGCGTTAGGCTTGGATTTTGGGTTTGGGTTAGGGTTCGGGTTAGGGTTGGGGTTTGGGTTAGGGTTAGGATTAGGGTTAGGCTTAGGGTTTGGGTTTGGGTTAGGGTTAGGGTTAGGGTTAGGGTTTGGGTTAGTTTTAGGGTTTTGGATCGGGTTAGGGTTAGTGTAAGGGTTATTGTTAGGGTTTGTGTTAGGGTTAGGTTTAGGTTTAGGGTTAGGGTTAGGGTTAGGATTATGGTTATGGTTATGTGTATGATTAGGGTTCGTGTTCGGGTTCGGGTTAGGGTTAGAGTTAGGGTTAGGGTTAGGATTAGGGTTAAGGTTAGGGTTTGGGTTTCGGTTCGGGTTAGATTTAGGGTTAGGGTTAGGGTTAGGTTTAGGTTTTGGGTTAGGTTTAAAGCTAGGGTTAGGGTTAGGGTTTGGTTTGGGTTAGGGTTAGTGTTACGGATAGGGTACGGGTTCGGTTTTGGGTTAGGGTTAGGTTTAGGGTTAGGTTAGAGGTTGTTTGAGGATTAGGGTTAGGGTTAGGATTAGAGATAGGCTTTGTTTTGGGATAGGGTTTGGGTTAGGGTTACGGTTAGGGTTATGGTTATGGTTAGGGTTTGGGTTAGGGTTAGGTTTTGTGTTCGGTTAGGGTTAGGGTTAGGGTTAAGGTGAGGTTTAGGGTTCGGGGTAGGTTTAGGGTTAGTGTTAGGGTTAGGGTTAGGATTTGGGTTAGGTTTAGGGTTAGGGTTAGGGTTAGGGTTAGGGTTAGGATTAGGTTTAGTGTTAGTGTTTGGGCTGGGTTAGGGTTAGGTTTAGGATTAGGGTTAGGGTTAGTGTTAGGGTTAGGGTTTGGCTTAGAGTTGGGGTTAGGGTTAGGGTTAGGGTTAGGATTAGGGCTAGGCGATATGGATAGGGTTAGGGTTAGGTTTAGGGATAGGGTTTGGGGTTGGGTTAGGGTTAGTGTTAGTTTTAGGATTAGAGTTAGGGTTAGTGTTAGGATTCGCTTTTGGGTTTGGGTTAGAGGTAGGTTTAGGGTTAGTGTTTGGGTTAGTGTTAGGGTTTGTGTTAGGGTTAGGGTTAGGGTTAGGGTTAGGGTTAGGGTTAGTATTAGGATTAGGGTTTGGGTTAGTGTTAGGGTTACGGTTAGGGTTAGGTTTAGATTTAGTTTTGGGTTAGGGTTAGGTTAAGGGTTTGATTTTGAGTTAGGGTTGGGGCTAGCATTGGGTTTAGGGTTAGAGTTAGGCTTAGGGTTAGGTTTAGGGTTAGGCTTAGGGTTAGGCTCTCGGCCAGGGCTCTCATTAGGGATAGGGCTTGGGCAAGTGTTAGGATTAGGGTTAGGGTTAGCGTTTGGGTTAGGGTTAGGGTTAGGTTTAGGGTTAGGGGATAGGGTTAGGGTTAGGTTTAGGGTTAGTTTTAGGGCTTGGGTTAGAGTTAGGGTTTGGGTTAGGGTTAGTGTTAGGATTAGGGTTTGGGTTTGGGTTAGGGTTAGGGTTAGGGTTAGGGTTTGGGTTAGTTTTAGGGTTTTGGATAGGGTTAGGGTTAGGGTAAGGGTTATTGTTAGGGTTTGTGTTAGGGTTAGTGTTAGGGTTAGGGTTAGGGTTAGGGTTAGGGTTAGGGTTAGGGTTACTGTTAGGATTAGGGTTTGGGTTAGGGTTGGAGTTAGGGTTAGGGTTAGGCTTAGGTTTAGGTTTAGGGTTTGGGTTAGCGTTAGGCTTGGATTTTGGGTTTGGGTTAGGGTTAGGGTTAGGGTTGGAGTTTGGGTTAGGGTTAGGATTAGGGTTTGGTTTAGGGTTAGGGGTTAGGGTTAGGGTTAGGGTTAGGGTTAGTTTTAGGGCTTGGGTTAGAGTTAGGGTTAGGGTTAGGTTTAGGGTTAGTGTTAGGATTAGGGTTTGGGTTTGGGTTAGGGTTAGGGTTAGGGTTAGGGTTTGGGTTAGTTTTAGGGTTTTGGATAGGGTTAGGGTTAGTGTAAGGGTTATTGTTAGGGTTTGTGTTAGGGTTAGGTTTAGGTTTAGGGTTAGGGTTAGGGTTAGGATTATGGTTATGGTTATGTGTATGATTAGGGTTCGTGTTCGGGTTCGGGTTAGGGTTAGAGTTAGGGTTAGGGTTAGGATTAGGGTTAAGGTTAGGGTTTGGGTTTGGGTTCGGGTTAGATTTAGGGTTAGGGTTAGGGTTAGGTTTAGGTTTTGGGTTAGGTTTAGAGTTAGGTTTAGGGTTAGGGTTTGGTTTGGGTTAGGGTTAGTGTTACGGATAGGGTACGGGTTCGGTTTTTGGTTAGGGTTAGGTTTAGGGTTAGGTTAGAGGTTGTTTGAGGATTAGGGTTAGGGTTAGGATTAGAGTTAGGCTTTGTTTTGGGATAGGGTTAGTGTTAGGGTTCGGGATAGGGTTTGGGTTAGGTTACGGTTAGGGTTAGGGTTATGGTTAGGTTTTGGGTTAGGGTTAGGTTTTGTGTTAGGTTAGGGTTAGGGTTAGGGTTAAGGTGAGGTTTAGGGTTCGGGGTAGGTTTAGGGTTAGTGTTAGGGTTAGGGTTAGGGTTTGGGTTAGGTTTAGGGTTAGGGTTAGGGTTAGGGTTAGGGTTAGGGTTAGGTTTAGTGTTAGTGTTTGGCTGGGTTAGGGTTAGGTTTAGGGTTAGGGTTAGGGTCAGTGTTAGGGTTAGGGTTTGGCTTAGAGTTGGGGTTAGGGTTAGGTTTAGGGTTAGGGTTAGGGCTAGGCGATATGGATAGGGTTAGGGTTAGGGTTAGGGATAGGGTTTGGGCTTGGGTTAGGGTTAGTGTTAGTTTTAGGATTAGAGTTAGGGTTAGTGTTAGGATTAGCGTTTGGTTTTGGGTTAGAGTTAGGTTTAGGGTTAGGGTTTGGGTTAGTGTTAGGGTTTGTGTTAGGGTTAGGGTTAGGGTTAGGGTTAGGGTTACGGTTAGGGTTAGTATTAGGATTAGGGTTTGGGTTAGTGTTAGGGTTACGGTTAGGGTTAGGTTTAGATTTAGTTTTGGGTTAGGGTTAGGTTAAGGGTTTGATTTTGAGGTAGGGTTAGGGTTAAGGTTTCGATTTGGGTTCGGATTATCGTTAGGGTTAGGGTTAGGGTTAGGGTTAGGGTTAGGGTTTGGGTTTGCTTTAGCTTTAGGGTTAGGGTTATGTTTAGGGTTAGGGTTAGGCTTAGTGTTTGGTTTAGTGTTAGGGTTAGGGTTAGGGTTTCGGTTAGGGTTAGTATAAGGGTTAGGGTTTGGGCAATTGTTAGGATTAGAGTTAGGGTTAGGGTTTGGGTTAGGGTTAGGTTTAGGGGATAGGGTTAGGGTTAGGGTTAGGGTTAGTTTTAGGGCTTGGGTTAGAGTTAGTGTTAGGGTTAGGTTTAGGGTTAGTGTTAGAATTAGGGTTTGGGTTTGGGTTAGGGTTAGGGTTAGGGTTAGGTTTTCGGTTAGTTTTAGGGTTTTGAAAAGGGTTAGGGTTAGGGTAAGGGTTATTGTTAGGGTTTGTGTTAGTGTTAGGTTTAGGTTAGGGTTTGGGTTAGAGTTAGGGTTAGGGTTACTGTTAGGATAAGGGTTTGGGTTAGGGTTAGGTTTAGGGTTAGGGTTACGGTTAGGGTTAGGGTTAGGTTTAGGTTTAGGGTTTGGGTTAGCATTAGGCCTGGATTTTGGGTTTGGTTTAGGGTTAGGGTTAGGGTTGGGGTTTGGGTTAGGTTTGGAGTTAGGGTTAGGTTTAGGGTTAGGCGTTAGGGTTAGGGTTAGGGTTAGGATTTGGGTTAGGGTCAGGGTTAGGGATAGGTTTAGGGTTAGGGTTTGGGTCAGGGTTATGGTTATGGTTATGGTTAGGATTAGGTTTCGGGTTCGGGTTAGGGTTAGAGTTAGGGTTAGGGTTAGGATTAGGGTTAAGGTTAGGGTTTGGGTTAGGCGATACGGATAGTGTTAGGGTTAGGGTTAGGGTTAGGGTTTGGGCTTGGGTTAGGGTTAGTGTTAGGTTTAGGTTTAAACTTAGGGTTAGTGTTAGGATTAGGGTTTGGGTTTGGGTTAGAGTTAGGTTTAGGGTTAGGGTTTGGGTTAGTCTTAGGGTTTGTGTTAGGGTTAGGGTTAGGGTTAGTATTAGGATTAGGTTTTGGGTTAGTGTTAGGGTTACGGTTAGGGTTAGGTTTAGATTTAGTTTTGGGTTAGGGTTAGGTTAAGGGTTTGATTTTGAGTTAGGGTTAGGGTTAAGGTTTCGATTTGGGCTCGGATTATCGTTAGGGTTAGGGTTAGGGTTAGGGTTAGGGTTAGGGTTTGGGTTTGCTTTAGCTTTAGGGTTAGGGTTAGGTTTAGGGTTAGGGTTAGGCTTAGTGTTTGGTTTAGTGTTAGGGTTAGGGTTAGGGTTTCGGTTAGGGTTAGTATTAGGGTTAGGGTTTGGGCAATTGTTAGGATTAGGGTTACGGTTAGGGTTTGGGTTAGGGTTAGGGTTAGGGTTAGGGGATAGGGTTAGGGTTAGGGTCAGGGTTAGTTTTAGGGCTTGGGTTAGAGTTAGGGTTAGGGTTAGGATTAGGGTTAGTGTTAGGATTAGGGTTTGGGTTTGGGTTAGGGTTAGGGTTAGGGTTAGGGTTTGGGTTAGTTTTAGGGTTTTGGATAGGGTTAGGGTTAGGTAAGGGTTATTGGTAGGGATTGTGTTAGGGTTAGGTTTAGGATTAGGGTTAGGGTTAGGGTTAGGGTTAGGATTATGCTTATGGTTATGGGTAGGATTAGGGTTCGTGTTCGGGTTCGGGTTAGGGTTAGAGTTAGGGTTAGGGTTAGGATTAGGGTTAAGGTTAGGGTTTGGGTTTGGGTTCGGGTTAGATTTAGGGTTAGGGTTAGGGTTAGGTTTAGGTTTTGGGTTAGGTTTAGAGCTAGGGTTAGGGTTAGGGTTTGGTTTGGATTAGGGTTAGTGTTACGGATAGGGTACGGGTTCGGTTTTGGGTTAGGGTTAGGTTTAGGGTTAGGTTAGAGGTTGTTTGAGGATTAGGGTTAGGGTTAGGATTAGAGTTAGGCTTTGTTTTGGGATAGGGTTAGTGTTAGGGTTCGGGATAGGGTTTGGGTTAGGGTTACGGTTAGGGTTATGGTTATGGTTAGGGTTTGGGTTAGGGTTAGGTTTTGTGTTCGGTTAGGGTTAGGGTTAGGGTTAAGGTGAGGTTTAGGGTTCGGGGTAGGTTTAGGGTTAGTGTTAGGGTTAGGGTTAGGATTTGGGTTAGGTTTAGGGTTAGGGTTAGGGTTAGGGTTAGGGTTAGGATTAGGTTTAGTGTTAGTGTTTGGGCTGGGTTAGGGTTAGGTTTAGGATTAGGGTTAGGGTTAGTGTTAGGGTTAGGGTTTGGCTTAGAGTTGGGGTTAGGGTTAGGGTTAGGGTTAGGATTAGGGCTAGGCGATATGGATAGGGTTAGGGTTAGGTTTAGGGATAGGGTTTGGGCTTGGGTAAGGGTTAGTGTTAGTTTTAGGATTAGAGTTAGGGTTAGTGTTAGGATTCGCTTTTGGGTTTGGGTTAGAGGTAGGTTTAGGGTTAGTGTTTGGGTTAGTGTTAGGGTTTGTGTTAGGGTTAGGGTTAGGGTTAGGGTTAGGGTTAGTATTAGGATTAGGGTTTGGGTTAGTGTTAGGGTTACGGTTAGGGTTAGGTTTAGATTTAGTTTTGGGTTAGGGTTAGGTTAAGGGTTTGATTTTGAGTTAGGGTTAGGGTTAGGATTAGGTTTAGGGTTAGAGTTAGGCTTAGGGTTAGGTTTAGGGTTAGGGTTAGGGTTAGGATTTCGGTTAGGGTTAGCATTAGGGTTAGGGTTTGGGCAAGTGTTAGGATTAGGGTTAGGGTTAGCGTTTGGGTTAGGGTTAGGGTTAGGTTTAGGGTTAGGGGATAGGGTTAGGGTTAGGTTTAGGGTTAGTTTTAGGGCTTGGGTTAGAGTTAGGGTTTGGGTTAGGGTTAGTGTTAGGATTAGGGTTTGGGTTTGGGTTAGGGTTAGGGTTAGGGTTTGGGTTAGTTTTAGGGTTTTGGATAGGGTTAGGGTTAGGGTAAGGGTTATTGTTAGGGTTTGTGTTAGGGTTAGGTTTAGGGTTAGGGTTAGGGTTAGGGTTAGAGTTAGGGTTAGGGTTACTGTTAGGATTAGGGTTTGGGTTAGGGTTGGAGTTAGGGTTAGGGTTAGGCTTAGGTTTAGGGTTAGGGTTTGGGTTAGCGTTAGGCTTGGATTTTGGGTTTGGGTTAGGGTTAGGGTTAGGGTTGGAGTTTGGGTTAGGGTTAGGATTAGGGTTTGGTTTAGGGTTAGGTGTTAGGGTTAGGGTTAGGGTTAGGGTTAGTTTTAGGGCTTGGGTTAGAGTTAGGGTTAGGGTTAGGTTTAGGGTTAGTGTTAGGATTAGGGTTTGGGTTTGGGTTAGGGTTAGGGTTAGGGTTAGGGTTTGGGTTAGTTTTAGGGTTTTGGATCGGGTTAGGGTTAGTGTAAGGGTTATTGTTAGGGTTTGTGTTAGGGTTAGGTTTAGGTTTAGGGTTAGGGTTAGGGTTAGGATTATGGTTATGGTTATGTGTATGATTAGGGTTCGTGTTCGGGTTCGGGTTAGGGTTAGAGTTAGGGTTAGGGTTAGGATTAGGGTTAAGGTTAGGGTTTGGGTTTGGGTTCGGGTTAGATTTAGGGTTAGGGTTAGGGTTAGGTTTAGGTTTTGGGTTAGGTTTAGAGTTAGGTTTAGGGTTAGGGTTTGGTTTGGGTTAGGGTTAGTGTTACGGATAGGGTACGGGTTCGGTTTTTGGTTAGGGTTAGGTTTAGGGTTAGGTTAGAGGTTGTTTGAGGATTAGGGTTAGGGTTAGGATTAGAGTTAGGCTTTGTTTTGGGATAGGGTTAGTGTTAGGGTTCGGGATAGGGTTTGGGTTAGGTTACGGTTAGGGTTAGGGTTATGGTTAGGGTTTGGGTTAGGGTTAGGTTTTGTGTTAGGTTAGGGTTGGGGTTAGGGTTAAGGTGAGGTTAAGGGTTCGGGGTAGGTTTAGGGTAAGTGTTAGGGTTAGGGTTAGGGTTTGGGTTAGGTTTAGGGTTAGGGTTAGGGTTAGGGTTAGGGTTAGGTTTAGTGTTAGTGTTTGGCTGGGTTAGGGTTAGGTTTAGGGTTAGGGTTAGGGTCAGTGTTAGGGTTAGGGTTTGGCTTAGAGTTGGGGTTAGGGTTAGGTTTAGGGTTAGGGTTAGGGCTAGGCGATATGGATAGGGTTAGGGTTAGGGTTAGGGATAGGGTTTGGGCTTGGGTTAGGGTTAGTGTTAGTTTTAGGATTAGAGTTAGGGTTAGTGTTAGGATTAGCGTTTGGTTTTTGGTTAGAGTTAGGTTTAGGGTTAGGGTTTGGGTTAGTGTTAGGGTTTGTGTTAGGGTTAGGGTTAGGGTTAGGGTTAGGGTTACGGTTAGGGTTAGTATTAGGATTAGGGTTTGGGTTAGTGTTAGGGTTACGGTTAGGGTTAGGTTTAGATTTAGTTTTGGGTTAGGGTTAGGTTAAGGGTTTGATTTTGAGGTAGGGTTAGGGTTAAGGTTTCGATTTGGGTTCGGATTATCGTTAGGGTTAGGGTTAGGGTTAGGGTTAGGGTTAGGGTTTGCGTTTGTGTTGGCTTTGGGGTTTGGGTTATGTTACGGG
Source organism: Eospalax fontanierii (assembly GCA_035773235.1). Lineage (NCBI taxonomy): Eukaryota > Metazoa > Chordata > Mammalia > Rodentia > Spalacidae > Eospalax > Eospalax fontanierii. Next base: position 214,825 of record CM069533.1, on the reverse strand, counting down.
TTATGGTTAGGCTTAGTGTTTGGTTTAGTGTTGGGGTTAGGGTTAGGGTTTCGGTTAGGGTTAGTATAAGGGTTAGGGTTTGGGCAATTGTTAGGATTAGAGTTAGGGTTAGGGTTTGGGTTAGGGTTAGGTTTAGGGGATAGGGTTAGGGTTAGGGTTAGGGTTAGTTTTAGGGCTTGGGTTAGAGTTAGTGTTAGGGTTAGGTTTAGGGTTAGTGTTAGAATTAGGGTTTGGGTTTGGGTTAGGGTTAGGGTTAGGGTTAGGTTTTCGGTTAGTTTTAGGGTTTTGGAAAGGGTTAGGGTTAGGGTAAGGGTTATTGTTAGGGTTTGTGTTAGTGTTAGGTTTAGGGTTAGGGTTAGGGTTAGTGTTAGGGTTAGGGTTACTGTTAGGATAAGGGTTTGGGTTAGGGTTAGGTTTAGGGTTAGGGTTACGGTTAGGGTTAGGGTTAGGTTTAGGTTTAGGGTTTGGGTTAGCATTAGGCCTGGATTTTGGGTTTGGTTTAGGGTTAGGGTTAGGGTTGGGGTTTGGGTTAGGTTTGGAGTTAGGGTTAGGTTTAGGGTTAGGCGTTAGGGTTAGGGTTAGGGTTAGGATTTGGGTTAGGGTCAGGGTTAGGGATAGGTTTAGGGTTAGGGTTTGGGTCAGGGTTATGGTTATGGTTATGGTTAGGATTAGGTTTCGGGTTCGGGTTAGGGTTAGAGTTAGGGTTAGGGTTAGGATTAGGGTTAAGGTTAGGGTTTGGGTTAGGCGATACGGATAGTGTTAGGGTTAGGGTTAGGGTTAGGGTTTGGGCTTGGGTTAGGGTTAGTGTTAGGTTTAGGTTTAAACTTAGGGTTAGTGTTAGGATTAGGGTTTGGGTTTGGGTTAGAGTTAGGTTTAGGGTTAGGGTTTGGGTTAGTCTTAGGGTTTGTGTTAGGGTTAGGGTTAGGGTTAGTATTAGGATTAGGTTTTGGGTTAGTGTTAGGGTTACGGTTAGGGTTAGGTTTAGATTTAGTTTTGGGTTAGGGTTAGGTTAAGGGTTTGATTTTGAGTTAGGGTTAGGGTTAAGGTTTCGATTTGGGCTCGGATTATCGTTAGGGTTAGGGTTAGGGTTAGGGTTAGGGTTTGGGTTTGCTTTAGCTTTAGGGTTAGGGTTAGGTTTAGGGTTAGGGTTAGGCTTAGTGTTTGGTTTAGTGTTAGGGTTAGGGTTAGGGTTTCGGTTAGGGTTAGTATTAGGGTTAGGGTTGGGGCAATTGTTAGGATTGGGGTGAGGGTTGGGGTTTGGGTTGGGGTTAGGGTTGGGGTTAGGGGATAGGGTTAGGGTTAGGGTTAGGGTTAGTTTTAGGGCTTGGGTTAGAGTTAGGGTTAGGGTTAGGATTAGGGTTAGTGTTAGGATTAGGGTTTGGGTTTGGGTTAGGGTTAGGGTTAGGGTTAGGGTTTGGGTTAGTTTTAGGGTTTTGGATAGGGTTAGGGTTAGGTAAGGGTTATTGGTAGGGATTGTGTTAGGGTTAGGTTTAGGATTAGGGTTAGGGTTAGGGTTAGGGTTAGGATTATGCTTATGGTTATGGGTAGGATTAGGGTTCGTGTTCGGGTTCGGGTTAGGGTTAGAGTTAGGGTTAGGGTTAGGATTAGGGTTAAGGTTAGGGTTTGGGTTTGGGTTCGGGTTAGATTTAGGGTTAGGGTTAGGGTTAGGTTTAGGTTTTGGGTTAGGTTTAGAGCTAGGGTTAGGGTTAGGGTTTGGTTTGGATTAGGGTTAGTGTTACGGATAGGGTACGGGTTCGGTTTTGGGTTAGGGTTAGGTTTAGGGTTAGGTTAGAGGTTGTTTGAGGATTAGGGTTAGGGTTAGGATTAGAGTTAGGCTTTGTTTTGGGATAGGGTTAGTGTTAGGGTTCGGGATAGGTTTTGGGTTAGGGTTACGGTTAGGGTTAGGGTTATGGTTAGGGTTTGGGTTAGGGTTAGGTTTTGTGTTAGGTTAGGGTTAGGGTTAGGGTTAAGGTGAGGTTTAGGGTTCGGGGTAGGTTTAGGGTTAGTGTTAGGGTTAGGGTTAGGGTTTGGGTTAGGTTTAGGGTTAGGGTTAGGGTTAGGGTTAGGGTTAGTGTTAGGTTTAGTGTTAATGTTTGGGCTGGGTTAGGGTTAGGTTTAGGGTTAGGGTTAGGGTTAGTGTTAGGGTTAGGGTTTGGCTTAGAGTTGGGGTTAGGGTTAGGGTTAGGGTTAGGATTAGGGCTAGGCGATATGGATAGGGTTAGGGTTAGGGTTAGGGATAGGGTTTGGGCTTGGGTTAGGGTTAGTGTTAGTTTTAGGATTAGAGTTAGGGCTAGTGTCAGGATTCGCGTTTGGGTTTGGGTTAGAGTTAGGTTTTGGGTTAGTGTTTGGGTTAGTGTTAGAGTTTGTGTTAGGGTTAGGGTTAGGGATAGGGTTAGGCTTAGGTTTAGGGTTAGGGTTTGGGTTAGCGTTAGGCTTGGATTTTGGGTTTGGGTTAGGGTTGGAGTTTGGGTTAGGGTTAGGTTTAGGGTTAGGGTAAGAGTTAGGGTTAGGGTTAGGGTTAGGGTTAGGGTTAGGGTTAGGGTTAGGCGACACGGATAGTGTTAGGGTTAGGGTTACGGTTTGGGCTTGGGTTAGGGTTAGTGTTAGGTTTAGGATTAGAGTTAGGGTTTGTGTTAGGATTAGGGTTTGGGTTTGGGTTAGAGTTAGGTTTAGGGTTAGGGTTTGGGTTAGTGTTAGGGTTTGGGATAGGATTTGGGTTAGGGTAAGGGTTAGGGTTAGGGTTTGTGTTAGGGTTAGGGTTAGGGTTAGGGTTAGTATTAGGATTAGGGTTTGGGGTAGTGGTAGGGTTACTGTTAGGGTTAGGTTTAGATTTAGTTTTGGGTTAGGGTTAGGTTAAGGGTTTGATTTTGAGTTAGGGTTAGGGTTAGGATTAGGTTTAGGGTTAGGGTATGCTTAGGGTTTGGTTTAGGGTTAGGGTTAGGGTTAGGATTTCCGTTAGGGTTAGCATTAGGGTTAGGGTTTGGGCAAGTGTTAGGATTAGGGTTAGGGTTAGGGTTTGGGTTAGGGTTAGGGTTAGGTTTAGGGTTAGGGGATAGGGTTAGGGTTAGGTTTAGGGTTATTTTTAGGGCTTGGGTTAGAGTTAGGGTTAGGGTTAGGGTTAGTGTTAGGATTAGGGTTTGGGTTTGGGTTAGGGTTAGGGTTAGGGTTTGGGTTAGTTTTAGGGTTTTGGATAGGGTTAGGGTTAGGGTAAGTGTTATTGTTAGGGTTTGTGTTAGGGTTAGGTTTAGGTTTAGGGTTAGGGTTAGGGTTAGGGTTAGGGTTACTGTTAGGATTAGGGTTTGGGTTAGGGTTGGAGTTAGGGTTAGGGTTAGGCTTAGGTTTAGGGTTAGGGTTTGGGTTAGCGTTAGGCTTGGATTTTGGGTTTGGGTTAGGGTTAGGGTTAGGGTTGGAGTTTGGGTTAGGGTTAGGATTAGGGTTTGGTTTAGGGTTAGGGGTTAGGGTTAGGGTTAGGGTTAGGGTTAGTTTTAGGGCTTGGGTTAGAGTTAGGGTTAGGGTTAGGTTTAGGGTTAGTGTTAGGATTAGGGTTTGGTTTTGGGTTAGGGTTAGGGTTAGGGTTAGGGTTTGGGTTAGTTTTAGGGTTTTGGATAGGGTTAGGGTTAGGGTAAGGGTTGTTGTTAGGGTTTGTGTTAGGGTTAGGTTTAGGTTTAGGGTTAGGTTTAGGGTTAGGGTTAGGATTATGGTTATGGTTATGGGTAGGATTAGGGTTCGTGTTCGGGTTCGGGTTAGGGTTAGAGTTAGGGTTAGGGTTAGGATTAGGGTTAAGGTTAGGGTTTGGGTTTGGGTTCGGGTTAGATTTAGGGTTAGGGTTAGGGTTAGGTTTATGTTTTGGGTTAGGTTTAGAGTTAGGGTTAGGGTTAGGGTTTGGTTTGGGTTAGGGTTAGTGTTACGGATAGGGTAAGGGTTCGGTTTTGGGTTAGGGTTAGGTTTAGGGTTAGGTTAGAGGTTGTTTGAGGATTAGGGTTAGGGTTAGGATTAGAGTTAGGCTTTGTTTTGGGATAGGGTTAGTGTTAGGGTTCGGGATAGGGTTTGGGTTAGGGTTACGGTTAGGGTTAGGGTTATGGTTAGGGTTTGGGTTAGGGTTAGGTTTTGTGTTAGGTTAGGGTTAGGGTTAGGGTTAAGGTGAGGTTTAGGGTTCGGGGTAGGTTTAGGGTTAGGGTTTGGGTTAGGTTTAGGGTTAAGGTTAGGTTTAGGGTTAGGGTTAGGTTTAGTGTTAGTGTTTGGGCTGGGTTAGGGTTAGGTTTAGGGTTAGGGTTAGGGTCAGTGTTAGGGTTAGGGTTTGGCTTAGATTTGGGGTTAGGGTTAGGGTTAGGGTTAGGGTTAGGGCTAGGCGATATGGATACGGTTAGGGTTAGGGTTAGGGATAGGGTTTGGGCTTGGGTTAGGGTGAGTGTTAGTTTTAGGATTAGAGTTAGGGTTAGTGTTAGGATTAGTGTTTGGGTGTGGGTTAGAGTTAGGTTTAGGGTTAGGGTTTGGGTTAGTGTTAGGGTTTGTGTTAGGGTTAGGGTTAGGGTTAGGGTTAGGGTTAGTATTAGGATTAGGGTTTGGGTTAGTGTTAGGGTTACGGTTCGGGTTAGGTTTAGATTTAGTTTTGGGTTAGGGTTAGGTTAAGGGTTTGATTTTGAGTTAGGGTTATGTTTAGGATTAGGTTTAGGGTTAGGGTTAGGCTTAGGGATTGGTTTAGGGTTAGGGTTAGGGTTAGGATTTCGGTTAGGGTTAGCATTAGGGTTAGGGTTTGGGCAAGTGTTAGGATTAGGGTTAGGTTTAGGGCTTGGCTTAGGGTTAGGGTTAGGTTAAGGGTTAGGGGATAGGGTTAGGTTTAGGGTTAGTTTTGGGGCTTGGGTTAGAGTTAGGGTTAGGGTTAGGGTTAGTGTTAGGATTAGCGTTTGGGTTTGGGTTAGGGTTAGGGTTAGGGTTTGGGTTAGTTTTAGGGTATTGGATAGGGTTAGGGTTAGGGTAAGGGTTATTGTTAGGGTTTGTGTTAGGGTTAGATTTAGGTTTAGGGTTAGGGTTAGGGTTAGGGTTAGGGTTACTGTTAGGATTAGGGTTTGGGTTAGGGTTGGGGTTAGGGTTAGGGTTAGGCTTAGGTTTAGGGTTAGGGTTTGGGTTAGCGTTAGGCTTGGATTTTGGGTTTGGGTTAGGGTTGGAGTTTGGGTTAGGGTTAGGATTAGGGTTAGGGTTAGAGTTAGGGGTAGGGTTAGGGTTAGGGTTAGGGTTAGGGTTAGGGTTAGGCGATACGGATAGTGTTAGGGTTAGGGTTACGGTTTGGGCTTGGGTGAGGGTTAGTGTTAGGTTTAGGATTAGAGTTAGGGTTTGTGTTAGGATTAGGGTTTGGGTTTGGGTTAGAGTTAGGTTTAGGGTTAGGGTTTGGGTTAGTGTTAGGGTTTGGGATAGGATTTGGGTTAGGGTAAGGGTTAGGGTTAGGGTTTGTGTTAGGGTTAGGGTTAGGGTTAGGGTTAGTATTAGGATTAGGGTTTGGGTTAGTGTTAGGGTTACGGTTAGGGTTAGGGTTAGGGTTAGGTTTGGATTTAGTTTTGGGTTAGGGTTTGGATAAGGGTTCGGTTTTGAGTTAGGGTTAGGGTTAGGGTTAAGGTTTGGATTTGGGTTCGGATTATCGTTAGGGTTAGGGTTAGGGTTAGGTTTAGGGTTAGTTTTAGGGCTTGGGTTAGAGTTAGGGTTAGGGTTAGGGTTAGTGTTAGGATTAGGGTTTGGGTTTGGGTTAGGGTTAGGGTTAGGGTTTGGGTTAGTTTTAGGGTTTTGGATAGGGTTAGGGTTAGGGTAAGTGTTATTGTTAGGGTTTGTGTTAGGGTTAGGTTTAGATTTAGGGTTAGGGTTAGGGTTAGGGTTAGGGTTACTGTTAGGATTAGGGTTTGGGTTAGGGTTGGAGTTAGGGTTAGGGTTAGGCTTAGGTTTAGGGTTAGGGTTTGGGTTAGCGTTAGGCTTGGATTTTGGGTTTGGGTTAGGGTTAGGGTTAGGGTTGGAGTTTGGGTTAGGGTTAGGATTAGGGTTTGGTTTAGGGTTAGGGGTTAGGGTTAGGGTTAGGGTTAGGGTTAGTTTTAGGGCTTGGGTTAGAGTTAGGGTTAGGGTTAGGTTTAGGGTTAGTGTTAGGATTAGGGTTTGGTTTTGGGTTAGGGTTAGGGTTAGGGTTAGGGTTTGGGTTAGTTTTAGGGTTTTGGATAGGGTTAGGGTTAGGGTAAGGGTTGTTGTTAGGGTTTGTGTTAGGGTTAGGTTTAGGTTTAGGGTTAGGTTTAGGGTTAGGGTTAGGATTATGGTTATGGTTATGGGTAGGATTAGGGTTCGTGTTCGGGTTCGGGTTAGGGTTAGAGTTAGGGTTAGGGTTAGGATTAGGGTTAAGGTTAGGGTTTGGGTTTGGGTCCGGGTTAGATTTAGGGTTAGGGTTAGGGTTAGGTTTATGTTTTGGGTTAGGTTTAGAGTTAGGGTTAGGGTTAGGGTTTGGTTTGGGTTAGGGTTAGTGTTACGGATAGGGTAAGGGTTCGGTTTTGGGTTAGGGTTAGGTTTAGGGTTAGGTTAGAGGTTGTTTGAGGATTAGGGTTAGGGTTAGGATTAGAGTTAGGCTTTGTTTTGGGATAGGGTTAGTGTTAGGGTTCGGGATAGGGTTTGGGTTAGGGTTACGGTTTGGGTTAGGGTTATGGTTAGGGTTTGGGTTAGGGTTAGGTTTTGTGTTAGGTTAGGGTTAGGGTTAGGGTTAAGGTGAGGTTTAGGGTTCGGGGTAGGTTTAGGGTTAGGGTTTGGGTTAGGTTTAGGGTTAAGGTTAGGTTTAGGGTTAGGGTTAGGTTTAGTGTTAGTGTTTGGGCTGGGTTAGGGTTAGGTTTAGGGTTAGGGTTAGGGTCAGTGTTAGGGTTAGGGTTTGGCTTAGATTTGGGGTTAGGGTTAGGGTTAGGGTTAGGGTTAGGGCTAGGCGATATGGATAGGGTTAGGGTTAGGGTTAGGGATAGGGTTTGGGCTTGGGTTAGGGTAAGTGTTAGTTTTAGGATAAGAGTTAGGGTTAGTGTTAGGATTAGTGTTTGGGTTTGGGTTAGGTTTAGGGTTAGGGTTAGGGTTTGGGTTAGGGTTAGGGTTTGTGTTAGGGTTAGGGTTAGGGTTAGGGTTAGGGTTAGTATTAGGATTAGGGTTTGGGTTAGTGTTAGGGTTACGGTTCGGGTTAGGTTTAGATTTAGTTTTGGGTTAGGGTTAGGTTAAGGGTTTGATTTTGAGTTAGGGTTATGTTTAGGATTAGGTTTAGGGTTAGGGTTAGGCTTAGGGTTTGGTTTAGGGTTAGGGTTAGGGTTAGGATTTCGGTTAGGGTTAGCATTAGGGTTAGGGTTTGGGCAAGTGTTAGGATTAGGGTTAGGTTTAGGGTTTGGCTTAGGGTTAGGGTTAGGTTTAGGGTTAGGGGATAGGGTTAGGTTTAGGGTTAGTTTTAGGGCTTGGGTTAGAGTTAGGGTTAGGGTTAGGGTTAGTGTTAGGATTAGCGTTTGGGTTTGGGTTAGGGTTAGGGTTAGGGTTTGGGTTAGTTTTAGGGTATTGGATAGGGTTAGGGTTAGGGTAAGGGTTATTGTTAGGGTTTGTGTTAGGGTTAGATTTAGGTTTAGGGTTAGGGTTAGGGTTAGGGTTAGGGTTACTGTTAGGATTAGGGTTTGGGTTAGGGTTGGGGTTAGGGTTAGGGTTAGGCTTAGGTTTAGGGTTAGGGTTTGGGTTAGCGTTAGGCTTGGATTTTGGGTTTGGGTTAGGGTTGGAGTTTGGGTTAAGGTTAGGATTAGGGTTAGGGTTAGAGTTAGGGTTAGGGTTAGGGTTAGGGTTAGGGTTAGGGTTAGGGTTAGGCGATACGGATAGTGTTAGGGTTAGGGTTAGGGTTTGGGCTTGGGTTAGGGTTAGTGTTAGGTTTAGGATTAGAGTTAGGGTTTGTGTTAGGATTAGGGTTTGGGTTTGGGTTAGAGTTAGGTTTAGGGTTAGGGTTTGGGTTAGTGTTAGGGTTTGGGATAGGATTTGGGTTAGGGTAAGGGTTAGAGTTAGGGTTTGTGTTAGGGTTAGGGTTAGCGTTAGGGTTAGTATTAGGATTAGGTTTTGGGTTAGTGTTAGGGTTACGGTTAGGGTTAGGGTTAGGGTTAGGTTTGGATTTAGTTTTGGGTTAGGGTTTGGATAAGGGTTCGGTTTTGAGTTAGGGTTAGGGTTAGGGTTAAGGTTTGGATTTGGGTTCGGATTATCGTTAGGGTTAGGGTTAGGGTTAGGTTTAGGGTTAGTTTTAGGGCTTGGGTTAGAGTTAGGTTTAGGGTTAGGGTTAGTGTTAGGATTAGGGTTTGGGTTTGGGTTAGGGTTAGGGTTAGGGTTTGGGTTAGTTTTAGGGTTTTGGATAGGGTTAGGGTTAGGGTAAGTGTTATTGTTAGGGTTTGTGTTAGGGTTAGGTTTAGATTTAGGGTTAGGGTTAGGGTTAGGGTTAGGGTTACTGTTAGGATTAGGGTTTGGGTTAGGGTTGGAGTTAGGGTTAGGGTTAGGCTTAGGTTTAGGGTTAGGGTTTGGGTTAGCGTTAGGCTTGGATTTTGGGTTTGGGTTAGGGTTAGGGTTAGGGTTGGAGTTTGGGTTAGGGTTAGGATTAGGGTTTGGTTTAGGGTTAGGGGTTAGGGTTAGGGTTAGGGTTAGGGTTAGTTTTAGGGCTTGGGTTAGAGTTAGGGTTAGGGTTAGGTTTAGGGTTAGTGTTAGGATTAGGGTTTGGTTTTGGGTTAGGGTTAGGGTTAGGGTTAGGGTTTGGGTTAGTTTTAGGGTTTTGGATAGGGTTAGGGTTAGGGTAAGGGTTATTGTTAGGGTTTGTGTTAGGGTTAGGTTTAGGTTTAGGGTTAGGTTTAGGGTTAGGGTTAGGATTATGGTTATGGTTATGGGTAGGATTAGGGTTCGTGTTCGGGTTCGAGTTAGGCTTAGAGTTACGGTTAGGGTTAGAATTAGGCTTAAGGTTAGGGATTGGGTTTGGGTACGGGTTAGATTTAGGGTTAGGGTTAGGGTTAGGTTTAGGTTTTGGGTTAGGTTTAGAGTTAGGGTTAGGGTTAGGGTTTGGTTTGGGTTAGGGTTAGTGTTACGGATAGGGTAAGGGTTCGGTTTTGGGTTAGGGTTAGGTTTAGGGTTAGGTTAGAGGTTGTTTGAGGATTAGGGTTAGGGTTAGGATTAGAGTTAGGCTTTGTTTTGGGATAGGGTTAGTGTTAGGGTTCGGGATAGGGTTTGGGTTAGGGTTACGGTTAGGGTTAGGGTTATGGTTAGGGTTTGGGTTAGGGTTAGGTTTTGTGTTAGGTTAGGGTTAGGGTTAGGGTTAAGGTGAGGTTTAGGGTTCGGGGTAGGTTTAGGGTTAGTGTTAGGGTTAGGGTTAGGGTTTGGGTTAGGTTTAGGGTTAAGGTTAGGTTTAGGGTTAGGGTTAGGTTTAGTGTTAGTGTTTGGGCTGGGTTAGGGTTAGGTTTAGGGTTAGGGTTAGGGTCAGTGTTAGGGTTAGGGTTTGGCTTAGATTTGGGGTTAGGGTTAGGGTTAGGGTTAGGGTTAGGGCTAGGCGATATGGATAGGGTTAGGGTTAGGGTTAGGGATAGGGTTTGGGCTTGGGTTAGGGTTAGTGTTAGTTTTAGGATTAGAGTTAGGGTTAGTGTTAGGATTAGTGTTTGGGTTTGGGTTAGAGTTAGGTTTAGGGTTAGGGTTTGGGTTAGTGTTAGGGTTTGTGTTAGGGTTAGGGTTAGGGTTAGGGTTAGGGTTAGTATTAGGATTAGGGTTTGGGTTAGTGTTAGGGTTACGGTTCGGGTTAGGTTTAGATTTAGTTTTGGGTTAGGGTTAGGTTAAGGGTTTGATTTTGAGTTAGGGTTATGGTTAGGATTAGGTTTAGGGTTAGGGTTAGGCTTAGGGTTTGGTTTAGGGTTAGGGTTAGGGTTAGGATTTCGGTTAGGGTTAGCATTAGGGTTAGGGTTTGGGCAAGTGTTAGGATTAGGGTTAGGGTTAGGGTTTGGGTTAGGGTTAGGGTTAGGTTTAGGGTTAGGGGATAGGGTTAGGTTTAGGGTTAGTTTTAGGGCTTGGGTTAGAGTTAGGGTTAGGGTTAGGGTTAGTGTTAGGATTAGCGTTTGGGTTTGGGTTAGGGTTAGGGTTAGGGTTTGGGTTAGTTTTAGGGTTTTGGATAGGGTTAGGGTTAGGGTAAGGGTTATTGTTAGGGTTTGTGTTAGGGTTAGATTTAGGTTTAGGGTTAGGGTTAGGGTTAGGGTTAGGGTTACTGTTAGGATTAGGGTTTGGGTTAGGGTTGGGGTTAGGGTTAGGGTTAGGCTTAGGTTTAGGGTTAGGGTTTGGGTTAGCGTTAGGCTTGGATTTTGGGTTTGGGTTAGGGTTGGAGTTTGGGTTAGGGTTAGGATTAGGGTTAGGGTTAGAGTTAGGGTTAGGGTTAGGGTTAGGGTTAGGGTTAGGGTTAGGGTTAGGCGATACGGATAGTGTTAGGGTTAGGGTTAGGGTTTGGGCTTGGGTTAGGGTTAGTGTTAGGTTTAGGATTAGAGTTAGGGTTTGTGTTAGGATTAGGGTTTGGGTTTGGGTTAGAGTTAGGTTTAGGGTTAGGGTTTGGGTTAGTGTTAGGGTTTGGGATAGGATTTGGGTTAGGGTAAGGGTTAGGGTTAGGGTTTGTGTTAGGGTTAGGGTTAGGGTTAGGGTTAGTATTAGGATTAGGGTTTGGGTTAGTGTTAGGGTTACGGTTAGGGTTAGGGTTAGGGTTAGGTTTGGATTTAGTTTTGGGTTAGGGTTTGGATAAGGGTTCGGTTTTGAGTTAGGGTTAGGGTTAGGGTTAAGGTTTGGATTTGGGTTCGGATTATCGTTAGGGTTAGGGTTAGGGTTAGGGTTTGGGTTTGCGTTAGGGTTAGGGTTAGGGTTAGGTTTAGGGTTAGGTTTACGGTTTGGTTTAGGGTTACGTTTAGGGTTAGGGTTTCGCTTAGGGTTAGCATTAGGGTTAGGGTTTGGGCAAGTATTAGGGATAGGGTTAGGGTTAGGGTTTGGGTTAGGGTTAGGGTTAAGGTTAGGGTTAGGGGATAGGGTTAGGGTTAGGGTTAGGGTTAGTTTTAGGGCTTGGGTTAGAGTTAGTGTTAGGGTTATGTTTAGGGTTAGTGTTAGAATTAGGGTTTGGGTTTGGGTTAGGGTTAGGGTTAGGGTTAGGGTTAGGGTTTCGGTTACTTTTAGGGTTTTGGAAAGGGTTAGGGTTAGGGTAAGGGTTATTGTTAGGGTTTGTGTTAGTGTTAGGTTTAGGGTTAGGGTTAGGGTTAGGGTTAGGGTTACTGTTAGGATAAGGGTTTGGGTTAGGGTTAGGTTTAGGGTTAGGGTTACGGTTAGGGTTAGGGTTAGGTTTAGGTTTAGGGTTTGGGTTAGCATTAGGCCTGGATTTTGGGTTTGGTTTAGGGTTAGGGTTAGGGTTGGGGTTTGGGTTAGGATTTGGGTTAGGGTCAGGGTTAGGGATAGGTTTAGGGTTAGGGTTTGGGTTAGGGTTATGGTTATGGTTATGGTTAGGATTAGGTTTCGGGTTCAGGTTCGGGTTAGGGTTAGAGTTAGGGTTAGGGTTAGGATTAGGGTTAAGGTTAGGGTTTGGATTTGGGTTCGGGTTAGATTTAGGGTTAGGGTTAGGGTTAGGTTTAGGTTTTGGGTTAGGTTTAGGTTTAGGTTTTGGGTTAGGTTTAGAGTTAGGGTTAGGGTTAGGGTTTGGTTTGGGTTAGGGATAGTGTTACGGATAGGGTAAGGGTTCGGTTTTGGGTTAGGGTTAGGTTTAGGGTTAGGTTAGAGGTTGGTTAAGAATTAGGGTTAGGGATAGGATTAGAGTTAGGGTTTGGTTTGGGATAGGGTTAGTGTTTGTGTTAGGGATAGGGTTTGGGTTAGGGTTACGGTTAGGGTTAGGGTTAGGGTTAGGATTTGGGTTAGGGCTAGGGTAGGGTTAGGGTTTGGTTTGGGTTAGGGTTAGTGTTACGGATAGTGTAAGGGTTCGGTTTTGAGTTACGGTTAGGTTTAGGGTTAGGTTAGAGGTTGGTTGAGGATTAGGGTTAGGGTTAGGATTAGAGTTAGGCCTTGGTTTGGGATAGGCTTAGTGTTAGTGTTAGTGTTAGGGTTAGGGTTAGGGTTTGGGTTAGGGTTAGGGTTAGGGTTAGGTTTAGTGTCAGTGTTTGGGCTTGGGTTAGGTTTAGGTTTAGGGTTAGGGTTAGGGTTAGGGTTAAGGTTTGAGTTTGGTTTATATTTGGGTTTAGAGTTAGGGTTTGGTTTAGGGTTAGGTTTAGGCCTGGGTTGGGGATAGGCTTAGTGTTAGTGTTAGGGTTAGGGTTAGGGATAGGGTTTGGGTTAGGGTTACTTTTAGGGTTAGGGTTAGGGTTAGGGTTTGGGTTAGGGTTAGGTTTAGGGTTAGGGTTAGGGTTAGGGTTAGGGTTAGGGTGAGGTTTAGGGTTTGGGGTAGGTTTAGGGTTAGTGTTAGGGTTAGGGTTAGGGTTTGGGTTAGCTTTAAGGTTAGGGTTAGGGTTAGGGTTATTGTTAGGTTTAGTGTTAGTGTTTGGGCTTGGGTTAGGGTTAGGTTTAGGGTTAGGGTTAGGGTTAGTGTTTGGCTTAGAGTTAGCATTAGGGTTAGGGTTAGGGTTAGGGCTTGGCGATAGGGATAGGGTTAGGGTTAGGGTTAGGGTTATGGTTTGGGCTTGGGTTAGGGTTAGTGTTAGGTTTAGGATTAGAGTTAGGGTTAGTGTTAGGATTAGGGTTTGGTTTTATGTTAGAGTTAGGTTTAGGGTTAGGGTTTGGGTTAGTGTTAGGGTTTGGGATAGGATTAGGGTTAGGGTAAGGGTTAGGGTTAGGGTTTGTGTTAGGGTTATGGTTAGGATTAGAGTTAGGGTTAAGTTTTGGGTTAGGGTTAGGGTTAAGGTTAGGTTTTGGGTTAGGGTTAGGGTTAATTTTAAGGTTAGGGTTAGGGGATAGATTTAGGGTTTGTTTTGGTTTAGGGTAAGGTTTAGGGTTAGGGTTAGGGTTACGGTTAGGGTTTGGTTTAGGTTTAGTTTTAGAGTTTGTGTTAGGGTTAGGATTAGCGTTAGGGTTAGGGTTTGGGTTAGGGTTAGGGTTAGGGTTAGGGTTTGGGTTTGGGTTAGGTTTAGGTTTAGTGTTAGGTTTAGGGTTTGGGATAGGGTTAGATTTGGGTTTAGGGTTAGGGTGAGGTTGGGGGTTGGGGTTGGGTTAGGGTTAGGGCTAGGGTTAGGGTTTGGGTTAGTGTTAGGGTTAGGGTTAGAGTTAGGGTTAGGGCTATGTGATAGGGATAGGGTTAGGGTTAGGGTTAGGGTTAGGGGTTAGGGTTAGTGTTAGGGTTAGGATTTGGGTTTTGGTTAGTGTTATGATTAGGGTTAGGGTTAGGGTTAGGGTTAGGATTACGGTTAGTGTTAGGGTTAGGGTTTGGGTTAGGGTTAGTGTCATGGTTTGGGTTTGAGTTAGGTTTAGGGTTATGGTTAGGGTTAGGGTTACGGTTAGGGTTCGGGTGTGGGTTTGCGTTAGGGTTAGGCTTAGGGTTAGGGTTAGGGTAAGTGTTAGTGTTAGGGCTTGGGTAAGGGTTAGGGTTAGGGTTAGGGTTAGGTTTTCGTTCTGGGATAGGTTTAGGGTTCGGTTTAGGTTTAGGGTGTGATTATGGGTTAGGGTTAGGCTTAGGGTTAGGGTTACGGTAAGTGTTAGGGTTAGGGTTTGGATTAGGGTTAGAGTTAGGGTTTGGGTTTGGATTAGGTTTAGGTTTAGGGTAAGGGTTTGGGTTAGCGTTCCGTTTAGGGTTTGCGTTAGAGTTAAAGTAAGGTATAGGGTTAGGGTTTGGGTTAGGTAAAGGGTTAGGGTTAGGGTTAGGGTGAGGGTTAGGTTTAGGTTTAGGGTTAGGGTTAGCGTTAGGGTTAGGGGATAGGGGTTAGCCTTATGGGTAGGGTAAGGGTTAGGTTTAGGGTTTGGGTTTGGGTTTTTGTCAGGTTTAGGTTTAGGGTTAGGGTTTGTGTTTGGGTTACGGTTATGGTTAGGGTTACGGTTAGGGTTAGGGTTTTGTTTGGGTTAGAGTTAGTGTTAGGGTTATGGTTAGGTTTAGGTTTTGGGTTAGGGTTAGGGTTAGGGTTAGGGTTTGGGTATGGGTTTGGGTTAGGTTTAAGGTTAGGGTTAGAGTTTGGGTTTGGGTTAGGATTAGTGTTAAGGTTTGGGTTAGGGTTAGGGTTAGGGTTAGGGTTTAGGGTTTATGGTTAGGGTTCGGGTTAGGGTTAGGGTTAGGGTTAGGGTTTGGGTTAGGATTTGGGTTAGGGTTAAGGTTATGCATAGGGTTAGGGGTTAGGGTTAGTGTTAGGGTTAGTGTTCAGGTTAGGGTTAGGGTTAGGGTTAGTGTTACGGTTAGGGTTTGAGTTAGGGTTAGTGATAGTGTTAGGGTTAGGGTGAGGGTTTGGGTTAGGGTTAGATTTGGGGTTAGGGTCAGGGTTAGGTTTTGGGTTAGGGTTGGGTTAGGGTTAGGGTAAGGTTTAGGGTTTGGGTTAATGTTAGGGTTAGGGTTAGGATTAGGTTTGCGGTTAGGATTAGGGTTTTGCTTAGGGTTAGGGTTACGGTTAGGGTTAGGTTTAGGGTTTGGGTTAGGGTTATCGTTCGGATTAGGGTTTTGGTTTGGGTTGGGTTTATGGTTAGGTTTAGTGTTATTGCTAGGGTTTGGGTTAGGGTTATGGTTAGTGTTAGGATTAGGGTTTGTGTTAGGGTTTGGGTTAGGGTTAGGTTTAGGGTTTGGGTTTGGTTAATTTTAGGTTTTGGGTTAGGGTTGGGGTTAGGGTTAGGATTAAAGTTAGAGTTAGGTTTTGGGTTTTGATTTAGGGTTATTTTTAGGGTTAGGGTTTGGTTTGTGTTAGGGTTAGGGTTAAGGTTATGGTTAGGGTTACGGTTTGGGTTCGGGTTAATGCTAGGTTTAGGGTTAGTGTTTGGACTTGGGTTAGGGTTAGGGTTAGGGTTAGGATTTGGGTTAGGGTCAGGGTTATGGTTAGGTTTAGGGTTAGGGTTTTGGTTAGTGTTATGATTATGGTTAGGGTTCGGATTACGGTTAGTGTTAGGGTTAGGGTTTGTGTTAGGGTTAGGGTTAGGGTTAGAGTTAGGGTTAGGGCTATGCGATAGGGATAGGGTTAGGGTTAGGGTTAGATTTAGGATTAGAGTTAGGGTTAAGGTTTGGGTTAGGGTTAGGGTTAAGGTATGGGTTTGGGTTTGGGTTAGGGTTAGGTTTAGTTTTAGGGTTAGGGGTTAGGTTTAGGGTTTGTTTTTGTTTAGTTTTAGGTTTAGGGTTAGGGTTAGGGTTACGGTTAGGGTTTGGTTTCTGGTTAGTTTTAGAGTTTGAGTTAGGGTTAGGTTTAGGGTTAGGGTTAGGGTTAGGGTTTGGGTTAGGGTTAGGTTTAGGGTTAGGGTTAGTGTTTGGGTTAGGGTTAGGGTTAGATTTTGGGTTTGGGTTAGGTTAGGTTTAGGGTTAGGGTTAGGGATTGGGATAGGGTTAGATTTGGGTTTAGGGTCAGGGTTAGGTTTTGGGTTAGGGTTGGGTTAGGGTTAGGGTTAGGGTTAGGGTTTGGGTTAGGGTTAGGGTTAGGGTTAGGGTTAGGGTTGCGGTTAGGATGAGGGTTTTGCTTAGGAGTTATGGTTACGGTTAGGGTTAGATTTAACGTTTGGGTTAGGGTTATCGTTAGGGTTAAGGTTTGGGTTTCGGTTGGGGTTATGGTTAGGTTTAGTGTTAGTGCTAGGGATTGGGTTAGTGTTATGGTTAGTGTTAGGGTTAGGGTTTGCGTTAGGGTTTGATTTAGGGTTAGGTTTAGGGTTTGGGTTAGGCTTAATTTTAGGTTTTGGGTTAGGGTTAGGGTTAGGGTTAGGATTAAAGTTAGGGTTATGGTTTGGGTTTTGATTTAGGGTTAGGGTTATGGTTAGGGTTAGGGTTAGGGTTAGGGTTAGGCGTTAGGGATAGGGTGAGTGTTAGGGTTAAGGTCAGGGTTTGGGTTTGGGTTACGGTTAGGGTTAGGATATGGGTTAGGGTCAGGGTTTGTGTTAGGGTTAAGGTTAGGGTTTTGGTTTGTGTTATGATTATGGTTATGGTTAGGATTACGGTTAGTGTTAGGGTTAGGGATTGGGTTAGGGTTAGTGTTAGGGTTTGGGTTTGAGTTAGGTTTAGGTTTAGGGTTAGGGTTAGGGTTGGGGTTACGGTTAGGGTTCGGGTGTGGGTTTGGGTTAGGGTTAGGCTTAGGGTTAGGGTTAGGGTAAGTGTTAGTGTTAGGGCTTGGGTAAGGGTTAGGGTTAGGGTTAGGGTTAGGTTTTCGTTTAGGGTTAGGTTTAGGGTTCGGGTTAGGTTTAGGCTGTGGGTTTGGGTTATGTTTAGGCTTAGGGTTAGGGATAGGATAAGTGTTAGGGTTATGGTTTGGATTAGGGTCAGGGTTAGGGTTTGGGTTTGGGTTAGGTTTAGGGTTAGGGTTTGGGTTAGGGTTACGTTTAAGATTTGCGTTATAGTTAGAGAGTAAGGTATAGGGTTAGGGTTTGGGTTAGGTTAAAGGTTAGGTTTAGAGTTAGGGTTAGGGTTAGGGTTAGGTTTAGGGTTAGGTTTTGTGTTATGGTTAGGGGTTTGGGGTGAGCCTTATGGTTAGGATAAGGGTTACGTTTAGGGTTTATGTTTGGGTCAGGTTTAGGTTTAGGGTTAGGGTTTGCGTTTGGGTTACGGTTATGGTTAGGGTTAAGGTTAGGGTTCGGGTTTTGTTTGGGTTAGGGTTAGTGTTAGGGTTATGGTTATGTTTTGGGTTTGGGTTAGGGTTAGGGTTAGGGTTAGGGTTTGTGTTAGGGTTTGGGTTAGGGTTAAGGTTAGGGTTAGGGTTTGGGTTTGGGTTAGGATTATGGTTAGGGTTTGGATTAGGTTTAGGCTTAGGGTTAGGGTTTAGGGTTAGGGTTCGGGTTAGGGTTAGGGTTAGGGTTAGGCTTTGGGTTAGTGTTTGGGTTAGGCTTAAGTTTAGGGTTAGGGTGAGGGCTTAGGGTTAGCGTTAGGGTTAGGGTTAGTGTTCGGGTTAGGGTTAGGTTTAGGATTAGTGTTACGGTTAGGGTTTGGGTTAGGGTTAGTGATAGTGTTATGGTTAGGGTTAGGGTTTGGGTTAGGGTTAGATTTAGGATTAGAGTTAGGGTTAAGATTTGGTTTAGGGTTAGGTTTAAGGTTAGCGTTTGGGTTTGGGTTAAGGTTAGGGGTTAGGTTTAGGGTTTGTTTTGGTTTAGGGTTAGGTTTAGGGTTAAGGTTAGGGTTAAGGTTAGGGTTTGGTTTAGGGTTAGTTTTAGAGTTTGGGTTAAGGTTAGGGTTAG